>OX422140.1:221978691-222576238 GCA_949129095.1 Volucella bombylans
GACTGAATAATGTGGACCAGCATGAGAAAAGATGTGCAGTTGACATTCTTGGCATTCCCAATGTAACAAATGCTAACGTAAGAGAGCGGGTGAATGAACTTGTAACAACTGTCATTGGAGATGTTGTAAGTGAAAATGATATTGTTTTTTGCTATGTAAAGAAATCCAGACCAAACAGTACCAATGTGAAATCGACGAACATCGTATGTGTAAAGTTTGCAACAATGACACACAAGAGAGCTCTTATGAAGAAAATGCGGGAGAGAAGAAACAATGTTTCTTTATCTAGTTCAGAACATGGCAACATTGCTAGCAACATCAGCAACAACAACATCAGCATCAGCAATATCTGCAGCAAGATCTACGTTAACGATTGTCTCACAAGTTATTCAAGATCATTATTAAATAAGGCAAGAGAACTCAGAACTAAAAATGTTTGTAAATTTGTTTGGGTTAGAAATTCTTGTATATTTGTAAGGGTAAAAGAACGAGATAGTGTTATAAAAATAAATTCATTCGAAGACATTTATAAATTTGAAAATGAATCTTGATGTCCAATAATATGTTTAATTCAAATTCTCCTTCTTCTACTCCTCTTGATCTAAAATGTTTTTATGTAAATCATCAAGCCAAGAGCTTTTCTTCAGGTTTTTCTTTTATCCACCGGAATGTACGTAGTATGAGAAGAAATTTCAATAGTTTTCCCTCTCACCTTACACCTATGGACCATTTACCAGATCTCATTTTTCTTTCGGAAATTTGGATTTTTGATGAGGAGATGTCGGATTATGACATAATTCCCAATTTTACTTTTGTTGCTGCTTGTAACAATTCATATGCAGCTGGTGGAGTTGCAGTATATTATAGTAATAATCTTGAAGAGTGTGTTGTAAAAAAACATAACTTGCAAAGTGCCGATATGATTAGTGTTAATTGTTAAGTTTCTGATGTTAATTATTATTTTCTCTGTGTTTATAGACTGCACAAGTTTTCTATTAACTTCTTTTTGGAAGAATTTACAGGATTTCTGGAACACATAAAACATAAAAATGTCATATTACTTGGAGATCTTAACATTAATATACTCTCCGAATCTCAAGATATCTATCGTTTTTTGTCTGTACTTGCATCGTTTGGCCTTATGTCTGTTGTCAATGAACCTACGCGTCTTAATGCATATTTAGATCATATTTTTATAAGATTTTATATAAACACTCAAGTGAGATATGAACCGCTTGCTTATGATCTAAAGATTACTGATCACTATTTAAGCTTTACAGCTAAGTACCGAAGTCACTCGTATAAAAAAATTAGAAGTTAGGGAAACTGTAAAAATTGATTTTTTTGCATTAAGGAGCTATCTGAACTATGAATTTTGGGATGAAGTCTATACGTCTTCTGATCCCTCTACAGCATTTGATTTGTTTTTAAAAAAGCTTCAGTTTTTTTTTACTTTGTGTTCTCATAAGGAAAATAGTGTTAATAATAAGTTCAAATGCTTGAAACAGTGGATGTCTATAGCACTTTTAAAGAAAGTAAGGAAGAAGTAACATATTTGCTTAGTACTTAAAAAACACCCTAATAATTATAGATTAAGCAGTTACTATAAGGAGATTTGCCGTGAGCTTAAATCTGAAATACCAAACTGCAGAAATAGTTACTACAGTAGAAGACTAGCTTGGAGTGTTAGTAACTCTAAGAAAGAATGGCAAGTTGTTAACGAAATTTAAAATATAGTGATGACATTGTACTGAAAATGAACAACTCTACAATTTCTGATCCTCTGGAGATTGCTAACCAGCTTAATGATTTCTTTGCAAACGTAGGAACTTCTCATAATTTACTCGTATCAAACTATTTGAACTCAACATCGTGTACTAATGATAGTTTAGTGGAAACGAAATTTCAACCCGAATATTTCTTCTTCATTGAATTTTCTCCACTTGAAATACAAAAAATCATAGCTTCTCTAAAATTGTCAAACTCAACATCACTAGATAACATCTCTAGTCGAATTTTAAAAAATATATCTTTTCAGATCTCTGACGTTCTCTGTTTTATTTTTAACTCCTGTGTGTACAAAGGAATTTTCTCCACTTCCCTAAAGACAGCACTGGTTATACCACTTCATAAAAAAGGTGACACTATGCTATTAAACAATTATCGTCCAATTTCTTTGTTGTCAGTTTTCTCAAAAATTTTTGAAAGAGGAATAAAATCGAGAATGCTTTCTTTTTTAAATAGGACGCAGTTTTTAGTGAATATCAGTTCGGTTTCAGAAGTGGTAGATCTACGGAAGATGCACTACTTAAACTGATTGGGGAAATATACACTAGCCTAAATAACTCTAAAATTCCGTCGTGCCTCTTTAGATCTCTCTAGATATTACCAAAGCTTTTGATATGTTAAACCATAACTTGTTTTTAACTAAACTTTTCAATGCAGGTTTTAGAGGCTTCATACACGATTGGTTTACTTCTTATCTTAAGAATCGTCAGAAAATAGTAAAAGTGAAGAGTTCTCTTATTTCAGTGAAACATTTACATGTTGGTGTCCCCCAAGGTTCTGTGTTGGGTCCGATTTTGTTCCTTATTTATGTTAATTCGTTATTTGTGCAAGCTTTCAAGGGCAAAATTACATCATTTGCTGATGATACTGCACTCTCATACTCTAATTATAATTATTTTAATTTATATTTACACGTTAATTTCGATTTAGACATATTGCGCAGTTGGTTTAAACAACAAATTTGATTATAAGTACTAAGACAAAATTTATGGAATTTAATATTAAGAGTTTAGTATATGAAAAATTTCCTTTTTATTACCACAGCCTAAATTGTTTACGATTTTGTTTAGGTGATCCTGGCGCTAAAACTTTTAACGATAGTGTAGTCTGCAGTAATGAGTGTTTTAGAATTGAAAGTGTCAGCAGTTTTCAATATTTAGACATTATATTGGGCAATAAGCTCAATTGGAATGATCACACTGTATACCTAAAAGAGTATCTTAATAGAATTTTTAGGCATATGTTTCACTTGAGCGTCTATTGTAATAATCAGATTTTAAAAATGGTATACAATGGTTTATTTAAATCGAAATTACAGTATGGTATCTCTTGCTGGGGTGGTGCATACTTTAACAAGATAGAGCCTGTGGGAAACGAGTGCACGGCCTAAATGGATTGACCATTTCTGGTAACCATCTCCTAGGACGACCAACATAGCAACTTAGCGAATATAACAACCCGTTATCGCTTAATCGGTTCCGGAACAGAGTAAAAGAAAAAAAATTATAAAAAAGAGAAAACCAAATGAATTTCCCATCCTGTTCGAAGCTTTTTTTTTCCCCTATACCTTAGCCTTTCCACCATCCTAATCGATTAGAATGCCTTGCTAATCACCGCCTACACTCTCATAAATGACCAGCTGTTTGATATCATAAAGACCATCGGGGTGAATGACCCTACAAGATTCCATATTAAAGAGAGGAAAAAAATAACAACTATGAAAATTCGGTACTTTTTTTGACGGACGATCGTCTTTCAGTTCAGATGAAGGTCAAGCGAGTTGTCAAGGAGACAGTGAGATTTGGATGTTTTTTTTTTCAATTTTATTATGGCGGTGATCGAGAGAAGTGTGAAGAAATCGAGTGAGAAAAAAAGAAATCGCTAAGTAAAAGTGAAAGATTTTTTTTTGAAGAAAACAGTTGGTGAAAGTTAAAAATAAAATAATAACAGACAAAAAAAAAGAAAACCACCAGTCTAGGATAAACTAGACTGACGATACAAGGGCGAATTCAACGATAGTGGCATTATCAGCAGCTGAGGCAATTTGAGTCCCAGCCGTCACCGCTGCTGCAAGTGGTACAATAGTTACAGCTAAGCCAATAGTGGTATCCCCAACAGAAGTGAAACTCCCCATTTCCATATCAAAAAAAAACAAAAACAAAAAAGGGAACAATTCTTGCAACAGTCCAGTATAAACCAGACTGACCCTACAAGGGCGAACTCAACGATAGTGGCAGTATCAGCAGCTGAAGCAACTTCAGCCCAAGTCGTCACATCTGCTGCAAGTGATGCAATAGCTATAGCCAAGGCACTGTGGTATCCACAACATTCGCCACACCAGTGACAATTTAAGCCGCCGCGGCAACAACCGCACCAGTCCAAATAACCCAACAGCTACAGCTACACTAACGGCCCATAGCAATAAGGAAGACTACAGAACAGCAGTCTACTACTGCTCCCTACTACGACGACGACGACAACCGATTCCGGAGCGATCCACGGCCAGCGCATATACCCTTCATTCCCGTCCCATCCTCATCCAAGCAGGTTGTATAAATTAAACTACATTTAATTTATTTAATTTTTTAAAAACTGTCGGACTACGTCCGACTCTTTATTTATTCCGAAGAATGTGAGTGCTACTTAAGAACTAAACTAACATTAGATCAATACCTAACTCGAAGCTTTCCCAAATGTGTTGTTACTGAATGGTCAGCAATGCTATCTCAGGTATCGTTGAAGGTGTCAGCAGCGGATGGTTACTCAGATGTCGTTGAGAGTTTCCTCTGCTCGTGGGAACGATGACACGAGCTGCATGCATGTATCGAACTTTGGTACCGTGGGAACATGTGCATTTTGGATTTTGCACTTTTGTTGCGTTAACTCCTCCGCCCTTAAAGACGAACGTCCTCGTGAGTTGCAATTGACGACGTAAGATGAGGAATATCTTTAATACCAATAGTGGTAGTTGATGTATTATTGCTGTTTGAGACAGCTTCTCTGCTTAGATTATGGTTTTTATTATTTATTTTTCTGTAAGTAAATATAACGATGGCCGAAATAGTTATTATGAGGATGATATTCACTGATAAGTTTATCTTGTGCTTAGTTTGAAGTAGTTCTATTTTTTTCGTGCGGTTAACGTATAGGTCTTTAATCATTTCCAGGGACAGCATTTCCTTTGTTTTACTAGGTGCATATGATGGTTGCAGTATTGCCGGTAAAGGTTGGTAATGAGTAATTTCCTTAGCCAGAATTTTTCTTCCATTGATGTCGATAGTGGTATTAAAGTGTTTTATGATATAGGTACCTTGAAGCATTAAGGTTTCGTTGTTTAATAAGATTGAGCCATTGAATTGATTAACCAGCAAGATACCAGGTGAAACTTCTTCTATTTCTGGAACATGTTCGTTGTTCATGATGGTACAATCAGCTTTCTGACTTTTTAGTAGTTTTGGGATACACGACGAGTTTCCTAAATTAACTAAATTATTTTCGCTACAAATTGATAAACTATTATAAGTTTTACATTTACTCGCAATGCCGTAGATATTGTTATTACATTCTAAGATAGATCCGTACTCTATTTTATTTATGACTTTCTTATTTTATACAGGTTTTACTATTGATATATTATAGGTTTCTCTATTTGCCATTGGGAAACTTAAAATATAAATAATGTTTTTAACATTTGAGGCAATTTTTATCTCGGCAAATTCCAAGGCTTCATCTAAATTTAGAAATGGTACATTTTCAGTTTTAAGTAAAGTTTCAGTTATATTTATTTCCGAATTCGATAAGATAAATGCATTTACAATATTTGCTTTGGTCCAATGGATGGCATATGCGACATTTACTAGCTCTTCCTTAATTATATCTAACTTATATTTTATTTTCATAATTCTTTCGGTATAATTATTATTACTTTCTGAAAAAACTCTTATTAAATTGTTTGTCGTATTGGTTAATTCTTTTAACTTGCTTATAATCATTTTATTTATTATTACTTGATTATTATTGTTTTCTAATACATTGTTTATTCTGTCGGTAATAATTTCGTGATCGTGGTGGTCCGGGCTACCCGCGATCCATTTCCACGCACTCCCTAAGAAGTCCAATGACCTCTCAGATCTATTATTTATTCTTAATCTAGAAATATACATTTTTAACCGGGAAATTTCAAATGTGAGGACAGGAAACAAGGGATGATTCTTTTGAACTGATGATGTTAGCAAGTCTTCTAAATTTTTAACTACTACCTCGTAGGTTTCGATCTCGATTATATGGATGATCTTAAACGACCCATTTTGTACTTTTGCACGACCAGTACTAATTTTAATAAGTTGTGAGTTGCTATAATCCAGTATCTGAGTTTCTGCTCTGCATACCGGTAGCAGTATCCTGTTAAAAGATTAATTTTTGATAAGATTTTTGTGTATAATTCTTCCTGACTTAGTTTTTACTGTTGAATTGTTATCTTGGGCTATTATTTCTTTTTTATATCTGGGTCCTAATTTATTCCCTATTCTTTTATTAATTTTGACATAAATAACTTCTCCCTCAGCATAAGTTCTAAGTGGACTTTTCTTCTTATTATGATATTGTAAATCTACTTGCTGCTTTGCCTGTAATTTTTTTGTGTTCTCTAGGCGTAGGAGCTCGAGTTTCTCTGGGTTATTGAGTAGTTGTCTACCGAAAAATATGTCTAACGGTTTTTGATTGGTTACGGAATGTGAAGACCGGTTGTACTCATAAATACATCTGTCCAATAGTTCGGAAAAACAAGAGTGGGTATTATCTGTTATATATCTGTTATTATCCGCTTCTTGCATATTTTCGTCAGTGAGATCTATGACTAGATTCCTGGCGAAACGCGTTCGGTATTGAAGAAAGTGAGTGGGATATATTTCTTGTATCTGGCCTAAAATTCGCTCTTCGGTTTTGATTGCATTCGTTACGGATTGATTTAGATATTTTTTGAGAATGTTTATTAGTTTTTCTTGTGTGTAGTTTGTTTCAATTATAGTGTGCCTATGGTATGTGAGGAAGATTATTTGGAATTCGTATGATGGACTATTTCCTATGGAGAGAAAAATTTGATTTTTGAAAACGTTGATTGGTGCGTCGACAATCTGAATGAGCTCTTGTCCGGAGCTTTCACCGCTGTGCTGAGTGGCAGTAAGGGAATTTATCTGGGTATCTTTTGGCGGTCTTGACAATGCATCTGCAACAACATTAGCTCTTCCAGGCTTGTATTTTATTTCATAATTATGCTCTTCTAGTATGGCCTTCCAACGTTTCATTTTGTTATTTGCGTTTTTGTTACTTAATGCATATGTCAAGGGCTGGTGGTCTGTGAAAATTTTAATTTTTGTTTGTCCGTAAAGGTAATTTCTCAATGACTTCAAAGCCCATACTATGGCCAGCATTTCTTTCTCATTAGTGGCATAGTGTTCTTCCGCTTTATTGAGAGTCTGAGAAATAAAAGTTATCGGCTTATCATCTTGTGACAATACGGCGCCGATTGCATAGTCTGATGCATCAGTGGTGAGCTGAAATTCTTTGTTGAAGTCTGGGTAAGTTAAGACGACGTCTTCGGAGACAAGAGAATGTTTAATTTTGTTAAAGGCCTCCTTGGCTGCCTCATCTAAAAAAATTAGTTTTTTGCTTGACGCAGATTTGGATGTACGTCCATCCTCCCCTCTTAAATGGGCTGTAAGGGGTTTTGCCAATTTAGAGTAATCTTGGATGAATCTCCGGTAAAATCCCGAAAGACCAAGAAATGACCGTAAGTCTTTAAGCGTTTTTGGGTATGGGAAGTTAACAATTGCTTCTATTTTTTTGGGGTTGGCTTTTATACCATCTGATGACACTATAAAGCCCAAAAATTCAACTTCAGGCTTAAGGAATTCGCACTTGTCTAATTGTACTCAGAGATTAGCTTCTTGAAGGGTCTTGAAAATTGTATCTAAATTTTTGAAATGGGTTTCGGCATTTTGGCTAAACACGATTATATCGTCGATATATACGTAACAGGTATTTCCGATGTGTTCTCGTAATATATCGTCCAAAGCGCGTTGAAAAATAGCCGGAGCATTTTTCAAACCGAAAGGGAGTCTAACGAACTCATACTTTCCGTTGTTTACGCTGAAAGCCGTTTTTTCAATGTCACCCTCGTAAAGAGGAATTTGGTGAAAGCCGCTTTTAAGGTCTAGCACCGAGAAGTATTTATTTTTTTCTAGTTGAGCTAGGACTTCGTTAGTTTCCGGGATAGGGTATCGATCAGAGATCGTTACCGAGTTTAGCTTCCTGTAGTCGATTACCATGCGGAATTTTTTCCCACCGGAGGCATCCGCTTTCTTTGGTACGATCCATACGGGGGAATTATTGGGCGACCGTGAAGGTCGAATAATTCCATCATCAAGTAATTCACAAATTTGTTTATCTATCTCCGCGTTTAACGACATAGGATACGGGTAGTGTTTTGAATAAATAGGATTATCGGAAGTTGTACGAATTCTTCCCTTCACATTAGTAGTATAAGTGAGTTTTTCGTTTGGTTCTCCAAACAAACTATTATAATTTTCAACGAGGAAGTTTAATTTGTTTTTTTGCTCTTGTGACATATGATTCGTTCTTAAATTGATGTTATGGAAGTGCCAACTATGCAGAAATAGTGGAGATGTCCAAGGTACGGCTGCAGTTAGCAACGCCCCCTCACCCCAACATGAACAACCTTCAAAAAGGATGAGAGAGCCCAGCACCCCCGGCAACCTAACTAACAACATCTCAAGTCACAGTAACACGACTATTATAGCGGAAATACGTCTACTGAGAGGGGAAATCAAAGAAATTACGGCAAGCTGCGATTTCCTAGCGGCAAAGTACGATGAACTCAACACATATATGAAGAAAAATAACGACCTTATAGAAAACATAAACAAAGAATTGAAAGACCTCAGAGAAAGCAATCAAAAAAAGGATGAAATAATAAAAAACATGCAGTCACAAATCAACACACTCGAACAGCAAGCAATTAAAAACAATATTGATATTAAAAATATTCCCCCTACACAACAAGAAAATCTAACAGAAATTGTAAAGGGCATAGGTAAAACGATTAATTGTGAGATAAACGACAATGATATCACGGACATATATCGAACGAAAACAAAAAATCCTGAGAAATCCACAATTGTTGCAACATTTGCATCCAGCATAACGAAAATGCAATTTATCAAACATACCCGCTCCACTCGCTCCATCAAACTAAGAGCTGTAATGCAAAAAATCAACAGCAGCACAAACGCGAACACAGCTCTGCCTGATGCTACGGTGTATGTCAACAATCAGCTGACTAAATATAACAAACACTTGATGTGGATGGCAAAGGAGAAAGCGAGACAAGAAAAATGGCGATTTGTGTGGGAGAGTGCGGGAAGAATATTGGCCAGGCAAAATGAGAGTACGCAGCCCACATTAATAAGTTCCGTTGACGATATTATAAAAATTGCACGCACACAATAATTACAGTGTTTGTAAACAAAACGAAACACAAAAACTTTTAATGTCAAAATGGAAAACACAAATAGAAACAATGGCTTACATGTTGATTTGAATTGTAGGGTGATGAATGGTTTTAGCGACATCAACATAAATGAATTAGCAAAAAACAAATGTTGCTACTTGAATTTTAACATAAGATCCTTGCGTAAGAATTGGAATGACTTCTGTTTGAATATAAACCGCTTTGTTAATGCATTAAAAATTATAGTATTGGTTGAAACAAATATAGAGGAAGAAGAAAAAAAGTTTTATAGGCTAGATGGCTTTCAAACAAAATTTCTGAATAGAAAAAATCGCAGAGGTGGTGGAATTTTAATGTTAATTCGAGATGGCTTAGAATACACACCACTTACATCTGAAAGCGTGTCATACGAAAGCATCCGAATTCGAATTGTGGAAAACAATAAAAACAAATATGTATTTGGAATATACAGACCACCTATACCCTGGTGTATATTGAAGAATTCAGAAACGATATTGAACAATTGGGAAAAAGAGATATTGTAGTAATGGGAGATATGAATATTAATGTTAAAGATCTAGATTCATACTGCGTAAAAGAATATCTAGAGATGCTGGCGTCACTGGGGTTATTGAATGTAATAACTGATTATACTAGAATAGATCCGAAGATGGGAACAAAATCGACAATTGATCGCATTTTAATTAGTGCAACGGATTACCAAATAAATTCAGCGGTGATTGAAAGCTGTATAACAGATCATTACCCAACCCTATATTTTGCAAATTTGCAAAAATCAGTCGTAAAAGAAAAACTGCCCAGCATGTCACTTATATGTAACGCGAAAGTAAACGAATTAATCGCCGAAACAAACTGGGAAGAAGTGATTAATGAAAATGATGCAATTTCTCTTTATCAAAAGCTTGTCGATAAAATGAAAAGCATATATGAAAAGTCTACAACTGTAAGAACAATAAAAAAGGAAAGAAAGCATAACCCATGGATGTCACATGACTTAATAGTTAAGTGTAAAAAAAGGGACGAGTTATACAAAAGATGGAAAAATAACAGATTGAGCAGGACTTTCGAACTGGATTATAAGACTTTCCGAAACAAACTAAACAAAGAAATAACAGCGCAAAAATCTCTTTTTTACAAAACCAAGTTCAACCAGAACAAATCAAACCCTAGAAAAACATGGAGCCTAATAAACGAGATAATGGGAAGGAAAAAGCCTAGCCTAGATGAAACTATAATTAAGAATTTCACGGGTCAAATGTGTGTGAGTAATCTCGCTAGCGAATGTGCAAAAAACTTTAAAGAACAAATTGAAAACATTGTGCACCAATGCGACTCGATTACATCGATTCACCTAAATAAAACGCTTGACAAATCGGTTTTTATTCAAGAAACAAATGTATTTGAAATGTCAAGAATAATTGGTTTACTTGACGAAAATAAATCGCCTGGTATTGATGGAATTCGAGCGTTGGACATCAAAACTCACGCAGTAATTTTTGCACCGATTTTATGCAAATTTATTAATTTGAGTCTTACACAAGCAAAGATTCCAGAAGCCTTAAAAACTGCTGTGGTCAGGCCAATATACAAAGGTGGTACAAAAAGTCATCTCAACAATTACAGGCCAATATCCATATTGTCAGTAGTGGAAAAGTGCCTCGAAGAAGTCATAACAAACAGGTTGCAGAATTTTATTGGAAAACACTCCATCATCCACGAAAATCAATACGGTTTCCAGAAAAAGAAAAGCACTGGTAAACTATTAGGAGAATTCGCAAATCATATTAATGAAAGTCTTAACAAAAGTTATCACGTCTTTGTCATATTTATGGACTTTAGTAAAGCTTTTGATACGCTCAATCACTCAAAGCTAATAAATGCTCTCGAACGTATAGGAATACGAGGACTATTGGCCGATTGGCTAAAAGAATATCTACACAACAGGCTTTTTTGTGTCAAGATCAGCGAGACCCATAGCCAAAAAGAACATGCAGAGTACGGAGTCCCGCAAGGATCGAAACTGGGCCCGATTCTGTTTATACTATACGCTAATGAGCTTCTCCGCATTTTCAAGCGAGCCAAACCCTTTGCTTATGCCGACGATACAGCGATAGTGGTATGTCACAGATCTTTGCAGACGGCAACAACAATAATTCAGGAAGAGTTTGATAATGCAGTAAAATGGTGTCATGATCATGGTTTAATGATCAACTCATCCAAAACAAAAATGATGCATATAAGAAATCCGCAGTTCAAGGCTACCGAACAACAAATATACTGTAGGAATGATGACTGCCATACATCGACTAGCTGTCCTATAGATATAGTTCAAAATTACAAATATCTAGGAGTGACAATCGACAATAACTTTCTGTGGGATAAGCACATTGATGAGTTACGTTCGAGTCTGAAAAGAGCATTATACGCACTAACTCATCTGCAGTACCAAACGACAACATCTGTTCTAAGACAAGTGTACTTTGCGCTAGTGGAATCCAAACTAAGATATGGAATACTTGCTTGGGGTAATGCATCGTTAACTCATTTAAAAAAACTTCAGAAACTACAAACTGCAGCACTGAAAAAGATAAATATATTTACTCATCGAAATGTAACTGAGAGAGGAAGGTTCAATGTCCTTAAAGTGGAAGACATCTTCAAGATGACGATTATATTAGAGTATTACGATGACATGAGATTCACCACTCCAATTAACCATGGGAGAAACACAAGAAGACGTGCACAAGGTATGCTTCAAGAGCCCAGATTCTACAATAACTATGGAAGAAGACAGTTGAAATGCAATGTGCCCGAAATTCTCAACACAATTCCGCAAGAACTAAAAACGCTAGAAATTTTAAAACTAGGAAAAAAACCATAAAAAACTTTCTCTTAAATCAAAATTCCAACAACTGAATGTTTTAATCTGAATACAATGTTAAATAAGTTAAATTATTAAAATGTTTTAATATTAAAGTAAATCTAAATCCAAAGCGATCAAAATTACTTATGTCAAATAATTTTTTCGTGTAAATCATGTATTGAATTATTATTAAACTAAGCTTACTTTATTTCAATTATTAATGTTAGAAACACAACATTCTGCAGAAAAGCCCCTAAGGCTTCGCGCAAACGCATAACCAATGTTGATTTTATTGAAAATAAAAATGAATTGAATTGATTGAAAAAAAAAAAATTATGTACCGATTCAGAAACCTGTTGTTTTAATTGTACCTTTACTTTATTTTTAACTAGCATGTAGTTTTCTTTTGCAAAAATTATTGCCGACAGTTCTTTGAGGCTGTCGTTACCGAGAATGGCGTGGAAGGATTTTAGGGATGGTAACCTAAAAAATGGACGTCGACGAAGTCAACACGTTTTGCAGTTTCTTCGTTCTCCGTGTATTGGTCATGATATTCGTTGAATGGCTGGTCTTCGCCTGGTTGATCCATCATCGCAGATATAGCGTTATTGTAGTTATTCATTTCTTCTTGAAATTCGCCCATGGTCTGTGCGTCTGAGTCCTGAGAATTTGTCTGGGGTGGAACTTCTGTAGTTTCGACGTTAAAATTTCTCTGCAATTTGCTCGGTAGTACGTTTTGCTGTGAGTGGTGGTCTATTATACGCTTGGGTGCAGGTGGCCAGTTTTTCCCTTGGGGTTTATTTGCATAGTTAACGTTATGTGTCCTAATAGTTGTTGCATCCATAGGCTCACCTCTTGGAGGGGGTCTAGGTGCGGAAGCGTTTGGTATTTGTTGTACTTGATTTGTCAAATTATTAGATTGGGGATTTGGTCTGTAATTAGGTTGGTAATTTTGTCTTTGGGCCTGAGAGTTCTGAGGTTGTTGAGAATAGTATTGAGGTATTTGTGGAAGATGAGCGACCTGTGGATAATTTTGCTGATTTCTACGAGGAGGCATTGGTGGAGCTGGTTGTGGTTTTCCATTTGCACCAGTACCGTGATTCGCGTAATTAGCTCTAAACTGCTGATTTTCCAGCTTCTGGCATAAATTTAGGGCAGTCGGCAGATCTGCTGGTTCCCTTATGCCAAGGAGCCGTGGCAAATCTCCTTTGAGACCCCGTATGAAGGTATCAAGGGCCTTATCTCTAAAGGATGACGTCAGATGGTACAACGCGTCTGGTGGTAGATTCATACAAGAGACCTTGTTTAGAATCAACGAAAGGTGGTTGTATACTGATTGGTAGTATGCTTCTATCGTGCTATTACCTTGCACAATCGTCGTCATCTGGTACTCTAGCGTACCCAGATCCCGTCGATCTGCATAGTGCAGAGTTAAACACTTAAATATGCACTCCCAATTGAGCGGGGTGTTATACGATTCTAAAATCGCGTTCGCGTTGCCTATGATTTTATTCGTAATTATATTGAGAATTCCAAAGTATTTCGGAGTTCCTTTTAGGTGGTCGTAGATACCAAGAATTCTCTCGACGCTTTTGCGCCATGAGCTGAACTCACCTGGAGTTCCGGAGAATTCTCTTAAACTTCGGACAACGTCCGGTATCTTATCTAATCCTGCTAAGTCATCTTTATATCTGGGATCTATAACTTGATCGGTACCTCTTTGGATCGAATTATCAGGGGTTATTAGGGATCTAATAATATTCCTACACTCGTCTGTAAAAACTCTAGTAACTATGTTCGTAATAAGTGTCTCAAGTTCTGGTGTTGCTCTTACGTCGTTATTTGGATTGGAAGTTCCTGCATTGGAAGTACTTGCTTTGGGGTTTTCAACATTCAAAACAGGGGGGCGTATTAAAGGAGTGGTCATTTTGGAATGGGTTTAATTTAATGAGAGGAATAAACTTGTTAAATCTTAAATATACAAAATTGATTTTGTTTTTGAAAGCAACAATTTAATTTCAATAAGAAGTTATAATGTGAATATGAAACTTATTATTCTAATATTTGTTTTACTTCTCCTTTTATTTTCAATCGCACTGTTAAGTGTATTTACTTAATTAAAAAGTTATAATGTGAATATGGAACTTATTATTCTAATATTTGTTTTACTTCTCCTTTTATTTTCAATCGCACTGTTAAATGTATTTACTTAATTAAAAACTTATAATGTGAATATGGAACTTATTATTCTAATATTTGTTTTACTTCTCCTTTTATTTTAAATCGCACTGTTAAATGTATTTACTTAATTTGAGAGAGGGAAGTGACCCCTTAGTTAAATAATATTCTATTTTTAGTAAATATAATTTTATCTTAAAATAATATATTTCTTACACTAAGAGAATGGTGACGAACATCCCACGCTGGTGGATTCAGTTGAATTCCTCTTTGCTATCGCTAGTAGGGCACCTCATCCACACTCCCTCGTAGTTTCCGAAATCAATAGATGTTCGGTGATGATCGTCTAATAATTGTGGGTTGACGCGGTGACAATAAACGGAGCACACTTTCACGGATTTGCGCACTAACGAGTTCACTAAGTTCGTTGAATTTGCGTCGTGAGTAATTTGTTAAAACTATACACGAACTACTTGAGGTCGTTTTGTAAAATTTCCTTTTGTAAAAATTTTTTTACGCGAACTACTTGAGGTCGACTTTTGTAAAATTTTCACTTTGTAAAATTTTTTTACGCGAACTACTTGAGGTCGACTTTTGTAAAATTTTCACTTTGTACAATTTTTTACGCGAACCACTTGAGGTCGGCTTTGTAAAAATTTCACTTTGTACTCGTTATACCAGGCCAACCACGTTGGGCGCCAATTAAACTACATTTAATTTATTTAATTTTTTAAAAACTGTCGGACTACGTCCGACTCTTTATTTATTCCGAAGAATGTGAGTGCTACTTAAGAACTAAACTAACATTAGATCAATACCTAACTCGAAGCTTTCCCAAATGTGTTGTTACTGCATGGTCAGCAATGCTATCTCAGGTATCGTTGAAGGTGTCAGCCGCGGATGTTTGCGGGTTACTCAGATGTCGTTGAGAGTTTCCTCTGCTCGTGGGAACGATGACACGAACTGCATGCATGTATCGAACTTTGGTACCGTGGGAACATGTGCATTTTGGATTTTGCACTTTTGTTGCGTTAACTTATACACATGAACACATAATATACATACTTATATATATATATATATATATATATATATATATATATTTATTGTAGTAAAACTATATATTTGTAAGCGTTACTATAGAAGAGGAGAAAGATTAATTAATTAACTATAAGGAATTCGCCAGTTTACATCAACCCGCGGAAGTTGTGCACATCCTCCAGAAGTAACCTCGGTAAGGCAGTTTTGACGTTAGCATACTATATTATCTTAGATTATACATATTAGTATCATCTTCTCTTGTGTAGTGACGCGCTAAGAAACATATCATTTATGAACGGTGTTGCTCGAGTCAGCGGATACCTTCTGTATCTAGCTGTAGTCGGATCTGAGCATGTAGTTTTACCTGTGTTATAATTGTCGAATCGGATATACGAGCATAAGTTGTAGTACGAGTGCTAGAAATATTATAAGATTCATTCTAATCACAGGTCCAATAACCTGGGCAAACAATGGTATTTTTTAGTTCATCATATCTTGGCTATTGTTTAACACAACCACTCCCCTCAATTACGAATTAATCTTGGAATAAATTATATTTTTATTACCTGTCTATATCAACATGAAATTTTTTTTGCATTACGCGGGTTGGACGCTAATCGATTCATACAGGTTCGTTTTTTTTTATTTATGTTTTTTTGCAGAAGAAGCACTTTCATTTCTTTTTATTTCTGCCCGAATGAGTAGCTAAATAGGATTTAGGAGGGGCGTGACGGATCTCCAGGGGGCGAAGGATGGTAACGTATTGGCTTTCTTCTCTTCGATTTAGGCTTGGGATGCGATAGACTTGAGGGGATGGATGACTTTCATGGTGAAGGTTTATAACTTTAGGGCACAACCCCACCACCGTCGTCATACTTCAGCTAAGGACGTATTCGGGTTCTACCTTTTAGTGGTATTTACAGCTCAACTACCACCTAGAGTAAGACATGATTGAACGTAACTAAGGACGGCCTTGGTATAGCAGCAAGATCCCCCCATTCCGGCGAGCATAGATCGGAGCTCACACAAGCATGCCTGCAGCTGCAAACGGGTCGTTTACCCTGCTACTCTTCGCCCGGTCTGGCCTATAGAGTTGCCTGTGCTCGTGGGTCATAAGGGTGAAGTGAGTAGTTGGAAGGAAGATCCTTGAGGGTTAAGTGTATACCACCAGAGCAAAAAAAAAAAAAACGTTACAGGTTGGCGCCCAACGTGGGGCCCGATTCGTCCTGGTCCTGACCTACAAACAATCCTCCGCTTTACAAAAGATATTGAATATAAACATCAACTCACTATACGTACTCTAATCTCGTAGTCGCGCAGATACTTTTCGTCTCTCCCACTTTGTGATTCAATTTGTCGGCTGAAATCCTTCTCTTGTCTCTGCAAAATCGACTCACTATCTGTCAACAGAATCAGCTTGTCACCCGCCTCTTAATTGCTCCCTTGTGTCTGGCCCTGGCACGATTCGCTTGATCCGAGAACCCAGTGAATGTCTTCCTTGGCTAGATACCTTATTCGTTAAACAGTGGGGTGTTCTATCTGTAAGGCGACCTTCAAAAGCGTATACCTTCTCAAGGGGTTTCCGCTCAAGGATCTTTCTACGATAGTCCGGTAGGTAACCCTCTGGAATTCCGTTTACTTACGCCCGTTGCTATCTTGTGATCAGATGCCTGACGACACCCAGCACGAGTCTGTACCTCTCTTGTAAGACGACTGGACTAGGCATATAACTTCCGAAAATAAGGGCCGACTCTAAGATATTCCGGTAGGCAATCTCCTAAAATTTCGTTACCTACGTCCGATGCTATCTAGTGAAGAGAAAAAAAAATACACCTTTTGCTTTCACCTACTCCGCTTTCTGGATTGTCGGAGGTCAACATAGCGCTGAAGCCGGGGTGGCCGTGGTGTAGTGGTATTAGCAATCGCTTCTCACTCGGAGGGGTCTAGGTTCGAATCCTGCCCGTGAACAAGTCTTTCAAGTTTTTCAGTTGTGTAATTGGAACTCAGACAGAAAAATTCTGCGTGTGAAGGCATAACACTGACACGTAGATTTGGCTGTTGTAGAGTTTCATGCACAAATAATTACTGCGAATTATAACCTTCCACTCTGAGTGAAGAAAAAACTCTCCATCCTATTCGGACTCCCACCCCTGGAGAGCAAATACCGAAACCAAACACACCTGAGAAGAAAGGAAAATTGTTTTGTAGTGGTTTGAAACTACAAAACAATTTTCCTTTCTCCTCCCTTCTACCTTTCCGCCCGCGCCATGGCAACAGTAAAAGGGTATCTAACCCCTTAGGCGCGCGTAAATTATAAAAAAAAAAAAAAAGCTCTCTTGGTTTACGTATTACCAAGGATTCTAGTATGCAGAAAAGCCGCGGTCTTAAGCTCGTCAGCAGAAGGTATCGCCGAAGAATTATAGTCAGGTGCCTGAGGGGAACGCAAGTTACCTGCACTTCGCTACGGCGACGTACCGTCCTTAATCCTAGTTCAAAGAAGAGTTATTTATGTTTTGATTCGATTTCACCAACACGCCCATGTATTCGCAACCCTGGATCCTTTTCGCCCCAATTAGAAGAAATATAGTATTTTTATAGTAGACGGTCTTATAATATCTCCTTCCCTTAATATCTCTTAACCCTAATAATTAAATCTCTTAACTTTAAGTAACCATCACTCCTCATTGAATTGATAAATCTCTCTAGAATCGCTTAAAGAACTACGCACCTAACACCCTTGAATTCTTTAGGTACAACATTTTGTGATCTTCCTTCGGTCGACTTAGTCAGTGAATTTCCCGGCTGCACGAAGTAAGAAGCGGTTCTTTTGGGTAAATTTTTCGGTAGCTAATACGTTTTATAAAATATTTGTATTCTTTTCGTACTTTCTTTCCATCGTAGATGTCTAAACCCGGCCAAACTTCGAATCGCCAATTGCGCTCCAAGAAAGGGAAGACGGGTAGGTTAAGCCTATCCCTGGGCTCAGTCGGTCCATTATATAGGCTCTCCCTAAACCCAAATCAGTCAACTACTTTATCCGGGCTTCCTACTTCCAGCGGGACCCGGAAAGAATTCCCGGAAGACTTCCCAGCGACTTCCGAACCCTTTTCAGAGACCACAGCAAATGACCCGCCCGAGTCGGGTGGTGAGGAAGAAGACGCCGAAGAAGAACAGTTGGCCCATTACGTACAGGAAGTTGTTACGGCCACTGTGGGCCTTAGCCGGGCAGAGGATTTTCGGGCATTAGAGGAAGAATTAGAGAAGCATCAACGTACGTTCCGAGAGGAAATGACCTCGCACATCCGGAGTCTACTAGCCGCCCCTACGCCGCCATCTCACCCAATTGAGGCCGACACCCGTCGGAATATCCGTTCAGATCCACCGGTACCAAGCGAGCCAAATAACGTGGTCACAGGACACACAAGAGTTTCCCCTCACTATTTAGATTAACCGCCTCCGCCGAATCGTAGTTCCAATGTGGACAACTTTATTGCCCAATTAGGAAACCTAAATTTTGCAGATACATCTCCTTCTTTCCCCCCAAATCGAAACACTACCCTGTCCACGGCATCCCCTAGAAATTACAACTTCCACAAATGGGGAATACAATTTGACAATCGTAAAATGTCCGTCGATGATTTCTTATTTCAACTAAATCGAGTCAGGGAGGGCTACGGAATATCCTGGGAAGAAGTGGTTCTAAATTTTCACCAGTTCGTCGCTGGGCCGGTGGAAAATTGGTTTTGGACCCATTTAGAATCCAATCAGAATACCACCTAGCCCAGTCTCAAAGTTGCGCTGATCGAACAATTTCGGAGCTTGGAAACGGACTCCGAACTCTCAAGGAAAATGTCCGATCGAAGGCAAGGCCCTTCGGAGTCCTTTGATGATTTCTATAACGATCTGGTGCAATCGAATACACGGTTGCGACAGCCAAAACCAAATACGGAGATCATTGAGGTCATTAAGGAAAACGTGTGTCGGCGAATGTGAGAATTGTTGATCACCTTCCATACCTCCAGCTAGCCCGAGATGGTGTATGTCTGTCGCACCATCGAGAAATACCTCAATTGACATGAGAAGCCTCAGGCTCGACAGCCTCCAGGCGCACAAGTTAGGCGACATATTGGCGAATTGGAAGTGGATGAAAAGTACTCCACGTCACAGACCGAGTCCCATGTTAATGCGATCGAACATCGCAGAAACCCTTCCGCCCTTATTTGCTGGAACTGCAAAGTTGCCGGACACACATTCTATGAATGTGAGAGTGCTGAGAGGAACTTATTTTGCTACGGTTGTGGAAAGGAAAATACCCCAACTCCCCACTGTTCTAAGTGTTCGGAAAACTACCAAAGGGGCAAGTTTCCGACCGGGGGATCTGGCCCACAGAAAAGGAACCCGGCCCAAAACTAGCTTCTTCCCAATTACCTATCAACGCACCAGACGTTCTAAAACCCACCCAACCCTCAACTCTTTTTAAACGGGAGAGTAGTAGTTCGGGCTACAATACGGAGATACCACCCAAATAGGAACGGAAGTCTAAAACGTTGCATGAAATCCAACAGGAGTACTACTTAGCTCGAAACAGAATCTTTAATACAAGCTGCTCCCCCCTGACGGAGAAGATCCGTCTTCTTAGATACAAATTTAAAACAAAAAAACAACAATATCAAGGTATAGCCGCTACCACCTTATGTGTTCCAGAAGACGACCCTCGACCCTATGCAGTAGTGACGATTTTTGGCCAACGAATGCTAGGTCTTCTTGATAGTGGGGCAGGCATTAGTTGTCTGGGACAACAAGGGTACGCTCTGCTGACCTAACGCAACACATGTCGTAATGGGTACGCACATGGTGGAGCAAACTTTGAAGGCCCTTGCGGTGATGTTAATTCACTGATTAGGATCGAACGAAGAGCCGCGATGTTTAAATTGCTTCAAGACCAAACTCCTGATGTGCTTTTCGCTAGCGAAACCAAGCTAACCGATAAGCACAAACTGGAGTACAATAATTATATTGTTAGAAGAAGAAATCGACCCATATCCAAACGTGGAGGCGGTGTCGCGATCTTCATTAAAGAAGGTATAAAATTTCACAGAGTGTACAAGGGAGTGTTGTGCAGGTTCCGGGTGTTGGAAGCAGTCGCCGTTTACATCCCGCTCCGCAGTGGAAAGCGGCCGTACTTGACGTCTGTTTATGCACCTCAGACTTCACAATCCACCCTATTCATTACAGAGCTCGACACACTTTTTCGACTTCTGAGGCTGGAATCGGGGGAGAATTATTTTATAATCGGCGGGGATTTCAACGCTAAACACAGAGATTGGGGAAATAATTTGCCAAATACTAGAGGGAACCTACTACTCGATTGGTGGGGTCAGCACGATGTCATGTACAGACTCGCTCTTAAGGCGACGGATAACCCGTCGCTTCCCAGAGGCGGATCTTATTTGGATCTACTGGTATACGACGAACGTAATAATTTTCAAACATTCAACTGTCTGCGCACATTCGTGTATGACAGCGACCATTGCGGTTTCAGCACCAAAACTACAGTTCCCAACGAAAATGCGGAATTGGAGGAGTTTATCCAAAGATATTCCTACAACTACAGTAAAACTCGATGGACACGCTTTTCCGCAACCTTGAAAAGAGCGCTCTCTTCAAACACGCTCCACCCACCGTCCAATAGGAATTTGTTAAACGAGGAGATCGACAACTACCTAAAACAAATGGACGAGACAATTAAACAAACTATGGACATTACAATACCGCGGTATCGACGTACGACTAATGAAGACCTGTTCCACAATCCTACTACTGACGCACTGCACCGACAGAAAAGTAGACTTCTGTTACGACTCAAAAACTTATACAGACAGTTAACGGACAGACAAGATCCGGAGATTAGGACACTGAAGTCGTCGATTAAAAATGTGCAAAAGTTAATAAAAGAGAATTACAGAATTTCCGTAAGCTCATATTGGAACAACAAGGTTCGGGCTGTAAACACCAGCAACCCGAATATGTTTCCGCAAATCAATAAACTATTTCGGAGAAAAAATCAAAACGACCTTCAGTGTCTTAAAATAGCCCGGACAACAGACAACGAACGGTTACTGACAATAGCAGGTATTGATCCAAATGAGGCCGCTGATGATGACAACTTCTTTGTGATCGAGGATCCACAGGAGAAGGTTGAGACCATAGGAGCGACTTTCTAGGAAGTATACAAGGCCATTGATACCGTTGGCCCTAATTGCGACCTGGACAGTCGCGTCTTGGTGCACGACTTTTGCATTTGAAATGAAATAGGGAGCTGGCGATCCAAGGGCTCTGGTTTTACCCGGTACAGCGACGGAAATATGGCAAATAATGTCATTTCCAGGGAGGGTGACCTACCTCCGTTCATTTCGAAGGAAGAACTCCATGAGATCTTCGACACAATCAGGACTAAGAAATCAGTGGGGACCAATGGTATTCCGAACATCGTACTTCGACATCTTCCTCTAGAAGCGGTGGATATTTACACCACCCTGTTTAATAATGCAATGAATAATGCGCATTATCCAACGCATTGGAAGACGGCGGTGGTTCAACCTATCCCCAAAAAGGGGAAGGATATATCCAATCCGGCGAATCTACGGTCGATAAGTCTCCTTCCGAATATCAGTAAGGTTTTTGAAAAAGTTATCAATAGAGCTCTGTCTAGGTGGGTTGAGGACAAACATATAGCTCCGGATAATCAATTCGGTTTTAAGGCGGGTTATGATATCTCACATGCCGCGTCTAAACTTCTGTCCGATATCCAATGGAATAAAGGCAAAAAACAATGTACTGGTGCCTACCTTGTTGACTTGGAGAAGGCCTTCGACACCGTATCGTTAGAGGGTCTTTTCTATAAGCTGACTAAGCTGGAAATCAGTAAACCACTCTTGTACATTCTTTATAATAAGCTAACCAACAGACAGTTCATCGTGAAAAATGGTGATGTGACTTCTGTTGGAATATTTTAAATTAAAAATGGTCTTCAGCAAGGCGCGGTCAATTCTCTTTAGGACGCCGTTGACTAGAGCTTCTAGGGATACTAGAAAAAATTGGCGTAAGTTCTCGATCATTGGACAACACGGGCGGCCTCTTGCCTGTCGAAATGTAGTCAGATACCTTGGAATCTAGATAGATCAGTTTCTGTATTTTGGCAAAAATATAGATGTTGCTCTGGCCAGAGGCAAAGGTGCTTTTGGCCTTACAAAGAGTCTGTTTTATAGCAGCCAACTCGATGCGAGGGTACAGGTAATCTGCTACATGGCCCTTATCAGGCCCATGCTGGTATTTGGTTGTCCCGTGTGATTTAATGTACGAGCAAGCTTAATGGAAAAGATTCGGGTGTTTGAGAGGGCTTGCCTTCGCTTGTACAGAACACCAGAGTCGGAGTACAAAAAATTGTATCCTAATGAGGTCCTTTACAACAGGGCGAACCTAATACGAGTGGACAACTTCGTAATTAAGCTAATTCGAAGGCACATTGCAAGAGCAATGACCTCGACGAATAACCTGATATCTGGGGCTTACAACCCTATTACCTTTACCACGAGAGTGTGCGCTCTGACGGCTTCGTTCCGCCGGAAGCATTCCTCTACCTAGATCAGATAGAGAGACGTCGCACATGGCAGTGCGGATCGCCTCAGGTTCAGTAGGGCGGTGGGGAATCGCGATAAGAAGGATGTCGTTCGGCAGCACCAGCATTTCTGGTGATTGAATGATGGGGAAGATGATTTGTCGTCGTTTCCGTCAATTATGGACCAGCCTCACTAATGAGGTAGAGCTGACCAATTTATTTGCTCTGTGAATAACGGTGGCCAGCTTACATAGGTTTAGGTTAGCATTTAAGAAACATATACATATATCAGTGTATACAAAGACGTATACTGATATATGTATATGATGTGTTTATATGTGTATTGTGCATTTAGGTTAGGTAGGCTAAGGTTTATTTTAAGTTAGATATTAAGCTTTTATAAAAAATTAAAAAATGTCCATATGCTAAGTTTTTTTAACAATTTTTTTTCTTAGCTTTAAGTATAGAAAATAAATATCCGTAAAGAAAATGTAAATAAGGTCGAAAGACATAGTTATAAGAATTTAGAGTAGCTTAGAGTGCCTGCGTGGGGCCAGTAAGTTAGTATAAGGTTGTTAAGTAATTTTAAGCTAGCATTTAAGCATTTTTTGTTAGTATGTAAGAGTTAAAGATTAAGAAAATAAAATGCCTTAAAACTGAAACTGAACAACAAGGGTATGAGATCCTCAAGCAACCATTATACTTGGGGGTAGACTTTTGGAAACAGTTCCAAATTGCCAACCAAATAATATCTGGATTGACACTAGATGTAGGTTGTAGAGAAACAGTTCATAATTCATTGCAATTGACCAGAGAGCAAACCTTTAAACTTAACCAAGCCATTATACGATTCCCTTCTTTTGCCTCTGAGGGATTGGGAAAAACAAATCTGGAAGTACACGTAATTGATACTGGAGACGCTGAACCCGTCAAACAGCGACATTATCCCGTCTCTCCAGCGGTGCAAACTCTCCTTTATGCGGAGTTGGATCGCATGCTCGATCTGGGCATTATCGAGGAAAGTGCCAGCGCGTGGAGCTCCCCCGTAGTGCTTGTTCATAAGCCGGGGAAAAACCGTTTATGCCTGGACTTCCGAAAGGTAAATCATGTTACCAAGAAAGATGCGTATCCACTCCCGCATATAGAAGGGCTGCTAGGGCGCCTTTCAGATACCCACTTTATTTCAAGTTTGGATTTGAAGGACGCCTTTTGGAAGATACCGTTAGAAGAACGATCCAGGGAGAAAACCGCCTTCACTATCCCTGGAAGACCTATATATCAATTTCGGGTGATGCCCTTCGGGTTGTGCAATGCTCCTCAACGCATGTGCAGGTTGATGGATAAAGTAGTGCCCCATGCGTTTAGAGAGTACGTGTTTGTTTATTTGGATGACCTGTTGGTCATCTCTAGAACATTTGAGGAACACCTTCGAATGTTGACAATCGTAGCGGACCAATTGAAATCAGCGGGTTTGACCATAAGCTTAAAAAAGTCTAAATTTTGTATGAAGGAACTCAAGTACCTAGGATACATTGTAGGCAATGGCTGTCTTAAAATCGACCTCGAAAAGGTAGCTGCGATCAACGAATTCCCGCTTCAAGTACGTCGGTTCTTGGGAATGGTAGGATGGTACCGGAGATTTGTGAAAGATTTTTCATCGATATCTACTCCCATCACAAACACCTTGAAGAAGGGCGTTAAATTTACCTTTACGCACGAGGCTATTGAGGTCTTGAATCAACTTAAGCACATGTTGACCTCCTCCCCTATCCTAGTTAATCCCGACTACTCCAAGGAATTTATTATTTCATGCGACGCGTCGGCAACTGGTATCGGATGTGTTTTATGCCAAGCTGACGAAACAGGAGTCGAACGCCCAATATTTTATTTCTCGCACAAATTGAACAGCGCACAGAGAAATTACAGCGTTACCGAGCGAGAGCATTTGGCTGCAGTCATGGGAGTGCAAAAGTTTCGCGCTTATGTAGAGGGCCACAAATTTAAAATAATTACTGACCACGCCAGTCTACGATGGCTGATGAATAAGCGAGACTTAGATGCTAGGCTGGCCCGATGGAGCCTAAAGCTTCAAAGTTTCATCTTCGATATTGAATATCGGAAAGGATCCCTGAATGTTGTACCCGATGCCCTGTCTAGGCTATATTCGGTCGATGCCATTGATCCTCCCGATAAAATATTAAACAAATCAACCTTCGAGGTACTTCACTTAGATCTCGAAGATCCTGGCTTTAAATCGAAGGAATACTGTTTGATCATTAAAACAATCGAAGACAATAAAGAGGAGCTGCCTGACCTTGTTGTTTCAAATAGTTTTGTTTACAAGAAAGTCAAAAATAGTACGGGAAATCCACTGCATGACGATTTAACTTGGAAGCTTTGGGTTCCAGCGGAACTGACTGACCGACTTATAGCCTTGGCACATCGACCTCCCAACTCCTCCCATGGAGGCATAAGTAAAACTTTATATAGACTTCGCGAAAAATTTTATTGGCCAAATATGTCAGCTCAAGTAAAATTATTTATTGGATGCTGTGACGAATGCAAATCAAATAAAGCCTCGAATTCAAAATTAACACCACCTATGGGAAAAGCATTCAAGGTCCAACGTCCATTTCGACACCTTTACCTGGATTTTTTGGGTCCATACCCTAGGTCCAAATCGGGTAACACTTCAATACTGATAGTTCTGGACCAACTTACTAAATTTGTATTCTTGCATCCAATACGTAAGGCGACCAGTCTCGCAACTATTCAATTTTTACAAAAGCAAATATTTTTATTATATGGTGTGCCAGAAAGCATTCTTACCGATAATGGTAAATAATTCATCAGCAAGGAATTCACAAAGCTTCTCAATTCCTTCCGTGTTCGTCCGATAAGAACTGCGTCATATTCGCCTCAAGCCAATGCCAGTGAGCGGGTAAATCGATCGGTGTTGGCAGCGATACGCACCTACTTATCAACTGACCAGACCCACTGGGACGAGCAATTAGCAGCTATAGGGTGCGCCCTTCGATATACAGTTCATTCAGCCCTGTTTGGTCACACTATGGTTGAGCACGGTTCCAGTTATGAAGTTCTCCACAAACTAGATGCGTTAAACAATTTTGACTTAAGGGTGTTGCCAAAATCTGACCAAATGCCCATTTTGCACAATTACTTAAAAAAATCACTGGAAGCGGCCCACGACCGTTATGAAAAGGTCTACAATCTCCGTAGTACCTATAGAAAGTTTAAAGTATTTGATGTAGTATTCAAAAGGAACTTCGCCCTGAGTGATGCTAGCAAGAAAATTAACGCCAAACTGTGCCCCAAATTTAATAAAATGGTAGTGCCACGAGTAGTAAGTGACCATCTATCTGAGCTAAAAGATCTCTATGGCAAGACAGCTGGAATTTTTCACCTGAATAATCTCAAAAGCTAATTTTCAACTGGAACATAAAGATATAAAGTTAAGGTTGCGCTCAAGAATAGTTGGAGGTGGAAAATGATTTCTTCGTTTAGTCCCGTATGTCTTCGTTTCTTTTCTTCTTGTTTTCACTGGTACAGGGTACAAATAAAAACAACAAGTTTTGTGGGAAACGAGTGCACGGCCTAAATGGATTGACCATTTCTGGTAACCATCTCCTAGGACGACCAACATAGCAACTTAGCGAATATAACAACCCGTTATCGCTTAATCGGTTCCGGAACAGAGTAAAAGAAAAAAAATTATAAAAAAAGAGAAAACCAAATGAATTTCCCATCCTGTTCGAAGCTTTTTTTTTCCCCTATACCTTAGCCTTTCCACCATCCTAATCGATTAGAATGCCTTGCTAATCACCGCCTACACTCTCATAAATGACCAGCTGTTTGATATCATAAAGACCATCGGGGTGAATGACCCTACAAGATTCCATATTAAAGAGAGGAAAAAAATAACAACTATGAAAATTCGGTACTTTTTTTGACGGACGATCGTCTTTCAGTTCAGATGAAGGTCAAGCGAGTTGTCAAGGAGACAGTGAGATTTGGATGTTTTTTTTCAATTTTATTATGGCGGTGATCGAGAGAAGTGTGAAGAAATCGAGTGAGAAAAAAAGAAATCTCTAAGTAAAAGTGAAAGATTTTTTTTTTAAGAAAACAGTTGGTGAAAGTTAAAAATAAAATAATAACAGACAAAAAAAAAAGAAAACCACCAGTCTAGGATAAACTAGACTGACGATACAAGGGCGAATTCAACGATAGTGGCATTATCAGCAGCTGAGGCAATTTGAGTCCCAGCCGTCACCGCTGCTGCAAGTGGTACAATAGTTACAGCTAAGCCAATAGTGGTATCCCCAACAGAAGTGAAACTCTTTCCATATCAAAAAAAAAAAAAAAGGGGAAAAATTCTTGCAACAGTCCAGTATAAACAAGACTTACCCTACAAGGGCGAACTCAACGATAGTGGCAGTATCAGCAGCTGAAGCAACTTCAGCCTAAGTCGTCACATTTGCTGCAAGTGATGCAATAGCTATAGCTAAGGCACTGTGGTATCCACAAAATTCGCCACACCAGTGACAATTTAAGCCGCCGCGACAACAACCGCACCAGTCCAAATCACCCAACAGCTACAGCTACACCAACGGCCCACAGCTATAAGGAAGACTACAGAACAGCAGTCTACTACTGCTCCCTACTACGACGACGACGACAACCGATTCCGGAGCGACTACGCTGCCCGAGCGATCCACGGCCAGCGCATATACCATTCATTCCCGTCCCATCCTCATCCAAGCAGGTTGTATAAAGCTATTTTGGGGTACTCATAAACACATAATATACATACGTATATATATATATATATATACGTATTTATTGTAGTAAACCTATATATGTGTAAGCGTTACTATAGATTTTATATATTTTTTCAGGAGAAGCACTTTCTTTTTATTTCTGCCCGTATGAGTAGCTAAAGAGGATTTAGGAGGGGCGTGACGGATCTCCAGGGGGCGAAGGATGGTGACGTGTTGGCTTTCTTCTCTTCGATTTAGGTTTGTGATGCGATAGGCTTGAGGGGATGGATGACTTTCATGGTGAAGGTTTATAATTTTAGGGCACAACCCCACCATCGTCGTCATACTTCAGCTAAGGACGTATTCGGGTTCTACCTTTTAGTAGTATTTACCGCTCAACTACCACCGTAACTAAGGACGGCCTTGGTATAGCAGCAAGATCCCCCCATTCCGGCGAGCATAGATCTGAGCTCACACAATTATGCCTGCAGCTGCAAACGGGTCGTTTACCCTGCTACTCTTCGCCCGGTCTGGCCTATAGAGTTGCCTGTGCTCGTGGGTCATAAGGGTGAAGTGAGGTAGCAGGGAGTGTCCTTGAGAGGACTCTGGGTTAAGTGTATACCACCAGAGCAAAAAAAAAAAACGTTACAAGCCTCTGCTTACTAAACAAAAGCATGTAATAAGAATTATGGCAAAAGTTAATCACAGAACCCTTAGCTTTCCATTGTTTAAATCTTTAGAAATTCTTCCATTGAGACATTTGTATTGTTACAAAGTATTGAAAATATTTTGTGAAAAAATCGGGATTTTATGCTGTCAGATACCATGAATGTTATAATCTACGTATTAACTCGAAAAACTTTGCAAATACTCCTACTATTTATAAAACACATTTTTCTCGATTTTATTATGTTACTGCTCCACGGCTTTTTAATATGTTGCCACAATTTTGCAGGTGTGAGAGAAAGAAAACTTAATTTTTAAATAATATAAAAAATGGCTTTTGTCTTTTGATAATAATGCAATAGTTTCATATTTCGTTCCATTGTTATAAATTTTATACTTTTCTTTATAGTCTTTTTGTCAATTTGATTCCCCATCAATATTCTTTTGTAAAAATATTATATAGTTATTGATAGGTATTTTCGCCACTTGCCATATGGCAAAAGATTATACTAACTATTTCTTTGGCAAATCATTCTACTTTGTTGGATGGATCAACCAACCAACAAAAACGTAGAGTCTTAAAACCAATATAATTCAACATTTTTCCCCTCCCGTTTTTATCCCTAAGCAACCCCCTTTACGTATCTCCACAAAAGCACCAAGTGGCTGTCTTCCATCCGAGCCCCAACGCGTTTCATTTAACCCCTGCCCCTGACACCGTCACTGCTCAACCACCAAACCCCTTCCCACGGATAATAACAACTGTTTTCTCAATTTCGACCTTACAATAGGAGCCAAATATCCAAACTTTATCAACTCGCATATCTTAAATCCCGCTTCTAGCTCGTCTTCTCCCTCGGTTTCACGGGTCCCAGTCCCTATTTTAGATCCCCTTTCGCCGCCTAACGTTAAATTGACCCAAAATAATATAGACACCACAGAATGCCGTTACGCTCTCTCTATACTAAGGGATAAAAAGATATGCGAAAATATACTTCTCTTTCTCGCATATCTTTACGACAAATCCGACTCTGTTTGCTTTGAGGGAAAAACCAAAACAAGTGTCATGGTCTCCATTAAACAGGAAGGCCTTCCTACCGATATAACTAGTCTCAGAAAGCTTTACAACACGTACCACGAAATCTTCGACACACCTCCTTAAAAGGTTGCGGATGACCTCGCTGCTTTCCGCAACTATGTACACTCTAAAAGAGTTTCCCACCTTCAGTGCAGTAGAGCTGACCACGACAAATTTTTTCGTTCCTAACTTGCCTTCTTTGCCTGCATCTCATCTACATTCCCCTACTCCTCCACGCAACAAACTACCTCTTACATTTTACTACCAAAACGTAAGAGGCTTGCGCTCTAAAACTCGTGCTGTTTTGTCTAAATCACACGATCTCTCTTTCGACGTCTATGCTCTTACAGAAACCAAAGATCCCAGACATAAAGAGCCAGGAGCTATCTTCATCTTCTTATAATGTTTTCCGAGATGACGATCACTCTCTCCCTATGTTTAATGATCCTACCATCCCTAAAGTTGATTCTCCATGTAGAGGTGTCCTACTTGCCATTCACAATAACCTCAAATCTTCGCTCATCGTGTTTGCGAGTCTATTCAATAATTAAAAGAAGTGAAATTAAAGAAATAATTATTATAGAATTGTTAACTTTATTTAATGATCGAACAATACTTGAACAAATGTCAAATATAATTTTACAAAATGTTTAGCAACATCAATAAAAATCAAGCAACATTAAAACAGATACAAACTGTTATTCAAAAACTGAAATTGAAACTGAAAATAAAACTGAATTTTATAACGTATTACAACACAGAACATTACAGTCGTTTTATTTCTTACAATAAGTTCTAACCTCAATATAAGTAATATTCTAATTCAACCCAACACATTACAACTTTTTTGATCCATTCGAGCCGCGAAGTAAAATCCATATATCTAAACATAAAAGAGAAAAACGTTTAATTAATTTGTATTAAAGACATTTTAATTTAAATAATTACCTGGGTGTGAAGTGTGAATAGTGTCGATTAATTGTGTACATCAAGGAAAATTAATCCGAAGAATTTAGCTGTCCATATCAGGAGCTGCAACACACAAAAGATTTATCGCCAACAACTATCCACAAGTGAGTACTGCACAAATTTTTCTGTATCAATTACATATATTGCATAAGTATACAAAATGTCCTACGGAAACCTATAGCTGAATATCCTTGCTACTATCAAACAAGATAGGTCAAATTTCAATAAAGCTGATAAAGTTAGACTAGGGAAAATAAATTACCTTAAATTGAGATTAGAAATGATGGAAAAGCAGATGACATCAGCGGAGCACTACCATCAATAGATTCTTGGAACAGGTAAAATCGAAGCTGAACTAAAACCAGAAGATCTAGAAGCAGCATACAATACCATCCGTGAGATATATGCAGAGTACAAAATGGAAGTTCTGGATAATATGGACAAGTTAACATCCGAAGAAACATCAAAATGCAGCGGTACAACAGCAACGGCATCGGCTGAGAACAGTGATAGCAGTGGAAGTGGGCTCAGGTTACCCGTTATCACCCTTCCAACATTTTCCGGTGGATACGAAACGTGGAGATCTTTTCACGACATGTTCGTATCTCTGGTTCATAGCAATGCAGCACTGTCAGAAATCAAAAAATTGCATTATTTGAAATATAACGTTCGTGGTGATGCCGAAAGGCTACTCCAACACTTGGCCATTGACAAGGGCAATTATAAGCATGCTTGGGATATTCTGACAGAGCGGTTTGACCACAAAAGAGTCCTTGTAAACATCCAATTAAAGATATTTTTCGGTCAGGCGGTTATGAGCAACGACTCAGTAACGAGTATAAAATGTATCTTAGACACGTCGCAAGAAATCATTCACTCTTTAGAAAATTTAGGGGTACCGCTAGGACAATGGGACGCCATTTTAATTTTTGTCATCCTACAAAAATTAACCAACACCACACAACAGCTATGGGAAGAGAAATTAGGGAGTAATAAGGATTTACCAAATATTATAGAATTCTTCGAATTTTTGCAGTGCAGATTTAGAACATTGGAAGCAGTTGAACAACAATCCCCGCAACAATCGATCACAAAACCCTCAAACAAAATCAAAATACCAGCTCGAGTGTTCCAGACTCGCCAAACACAATGTCAACTAAATTGCAAAGTGTGTCAAAACGGACAACATGCATTGAGGGAGTGCAGACAGTTTTTAGAAATGGATGTAGGCCAAAGTAAAAAAAAAACAGTTTACAACATAAGGGTATGTGAAAACTGCTTGGCCTATAGCCATTTTAAAAGTAAATGCCCTAGCTCTAAGTGTTGTTATTACTGCAAGCAGCGGCACTACTCATTACTGCATCCGATTCCACAAAATAGTGGAAATAATTTTTCCAACTATACATCCTTTAATCCCAATGTCTCAAAATGTATACCTAATAACCAAAATCCAACCCAAAGCCACCAACAAACAAAAAATTTCCACCTACAATCAAACGATCCAATCATGTCTAACTGTCAAGAGTTTACCCCCAACAAACCACACGTTCTTAATCTACCCCAAAATCAACAACAACGGGGGTTACCTAACGTTAAGGGCGTTAATCGACACCGGTTCCTAGGTGTCTTTTATAACTGAAGCAGCGATTCAAAGATTGAATTTGAGGTCCCGCTGGACATTTAGCTAAATCAGCGGGTTGGGGGAGGTCAGCAGTGGACAATCACACAAAATCGTCGACGTAACCATCGAGTCGCTAGTCTCTGATTTTGCAGGTCGAGTACAGGCCCTTGTGCTTAAATCGCTGACTGGGCTCCTTCCGGCCCAGCATACTTGTATGGACAAATAGACATACCTGAATGGATTGCAGTTAGCAGATCCAACATTTACGAGTTGGATGTTCCAGCAACATTGCTTGGCAGTGACATCTACGCGGAAATCATCCTCGGAGAAGTAAGGAGAAGCAGCGAGTGCATAGGTCCAATTGCACAAAAGACACATTTGGGATGGGTCTTGTTGGGCAAGGTGTCATCGATGGATACAAAGGTTATCCGTGCCTTATTCAATCACGTTGATCTCAACACCACTTTAAAAAGATTCTGGGAGATTAAAGAGGAACCTTTTGAGACCTACGAATCAGAAGAAGATACAAGGTGTGAGGAGCATTTTAAAAAATTTACAAAACGATTACCTGATGGTCGTTACAAAGTTCGTCTGCCATTTAAGGGTGGAGAATACCCAAGTATGGGCCCAACACAGCAAGGTGCTATCAAACGATTCTTGCGGCTCGAGAGAAGGTTGCAAAGAAACCCTAGTCAACACGAAGCATACAGCAAATGCTTGACCGAGTACATTGATCTCGGCCATATGACACCAGTCGAGGAGTCCGATGAAGTTGTCAAATCCACTTTCCATTTTTTCATTCCCCATCATGCCGTCATTAAGGAATCCAGTACCACCACATGGTTGCGGGTCGTCTTCGACGCAACCTTCAAACTTTTTTTTGGCTCTTCCTTAAATGACAAGTTAATGGTGGGCCCTAAAAAACAAACAAATGTTATTGACATAATTTTAAAGGTGGCGAAAGCATAGGTTTGCCTTTACTGGAGATGTGGAGGAGATGTATCGCCAGATCCGAGTAAGTCCAAATGATGCGAATTACCAGCTGATTGTGTGGAGGGACAATCCTGACCAGAATTTGAGAATTTATCGGCTAAAAACGGTCACCTTTGGTACGGCATCAGCCCCATATCTGGCAATTAGGGTACTTCTTCAGCTAGCAGAAGACGAAGCACACCGATTTCCCTTGGCCACCACCGTCATCAAGGAGGAAACCTATGTTGACGATGTCATCAGTGGAGCTGATACCACTGAAGAAGCGCAACACAAATTGAAAGCGGTAAAAGAAATGCTGGCAACAGCGGGATTTCAGTTACGTAAACATGTCAGCAACTCTGAAAAGGTATTGAAGAGCATTCCGGCAAATCAAAGAGCGATGGATTTCTCGCTACCATCCATAGAAAATACCGATGTTAAGACCCTTGGTATTAAATGGCTACCAGTTCCGGATGTATTCGCGTTTCAAGTCGCAGGGCAGATTCAAGGCGACATCACAAAACGGTCCATATTGTCCTCAGTACCTAAGCTCTACGATCCAATGGGCTGGTTGTCACCCTGCATAATAAAGGCAAAAATACTTATGCAACAGCTATGGGGTAGAGGTCTGGATTGGGACAAACCTATTCCACCTGAATTGGAACGAGAGTGGGTAACCTTTCGCCGAGAATTACCAGCTATTGAAATGTTGGATCAACACCGACAAAAGCACAAAGAAGCTGGAAGTCCATGGATTCAGTGACGCTTCGGAGAAAGCGTACGCAGCGGCTGTATATTTGCGCGTTCTAGATGAAAATGGCCAAATACACGTACACCTGCTGATGGCCAAAACAAAGGTTGCACCGTTGGAGTCAATTACATTGCCCAGACTGGAACTGTGCGGAGCATTGCTAGTAGCAAAACTTCTTCACCAAACGATCCAAATTCTTAAGTTGGAATCAGTTAACGTTTATGCGTGGACCGATTCAGTAATCACATTGTGCTGGATTAAGGCCCCTCCGGCAAAATGGAAGACCTTTATCTGCAATCGTGTGTCCCAAATTCAAAAGCTCACAAGGAACTTCATGTGGAAACATGTTCCATTTGAACTGAATCCAGCGGATATAGCATCTCGGGGAATTTTTCCATCAATGATTCTAAAGAACAAGTTGTGGTGGGAAGGACCAGAATTTCTGCTGTCACCCAGAACATCCACCTTCTCTGGAAACGTGTCAGGAATCACGCTCTACAATTGTGCACCATTGCCTAGAAACAAAAGGAGGTAGCTTGGTTAACGAAATACTGTCGAAATTTTCATCACTACAAAAAGCATTACGAGTAGTTGCCTGCTGTTTACGGTTCCGGCACGTAAAACAACTTCATCACTATGCAGATGTATTATCACCGCAGGAGTTGGAAGAAGCGCTAACTAGAGTCACTCTATTAGCCCAAAAGGATATGTTTGCTGCACAAGAAGAAAAGGACAACACCAGAGGATACAAATCACTCAACCCATTTAGAGACAGGGAAGGAATCCTACGAGTCGGTGGAAGACTCTCCAACTCTACCCTACCCTTTAACAAAAAGCATCCAATCCTTCTGAAGAATCAACACTCTCTTACGAAACTCATCACGGCGGTAATCAAAGGATGATTGCTTATATACGACAGCGATTTTGGATTTTCAATTTGAAGAATGCAGTCAAAAGGGAAATCCACAATTGCAACATTTGCTTCAAGTTTAGGGCTAAACCGCTGGTACAATAAATGGGTAATCTCCCAGCATCACGAACAGCAATATCAAGACTGTTCACATGCACTGGAGTGGATTATGCGGGACCCATCGAAGTAAAAACGTGGTAAGGGAGAAATGTGAAAACCTTGAAGGGATATTTCGCGATATTTGTATGCATGGCAACGAAAGCCATACACATCGAGCTTGTCAGCGACATGACTACACATACATTTTTAGGAGCCTTCAGGAGATTTGTTTCTCGAAGGGGTCTTTGCAGGGAACTCTTTAGCGACTGCGGCAGTAATTTCGTCGGAAGTAACGGCGAAATACAGAGGCAACTTAAGGAGGCTAAGTTGGACTGGAGAAATGTTGCAGAGGTACTAGCTGCTGCTGCCCCACACTTTGGAGGTTTATGGGAAGCGGGAGTGAAGTCCGTCAAATTTCACCTTAAACGTGTGGCTGGAAACCAGATTCTGACATTCGAAGGGCTCAACACGCTTCTCACACAAGTAGAAGCCTGTCTGAACTCAAGACCTTTCTGTCCACTGTCAGAAGGCATCGACGACTGGAACGTTTTGAAGCCAGGCCACTTTCTCATTGGCGAACGACTCATCAGTCCTCCGCAACCCAAGTATCAGCTGGACAAAATCTCGCATTTAGAGCGTTGGAAACGAGTAAAAACACTGACGCAGTCCTTTTGGAAGCGATGGAGCAATGAATACCTCGCCCGGCTACAACAACGCCCAAAATGGAATCGAATCGCGAACTACACAATAAAGAAAGGCGATTTAGTCTTAATTAAGGACGAAAGACTGCCTCCGCTCAAATGGAATTTAGGCCGCATAATGAAAATACATCCTGGACCGGACAATTTAGTAAGGGTAGTAACACTTAAAACTCAATCTAACGAATTGAAGCGCCCAATATCGAAGATCTGTTCACTCCCCAGCAACACTTTCGACAAAATCAACGCGGAACGACAAGTCTCGCCAAAAAACGATTGAGATGACAAATGGCCGCTCCTCGACAGGCACTGCGGGAGCTCGAGGAGGCAATCGCTGACTCAACGTATCCAAACAGAATCAAGAACACAAAATCAAACCACAAACTGAAATACGATATATACGAGTATATAAAATAATTCAACACAATAAGATATAATACATTTGAATAATCAAATTTGAATATTATTTTCATTCAAGAAAAATCTTTCTGGGGACAAACTCTAGCAACATCTCCCATCAAACAAACATACAGTCCATAACTCAAAACAATACCCCCAAACAAATTTAAAATAGAACTTACAACAAAAAACGCAAGAAATAACTCAAGCAAATTAAATTAAATTGTGAATTTACCCACTCAACACACAATGCACACCCAAAAGTACATATGTTAAAACTAAATTACATTTAATCTTAAAATTCTACAAATAATACAAAACAATTAGACTCTATCACTCACTGACACTCCCTTGCTCCAGCAACCGCGAAAACAATTAAAATCGATTTACGAATTACGCGAAATTAACCGAAAATGAATATAATTAAAAAAAAAAACACACTTACCTAATAAATATACAACAATAAAAACACCAAAAAAATGCGAAATACAATTATTCAAAAAAAATGTCTTACAAAAAAAAAAAACACCGACGCACAACACCATGAACTAAAACTGTCAACTGAAGATGAATTACTGCACTCATCGTAACACAATTTGCGAAAAGGGAGAAAATATGCACTGCGACATATTTTCCATTATGAGTGCAAATGGTGCAGCTGATATATGCAATGCAATATACGAATAATTTGCATACCATTTCCTTTATTGTTGTCACACTGTTACTTGTACTCGTATGTTCTATTCATTTTACTAATTACATTTGTCTTTTTATGTCTGAGATGGCATTACACCAAAGTCAAGATCAGTGTAGTCTACGAGATATCCAACCAGAAGTTAAGGCAAGGCCACAATAACCAGAAGTAAGATGAGCAGAGTATATATGGTGAACAGGGTTCACCGTGGGGGGGGGGGGGGGGGGAGAGAATGTTTGCGAATCTATTCAATAATTAAAAGAAGTGAAATGAAAGAAATAAATATTATAGAATTGTTAACTTTATTTAATGATCGAACAATACTTGAACAAATGCCAAATATAATTTTACAAAATGTTTAGCAACATCAATAAAAATCAAGCAACATTAAAGCAGATATACAAACTGTTATTCAAAAACTGAAAGTGAAACTGAAAATAAAACTGAATTTTATATATAACGTATTACAACACAGAACATTACAGTCGTTTTATTTCTTACAATGAGTTCTAATTTCAATATAAGTAATATTCTAATTCAACCCAACACATTACAACACATCGCTATCTCTTCTTCTGTCAAACTTGACTTTGTTTCAATTAAAATTATACTTCCCAACATGTCCCTGTATGTTATGTGTTGCTACACTCTCCCAGCTCAACCTATTGAATCCTACATCCTTGCTATTAAAGCAATTGGCCAACTAATTGACCTAAGTAATTCCATCGCCGATATCCTTATCTTTGGTGACTTTAATCTGCCCCTGCTAAAGTGGATTCCATCGAATGATCACTTATTTTTTACCGCGTCAAACGCCAGTTCATCCAAGGAATGTCTTTTCATTGATAGCATAACTGTCTCAAACCTGTGCCAAGTAAGTGACGTCCCTAATTCTATCGGTAGGCAACTAGACCTTATTTTCACTAGTGATCCTATTAACTGTTGATTTTACCAACTTGTCCTTATCTGATGCTATCTCTATTTTCTATAGTGAAATATTTAATTCCATTTCTCTCTACGTCCCCTTTTCACGGCATTCTTATTATGACTACTCTAACTATGTTGGAACTTGCCTGCAATTCACCCCGCTCTATAACTGCCTCTATTAGCGCTTTCTCGACACAGCGCAGACCAACCTTATCAACGATCCTAAGACATTTTATCAATTCCCCTCTCTCTCGTTCGATAATATATCATCAACCGACCCACATATTATTCCCAACTATTTTGCAAACTTTTTTAAACAGTCATTTGCAGACAACCTCTACGTACCCGACTCCATCTATTTCAAGTATCTTCCCAATTTCTCCAGATGGACTCCCAGTAATATTTCTCAAAAAGTGTGCCTCCAATCTTTCGCACCCACTTTCCTCCCTTTTTCATCTGTCCCTCACACAAGGAAATTCCCGCAAGTTTGGAACACCTCTTTCATAACCTCGGTTCACAAAAAGGGATCAAACAATGAAGTAACCAACTACCGTCCCATTCATAAGCTTTCTCACATACCTAAAATATTCGAAAGTTTTTTATATGATGTTCTAAGCTTTCAGTGCAAGTCACTTATATCTCCCAGTTAGCACGGATTTCTAAAAGGTAGATCAACTACTACAAACTTAGTTGAATTCGTATCCTTTGCGCCTTCAGCCCTAGAAAATGGCAACGAAATTGACGTTATTGCCACAGATTTCGCTAAGGCCTTCGATAAAATATCACATCAACTGATCCTTTTTAAATTGTCTTCCTTCGGTTTTGACCCCATATTGTTAAAATGGATATCTTCTTATCAGGAGAACCGTTACTATAGCGTTAGCTTTAGGTCAGCTTTCTCAACCCCGTTTTTAGCCACTTCTGGTGTCCCAAAAAGGCAGCCATCTATGTCCCCTCTTTTTTATTTTAGCTATAAACGATCTTGAGAAGATTATCAAACATTGCTCCGTATCCATTTACGCCGATGACACTAAGTTCTCCAAAACTATTTCTTCACCCCAAGACTCTATTCTCCTTCAAGAAGACCTCGATAGGTTTTCTACTTGTCTAAAAAATTACTTTGTGCTTAATAATGCAAATCTATGACTTTGTCCCGTAAGTAGAATCAATTCCCCTCTCGACCTTATTTTCTGCATGACCAAGCTGTACCCCAGGTTCAATCCCTTCGCGAACTTGGAATTTTATACGATGGAGAGTTAAACTTCCGTTCGCTTATTGATGAGATAATCCTTAGAGCCAACTCATCGCTCGGTTTTTACAAACGTTGGTCTAAAAAATTTTGAAACCCTTATGTGACAAGGTCACTTTACATTACCCTTGTCCGGCCCCTTCTTTAATATGCCAGCCAAGTATGGTCCCCCTTTCAGCGAATTCATATATCCCGAATCGAGAACATTCAACGTCGTTTTCTTCGATTTGCTCTTCGTGAACTACCCTGGAGTGACAAATTTATCTTACCTCCCTATCGCGACCGCCTCAAACTTCTTAACCTGAATACCCTAGAAAAATGCAGAGACGTCGCTGACATTCTCTTCATTCATCGACTACTCTCCGGTTCTGTGGACTGCGCATCCCTTCACAATTCTATATCCTTCAACACTAACCCTCGTAATTTACGCTGTCCTCGTCTCTTCTATATCCCAACCCACCGCACCTCTTATGGCTCTAATGGTAAGGTCAACTCAAACCTCCCCCTTTTTGATTTTAACCTGAGCACTTCTCGTTTTAAATTTGATCTCCTCCACCATTTCCTTACTTCCTAACCCCTAACTCTTGTTACTTTTTAAGTCCTAGTTTGTAAGCTTGTATGAAGCGAAATAAATGGGGGCGTTAGGCCCCACTAAATTAAATTGAATAAAATTAAACTATACTTGAGATGATTAGGTGCATGCGCCCTGAGTATCCAGACTTTTCCACCAAGGAGCTCATAAACATTACAGTTGATCGTTACAAGAATTCTATCCATTCCGTCACAAAGAAAAAGCCAAGTGACACATTTTTAGGCAAAATTCAGAGGATAAATTATAACAATTTAATGGATTTTCAGGGAAAAGTAAATTAAGATTTAACAGAGCTGATTCGTAAGAATCAAAGGAAAAAGTTATGTAGAAGGAATCGGAGCAGAACCAAACCTCGAGCTTATCAAGAAGGCGAAACCGTTTATGCTGCTATTAACCGACGAGATGGAAAAAGGAAACCTCTGCTTAAAAAGGAAAAAGTTCAGAACGAAAATTGGGTCACAATCACAACAGAAACTGGAAAAATAATTCATAAAACACAGATCAAAAACATAGAACAGTCACGATAATTCTCTTTCTTCCCATTCCAGGTCAATAGGATTGGCTTCAGCAACCCTTAATATATTTGAGTACAATAAACCACTAGTAACAATAAAAAATGGCAACGTTAAAATAATTAACGGAAATTTTAAAATGGTCCACTTGATAAATCTCACATCGTACACCGAAATAGTCAGCGCTTCTATCCCCACAATCGAACAGATGGTCAAAAGCAGTATACTCAAGCCTCAAATTCTATATCAACTACATCAAATTCAAGAGTCCCTACAAAAGCTTGGTGGCAAGAAAGCAATCCAGGTCAATAAATTGGATAGGCTCTGCATGGAAATGGATTGCCGGAACCCCAGATGCTTCTGACTGGGATAGTATTTTAAAAACTCAAAATGTAATTATTGAAAACAATAATAACCAATACTAAATTAATAATTGCTTAACAGAAGTAACTTAAGGAATTTTGGAAAACTACAATAGAATCATTCAACGAATCGATAATACAAATATAGATAGTTTGAACAAATGATATACAATAAATTAGGCATAATCAAAGAAGAAGGTAATGAAATTGTTACAGCCATTCAATTAGCTAAAAAAGGAATAATAAATACAAACCTTTTGGGCAAATCTGAAATTGAGAACATTATTGCACAAATGGAAACTCTACCATATAATAATGAAATCGAAGCTATTGAGTATGCAGAACCAATGGTGCTTCAAAAAAATTAAATTCTGCTTTAAGCTATTTCCTTACCAAAAGCAAGACTAACCGAATTTAACCATATTCTAATTAGACCTTCAATTAAAGATAATAAGCGAATATATCTAGAAACAACCGAAATTTTGATGAACCATGAAGAACTATTTGGAATTAAAGGACAGTGCACACGAATCCGAGATACATTAATATGCAACAATAACCAGCTTCAAAAACTATCTTCAACCCACTGTATAAGTCAGCTGCTTGAAGGAATTAGCGCAAAATACGATTACCAGTTTCACAACAAAGAAGTCATCGAACTCATCAATGAAAATTCCATATTTCTAACCAACTTCTACGGGATCAGCAAACATCAAGAAGAAACCATGATTTTAAATGGAACGTTTTTGTTGCAGCTAAATAACGACTCAGTATTTATCAACGATCAAGAGTATACAAATGTAGAAGTTACCACATACCAGATCCTGCCTCCGATCCTCCAAGCTAACTTGACAGTTAGGGAAATAAAACTAGATATTCTAACCTTCATAATTTGCATCTTGAAAATATAAAAAAAACTGAACAATTTGCATTAATTAATCAGTTCTTGATCGTTACAGATGTAATCATCTGTCTTGTTTTAAGCATCATCATTGTATTCATTGTTAATAGATGTAGATCCGAAAAGAAGCAAGCAGCATTTCAAATCAATTTAGCATTAGGTGTTCCACAAGTAAATGACCTTCCGCAACAATCCATCAAGCTAAACCTTTGATCCACGAGACATGGACTTTTAAGGAGGGAAGAGTTATCACATCAAACAAGCATTGGTCAGCACACGCGCCGGCAAACCTGAAACATCAAGATACTCGTAGCTAAGTCAGCACAAGCGCTAGCAACCTGTGAACTACAGCGGATACGGATCGAATATCCGACTGCAACATATTTGCTTAGTCATTGTAAATTCCATAACCCATTCCCACGAATTTGTTATACATTTTCCCACCTTAAAATCAATAAATAGAACTAAATGTTAAAATTGTAATTAGACTTAAGTTGGCAATAAAACGAGACACTTCTCTCAGAAATAAATTTTTTTATTTAATTTATCAAAAGAATTTATAAGTTTCCCAAGGAATTTCCCAAATCCGCCAAAATGTCATACCAAGGGAATTTTGTTACAGACTAAATGTTTGTATTGTAATAATTGTAATAATAAACAATAAACGGATATGTGTAAACACGCTGGATATGTGTAAGGTGGAATGGATAAAAGAACCCGTTGAAAACTGTGTCAAACAAATTCGAGGGGCGCAAAGCGTTGCAAAGTCCGCTTTCATACGTCGCATGTTTCGAAAGATTCTAGTGAGTGCAAAAGGGAGGGATAATGAAACAAAAAATACCCAATTAACCAAATTCCCACTGCCTGTGGGTAGCATCTTCATTGCAAGTTTTTGACATTTCTTTTTCTCCTTCTTCTTTCTTTTTCGCATTTGCTTCATTATTTCTTTGGCTGTTGTTACGAGCACAACATTTCAGTACGGTGGATGAACTGAAATGGACCTTTGAATTAACAAGCGGGCTCATTTTCAATTATGAAATACTGAGCGCCAAAGATGAAATGAAAGAGAACTGTCAAATAACATGCAAAATCAAAGAAGGGGAAAGTCTTCATGTAGAGTTGCTCGCATCACTGAATGACAATTCAAAAGAAAATAACCAGAACTTGCGCTATACACACTTGCGACGTATGAAAGCGGACAAAGGGAAAATTTCAACCAACAAGTCACAGTAAGTGGATCTTTTTAAAGATGTAGAATTGTACAATTGAAAAAAGATGTAGAAAATTTTGCGAAGAGAGATTTCAAAACTCGTACGGCTAATTATCTTTCTGGTAGATTATTAGATTTAGAAAAATTTATGGATTTGTTTACAAAATTGTTAGGAGTAGGAGAGGCAACCTATAAAAACTTACACACTGGGTGAGACCATTTTTGTCAAAATCAACAAGCGTTTAGAGTCTAAATTATCCTCTAAGTAGAAAAAAGCAATAGTTAAACAGGCAGAATATTTTACAAAAATAACATTAAAAGTTAATATCTTCTTTCCAGACTTGTTCTAACTTTTGCTTTGCAGAGGTACAAATTTTGGACTACTTTAACTCAAAGATAATAGCGTTGACAACAGGAACTACTAAGCTGCAAATCGGAGCTCTCAAACTAATTCACGTAATCGACTTGGAATCAATTGAAAAAACTCTTCGAGATCTAGAAATACCAATTCGCGCGATTTTGACGACAAACATGCTATGTTCCCATTCCTTTTACTTGAAATTGCTAAAATCCAACTTGTAATAAGTTTACTAAAACCCAAGACAAGAGTTGGAAGGGCATGCAAATGGATAACTGGAAATCCAGACCATGACGACCTCGTAGTTTTATGATCTAAAATAAATGGCGTACTAAAAAATGAAAATAAACAAATAATAATTATAAACAAATCATATTTTCAGAGAACTAACCAAATAACAAACGTTACAAACAATATCTTGAAAATATTTAAGTCAAGCGAAGTTGCAAAAAATAAAATTGTTACCAATATTAAGTATAAGACAAATGTTATTAAGGAAGAAATAATTAATTTTCCTCCAGTTGTTCAACCTGATTCCACTCTTGAAATTTACGAGGAGATTTAAACGCTGTAATCAGTGAAGGAACTTCATCTCAACAACACAGAACGTATAAGGCTAATTGAAGAAGAAAACCAGACAGGCTGAATAACTAATTTTGGGCTAACAACTCCCCTGATAATCATCCTAGTAGTACGAATTTTTTTTTTCTAACCTATTCGAATGCTACAATCGCAATCGAGTGAATATTACAACAATTATAGAAGTGAAAGAAACTTCTTCGACAGATTAATCCACAAAGATTAACCAGATTCTGTTTTTCTGAGAATGCGGAACAATTAAGGAGAGAGGAGTTAACGAAATTTATGCGAAACATTCAACTAAAACTTCTTCAATTTGCATAATTTTTCCGTTCTGAAAAATCAGCATCTGAGCAGACAAACAAGAGTGCAGTATTTTACTTGACGTTCGTTACCTGAGAAGTATTAGGTGATGCAATAGCTTTGAGTATAGGTTCAATGTTAAATTCATGAATTATAATAATTTAGCCTTAATCTAGATTCTGAAAAATAAAGTTGTTTTTTTGTTTTTATGAAAACTAAATTAATAATATTTGAACTTATTATATGTAAGCACATATAAGTTAACAAATTATTCTAGACAATCCAGAGAAGCGCGCGTCCAATTACTTTGCACGCGCGTTCAACTTTCCCACACTATTCCCGTGCTGCAATTCAACACCTGCAACCTGGACAAATTTAACAAACGTCAGATACCTGCAAAGCGCAGAGCGTGGAGGAACAATGTTGAGTTAGCATTAAAATAGTAATTAAGATCTAGTTTTAAGAATAATTTGTCAGTTGTAATTAAGTAGGCAGAATCACTGCCAGTTTAAATAAGGTTAAATAGTGTCCGTCCCGGAACTCAAGAAATAGAGCTAGTGTCCTAAAGTAGAGCCAGAGGTCTAAGTAAATAGTTCAGTTCCAGAATTCGATTAAGATAGATTAAGTCCAACAATAATAAAAAATAATATACTCGTAGAACTGAGCTAAAAATAAAATAAGTGAGAAGCGTCGTACTGCTAGTAGACCCTAAGAACACATCTAGTAGTCCTCGAATAAAGTGAGAGAGGCAGGATCTTAAGTCACCAGTCTTGGACAAAAGGGAGGAACCCGCTCCGCCAACGTGGGAATGCAACTCATTTTAGTTTAGTAAGTTTAAAGTAATAAAAACCAGATATTATTATAGTGCTAATCTTAAGAAAATTAATTAAAAGGAAATGAAAAAGTTAACGTTAAGGAAATTTGAAAAGTATTAACTAAGAAGACAAATAATAAAAGTGCTGGAATTAAGAGAACGCATTCAAGAATAAAATATCACTTACACTTAGAACAGAACCTCAAAAATATAAGTAAGGAATAAAATTATTTTGATGACTTAATTTAAAAAAGAAATAAAATGCCAAACGACTAGCTACCCATTATCAGGCCATCAGTTTTAAATACTGGTATCTCTACTCAAACTTAACCTTGTCCTTCCAATTCCAACCTCGCCCAATCTACTTAACTTATTTCTTTTATCGTTGCCGAAGTATAACAAACCCAAGGCAACTGATTAATTCCATCATCAATCCAAATGGTGTTAGATTTAGTGGAACCGATCAAACCATCGGTGTCCAATATTCTAATAATTTGTCCGACTTCGACAAAATACCAGGAGAATTCTCGTCATGGAAAAAAAGCGTAGATCGTAATCTACAAATCTATAGGCCCTTGATAGGAACACCTAAATATTATGGCATTTTGAGCGTGATTTGGAGGTAGCTGCAACTCCGTCTTTACCAAGAATGCTGCCACCGCAATGTTAAGGAAACGGTAGACCAAATCAACCTAAGCGACAACCATCACCAGAGCCGATGGGCGCGTCAAACATTCACACAAATATGAACCAACACCGACAAAACAGTTGGCCTCCAGCACCAAAAAGGCCGCCGATGCCACCATCACAACAGGTTTATCCATCGAAGATACAGAGGTACCTCAGCATAGTCCGAAGAGGTCAAACAGTATGATCAAAGTATAACGAATAAATATAATAAAGAAAACGGAGAAATACTACAAGAATACGTTCAAGTGATTGAACAATAAGGATATAGCGAAACTGAAGAATTAGTTGAGCTGACATTATTGCCAACTGTATTGGAGGTTAACCATATATTTGTTAAACTTTTCAATTTAGAAGATGTAAAAATAAAATTTTTCCTCATGCCCGAACTCAAATCCTTCCATGCTATGCTTGAAAATGATAGTCTCCAAGGCTTTCCGCGATAATTCACACCAACCATAATTACATTGTTATCAGAAATAAGTATTAAGCAGTTAATTTCTCAATCGGTTAAACCATAAATATCCGAAGTGGTCATATGTCTCCGCAGCAAATCATCTATTCAAAATATTGTATGCCATTTCTCAAAATTCTTTGACGAGGCCGATGAAAAATTAACATACTTAATTGTTGTTAAAGGCAAAATAAACACATCTGATTTATCCGTGTATACAAAATTCTATCCCTACCTAGAAAAGCTTCTCACAGACGGCATCATAAAACCTTCACGGTCCCCATACAACTCCCCTGTATGTGTTGTTCCTAAGAAGAACGATGCTTCTGGCGAAAAAAAATATAGGCTCGTGATTGATTATAGAAAATTAAACAGCATGACAGTGGCTCACCGATATCCCATTCCACAGATAAATGAGGTACTCTGACAACTTTGCCAAAAAAATGGTTCATTGTAGTTAACCTGAAAAGTGGGTTTCATCTGATCCGCCTAAAAGCGTCTGATTTCGAAAAAACGGCCTTCTCAGTCAACAATGGCAAGTACGAGTTCACGAGATTGCAATTTGGACTCAAAAATGCTCCCTCAATCTTCTAGAGAGCACTCAACGATATTCTTCGCGACCATATGGACAAAATATGCTACGTTTACATAGATGATATCATCATCTTTAGTCGAGATGAGACCACTCACGAGCACAATGTCCGAATGATTTTCCCCACACTACAGGCTGCAAATATGAAAGTGCAGTTAGATAAGTGTGAATTCTAATGGCAAGATATAGAATTTCTTGGCTTCGTTATTTGATCCGAAGGAATAAAAACCAATCCGGAAAATGTTAAGACAATCCAAAGTGTTCCATACCCTCAAACTCTTAAGGAACTTCTCTTTCTCCTTGGCCTGTCAGGGTATTATGCTCGCTTTACGGTTCGGCGAAAGTCATACAGACCACCAACCTCTGACGTACTTCTTAAGTCATAAAGATAACAATACCAAATTAAAAAGATGGAAGACGATACTCGAAGAGTAAAACCATGAGCTTAGATATAAGCCCGGAAAAATGAACGTGGTTGCAGACTCATTTCCCAGACCCCCTATAAGATCCAAAATTAACTCCCTTACTCCAACCACACACAGTGATGAAACCTCATCGCATAACCTAATATGCAGTGTCGACTTTCCCATTAATGTATTCAAGAACCAGATTTTCCCAGATATCGGAAATACCCCTAGTCAAAGATATCAGATAGTGTTGCAGTACCACCGTCACATAATTACAGAACCTTTTTACAATATTAATAACCTGACCGAAGTTCTAAAAAAGCGATTAAACCCAGGGGTAATAAACGGCATTGAAACCGAAGAACAAGTAATGGGTATGATCCAAGAAATTTATAGCGAATATTTTAGAAACTATCGTATTAGATTCTCCAGAGAATTTGTCAAAGATGTGACTAGCGATCACAAACAAGAAGAAATCATAATAAACACTCACCAACGTGCTCATAGAAATGAACGAGTAATTAAGACACAGATTCTTGAAAAGTACTATTTCCCTGGCAAGTCACGTAAAATCCAAAGGATAACAAAATTCTGCTCAGTCTACAAGGAAAATAAGTATGTCTGCCATCCAGACAAAATTGAAATACAAGCCACTCCTATACCAGAACACCCAGCAAAATTATACACATAGACATTTTCTTCACTGAACGAATCCTAGCACTGACCTCTGTTGACAAGTTTTACAAATATGCTCAGGTGAAATGAATTCAATCAAAAGCTATAGAAGATATTAGGCAACCCCTCAAAGCTATTATTTTTGCTTAATGTATTCCAAAGTTTGACACTATTGTAAACAACGAAAAAATCTTTTAATTCTCTTTAAAAAAAACTTTCATGCTTGAAAACGAGTTTGGTATCCAGATCTTTAAAACACCCTCTTTATTTGAAAGATTTCATTAAACTCTGGCAGAAATCATGGGATTCTTAAAGAATGAAAATTTGCATAGATCCTTCACGGAACTTTTACAGGCAGCTGTAAACGCCTACAAATTTTCTATTCATTCGGTTAGGAAAAAGAAACCTGTAGACACATTTTTCAGTAGAAATATTGGCTCAGATCCCTTGAAAATCGAAAAAACACGCTCGGAAAACAAAACGGAAAATCAAAACAAAACAGCGACGTAGCTTAGCACAATAAAGGCAGACCTCCAATTTAGGATTATTCACCCGGAAATATTATATATGCTAAGAAAAACAAACGAATAGGCTCCAAACTCACTCCCACATGCAACAAAGAAATCGTTCAGGAAACCAAAAAAACAACAGCACTAACCCAATCCGGCAGAGAACGAGGACGTTCAAACTTCAGTGGGAATGTCCCGAAATTTATTTGTTTGTCTACTTTTTCTACAACATCTCAAGAATGTCTCTAAAATTTCAAAGCAAAATCTTTATTCGTTTCGAAAATGCAGAGTATTTTCCGCCACAGGTACACGCTCGATTTTAGAGCGCACAGCAGGCTGTTCCGACCGCATGAACAGGGGTCGCTTTCCCTGCTCTTTTTCTTAACAGAACAAAGGGGCATTTTTGACCTCAGAAGAAGCCCACACACTTCGTAAATAAGGAAGAGCAGCCCAAGATGAGTTTTACGATGAATCAGAAGGAATTTTGTATGCCCCTGTCGTTTTTTCGTTTTTCTTTTTGCTTCGAAAACTTTAAATCGCTTTTCCCGAAATTGCATTTTTCATAACGGCAACGTAACTCAAAAAATAACTGTCCGGTCGTTCTAAAATTTTGAGGAGACATTCTCGACAAACTAAATAAATTGTTTAAACAAATTGATAAAAAAGTGACTGTTTTTCTGATCTTTTTAATTTTGCAAAATTACTTTTTTTTTGGGTTTAAGGTTTTGAGCAGGAGAAACAATGTTCTTAAAAAGGCCCATTTTGATTTTTTATTACAGATGAAAAATAAAGTCTCCAGCTTGCATGCCATTTTCAAAAATGCCATCTTGGAAAAAACCTTGGGGATGCTGGTATGTATACTCGAATCACATATTTCGAGAACAATCCACGCCATCCAGCGTCCCATACAATTTCCATTTTACTAGAAAATTCGATTCCATTCTTTATTCACCAATGGTCGAACCTTTTCTATTCAAGTATCGAAATCTTCTGATATTCGAGTATCGAAATCTTCTGCTATGGAAATACAGATTACGCTGCTCACATTTAAATGGATATCACACTGCTCCCTCCCTAAAATGACGAATGGTGCTACGACATTTTATTGTTGCATTTGTCCATGTGGCGTTACCCTTTGGACCTTTTGGACCCTTGGTGGTCTCACACCTTATGCACTTTTTGCACCAATTCTCATCTTGTTTAGTCTTAGCCAATAGAAACGTTCCACTACCTTTTCCAATGTCTTGTTTATTCCCAAATGTATTTCATGGAGTACTTGGCTGACTCTGGACCGTGGCACGATTAGCTGCATAGGAGATGTTGTCCCATCTGCACTTTCCCATTTTCTCTTCAGCAAACGATCTTGCACACAAAGCGAGTTCCACTGTGCCCAGTATGCCTTCAGAGTTTGGCTCCGGTCTGATATTTGCTGCCAGCTTTGTCTTTCCTCGTATTCCTTCTAGGCCAATATTGGTTCGATGTCATTGCCTGTTGGGAAGAACGGATTTCGTCTACACTCCAACCCTCTTTTGACTCAGTCCTGATCATTTGGATAGTGGCCTGTTCTTTCGCTTCTTTACGGTTGCAGTGTTCACATTTTACTCCACGCGGTCGACGATAGAGAGTAGCCATTCTAGAGTTGCGTTGTCTTTTGTCCGTAGAGATACTTATGAAAATGCTTCGTAGCCTGAAGCTCGCGCCGAGTTACGCAGTAGTTCCTTCCAGATCTGGAGAGTACTTTGCTATAATATGCGACCACTGTCTCTTTACCATCATGAACTTGGGAGATCACAAATCCGACCCCGTGGTCGGAGTACGTGGCGAGTCCCAAGAAACTTCTCAGTTGGTGTTTATCTTTTGGGACAGGCCAACTTTTCACGGCTTCAATTTTGCCAGGATCCGCCCTTACTCTTTCCGCTAATATAATGTGGCCCAGATATTTTACTTCCGGATGAGTCAAGGCACACTTTTCTGGGTTCACCTTCAAATGAGCACTTCGTAGCCGTTCAAACATTTCTTTTAGATTTTCGTGATGCTCTTCGAACATCTTGCCTATGACGATAACGTCGTCCTAATACACTAGGCCGGTTTTCCACGTAAGTCCTTGCAATGTTCGTTCCATTAGTCGCTCGAAGGTGGCCAGAGCGTTGTACAGTCCAAACGGCATCACTGTAAACTGGCAAAGACCGCTTCCTGTAGTGAAGGCAGTTTTCTCACGATCTGTACGATTTATCTCTACCTGCGAATAACCGCTCTTCAAGTCAAGAGTTGAAAACCATTTCGCTCCAGAAAGCATATCCAATGTGTCATCGATTCTCGGAAGTGGGTATCTGTCCTTTTCAGTGACATCGTTGAGACATCTACTCAAAACAGCGTGCTACCACCTTTCTTATTCACGATGACCATTGGAGTTGCCCACGGTTTTTGCGATTCTTCAATCAGCCCCTCAGCTTTCATCTTCGACACCATTTCGGCAACTTCTGTTTGCTTTGCCAATGGAAGACTCCTTGCAGGTTGACGGATTGGTCGAGCGTCTCCGGTGTCAATGTGGTGTTGAACAATATGCGTACGTACGTCTTGTGTAGCAAATATATCAGCGTACTCACCGATTAGTTTGTCTGCCAGGATTCGCTGATCTTCGTCCAGAGTTCAGGGGCTGAGGATTTTGTTTTTGATTTTCATACTCTGGAGACTCGCTAAGTCCACTACCAGTCCATGTTCCCTTATGAAGTCTGTACCAATGATACACTCGTCGCATATGTCAGCCACCAGAAACACGTGAGGCTTCACCATAAACCTTAGCCGACTTTCCGGTAGTTGTTCTCAAGCTGTAACCGCTGGTGTTATGCAACCAGGATTTCTGTACCAGATCCCTCCTGGTGATTGAGGCCGTGCCACCGGTGTCTATAGTTTCCATACATTTTTCCTTTCCACTGACTACTTCTACTAATAGTCGTTTTGCCAGCGAGACTTGGATGATGGTGCTGAGGCCGTCGACTCCTGCCACCAACTTCTGCCCGCGAAGTTGGTGCTTAAGCATTTCCAGACTGATGGCTTCGGGAAGTGTGACCAACTTCTTGATAGCCGTTTCTGCCGGTTTTTTCCTCTAGTTGCCTGTTATCATACTGAGGGCAGCCTTTTCGTCGCACTGGTTCTTTACAGTGCCTTTGGAAATGTCCTGTTTTATTACAGTTCCAGCAGTTCATTCGTCCATCCCGTGGAATATATCGTTCCTCGGCACTAATTCTTAGGCAGGAGACTTCAGCAGATGCTTCTTCCCTGACGAAATGTTTTCCCCTGGAAGCCTGATTGGCTGCTTCAATCTCTAGGGCGAAGGCAAGTGCTTCAGCAAGGGTTCTTTTCCCGGCCATCCTTACAGCTGACTGTTTTTTTTTTTATAATTTACGCGCGCCTAGGGGGTTAGATACCCTTTTACTGTTGCCATGGAGCGGGCGAAAAGTTAGAAGGAGGAGAAAGGAAAATTGTTTTGTAGTGGTTTGAAACTCAGGTGTATTTGGTTCCGATATTCGCCCTATAGGGGTGGGAGTACGAATAGGACGAAGAGTTTTCTTTTCACTCAGAGTGATTCGAAGGTTATAATTCACGCTTGATTTTTTGTGCTTGAAACTCTACAACAGCCAAGTCTACGTGTCAGTGTTATGCCTTCACACGCAGAATTTTTCTGACGGAGTTCCAATTACACAAATGAAAAACTTGTCATTGGTAGGATTCGAACCTTGACCCTCCGGGTGAAAAGCGATTGCTAGTACCACTACACCATGGCCACCCTTCGAATCTGCAATTCCTCTGATGAATGCGTCCTTTGCCATTTCGTCGATAATTTCCTGGCCAGCGGTGGGATATGACAAATGTGCCAGTCTACTCACGTCTGCTTGGAGGTACTACAGAATTTCTCCTCGTTGCTGTATCCGGCTTTGCAATTGGACCTTGTTAACTTCCTGCGTGTGGCTATCCCCAAACCATTTTTCAATAGCACGTAATCTTTATGGTTTTCGATGTCTATTATTTGCAATAATTCTGCTGCAGAACCATGCAATGCCATTGTTAGGGCAAAGCACTTTTCCTCATTGTCCTAGCCGTTTGCACAGGCAGCCATTTCAAACTGCTTCTTATAAGTAGACCATGAGGTCTGACCATGGAATGAGGGAGGCTTCAACTCTTTTCTCCTTGGACCGCATAAGAAACATTCTCGGAGTTTCTGTTTTCGCACCGTATTGAGCTCTTTTGAGAGTTTCTCAACTTTCCTGTCCATTTTTTCGAATTTTTCGTCAACACTCTTCTCTATTCTTTCAAATTTGTCATCGATTTCTGTTTTGTTATGGACTATTCTTTTGTTCGTCGAATTTTCATTCAATGCTGTCCTTCTGTTCGTCTAGATTCTTCTTTTGTTCGTCAAGCTTTTGTTCGAGGCTGTTCTTCTGTTCGTCTAGATTTTTCTTCTGTTCATCCATTTTTAACAAGAGGATTTGCATCATCGCAGCCATGTCACTGCCGATACTCATCTGTTCATCCTCGTCGACGTCAAAGGGGTATGTATCAGTATGTATCAAAGGTCCGTCGTTGTTCAAAGCCTCCTGAAGTCGGAGCATCTTTCCTCCACTGGCGCAATCGATGACTTCTCTTGTTCAACTCGGATTTGAGTTTGCGACCCATTCTAGCTTTTTCAAACAAAAAATTTTATTTTTTTTTCACACAGTAACTCCTATCCCACACAGTAACTCCTGACACCAATGCAAAATGTTTGTGTGGGTACAAATGATAGAACTTATTCTTTTCAATACAAATCGCTTTATTCAATACAGTTACAATTTATAATTTAATCGTTTATCTCAATAAAATCCAATTCCTCAACCGCTTTTCTTATTTTTTACTTAAACCACTTAATCACTTCTCCTAATTAACACTTCAAATTCAACTAATGAACTGACTTATTCTATACGAGTATAATATTTATACTCGAATGACAAATTTCGAGAACAATCCTCGCCATCCAGCGTCCCATACAATTTCCATTTTGCTAGAAAATTCGATTCCATTCTCTATCCACCAATGGTCGAGCCTTTGCTATTCAAGTAGCGAAATCTTCTGCTATGGAAATATAGATGACGAATATCCATTTAAATGGATTGATACCAATTTTTCGCTGACTAAAAAATCTTTAAAAATGTACCTTGTTTCGGGACCTTCCCTCCGTCAAAGGCAGAGGAGTTAACAAATTGTACTACACAATCCAGAATTACTTTGCACGCGCATTCAACTTTCCCACACTATTCCTATGCTGCAATCCAACACCTACAACCTGGATAAATCTAACAAATATCAGACACCTGCAAAGCTCATAGCGTGAGAAACAATATGTTGCTGAGTTAGCATTAAAACCGTATTTAAGATCTAGTTTTACGAATAATTTATCAGTTGTTATTAATGAGGCTGAATCACTGTCAGTTTAAATAAGGTTTTTTTTATAAAAATTTTAATATAAATTTTTAATTTGTATACATAGATATGTGTGTATTTTGTAATTACGCGGATATTTTCGAATATACAAACTAGCAGAAATGTGGGGCTTTAATTAATGAAATTAAAAAAATCCATTATACTCTCCTTGTCGGTGTTGATTATTTTAGTTAATAATGTTTTCTCAACTGAACTTTTTAAGTGTAAACATAATGAAGCTAGTGATGAATGGATATCACGCTGTCAATCCAATCATGACCTATGTATTGTCTTATAATTATGCTTATATAAGCTTTAAGTGGTTCTATAGGTTCATTTAATGTATCCATTAACCAATACTGTCAATTTATTAGCAAATAATTTTTCCTTAAATCGAATTAAAAGCATATTCTATATATGTGCTAAAACTATCGACCTTGGTAACTATAATGAAGTCTCCTAGAGGCAAAACATACATACATACATACTTCTTTTAATAAAAACAAACCAATTTAATCGGGAAATCAATCCGTCATCCTTCGAATCTTTGGAACCCCACTGCATTTGTATACTTATCAGATTAAACCGCATTACACACAGTAATCCTGTTAATTTAGAAGCACATTACAACATTCTATTTTCATCCCATGGGTACTCTTAAGCAGTTAAAACGTGATTGACGAAAAATCTAATAATGTTCTCTCTATATTATGCGATGTCGACAAACTGTGATACACCACCCTCGCCAAGTAAAGTTGATTTTGCTACTAAGGGGTCGCTATTTTCAAAGCTTCAATTGCAATATGCATATGTATGTATGTATTTGTATTTTGTTGTCAGAAAAGGGATGGAAGCCGAATTTGGCGTTCTTTAAATAAACTATTGAATAAATTAGTAAGGGAAATATATTGTAGTGTAAAAAAAAAAACATACGTTTTTTTTACTGTGTCACTTCTAATGTTACGCAATTCATAGAAAATGTTGAGTACAACAAAGTACAGGTTAAAGTGTTAAAGAAATAATGCCACCGTTAGAATCATTTTATTCCTTCGGGGTTGATTTTGTAAATCAAGATATACATTAATGCATGAAAGTAAATGTACGCTCACTTACATGAATGAAGTTTAATTATGCGATAAGATTTTTCGAGGGACTGTAGTATACATACGAGTCATATGTGTGTATTTTGTAATTACGCGGATGAAAAATTAATTGCGTAGATTTCGTTAAATAAGGATGATTAATTGAAAAGAAAATCGGCTATTAGTCTTATTAATAATGGTTATAAAAAAGTTCAAGATTATTATTTTTTAAATTTATTAGTAAAAAATAAATATATTACTTATCAGAAGTATTATTAATAAAAATATAGTAAATATATTTGGGTGACATTTCATTCTATTCAATGTTTTGAGTATAAATTATAGCGTAGTCTTAAATCCCAGTATAATGATGTTATATGTATATATAATTTAATTTAAATTACCTATATAATGCGTCAAACTCTTTTACTTTGATAGATTAAACCAAAACTGACTAAACAACCATACTACTTCTCATATATACCATCAACGAATTTAGATGTTTCAAATGCCCGTTAGAGTTATTTAGCTTTTGGAACTCTTTAGGCATTGGTTTAGATTTCCTACTACTTAACAACACTCTTCTACAACGAAATCAATCTGCATTCCATTTTTTGCTGTCACGTATATAATTACATTTGTATATATTTTTTTTTAAATTGTTAAAAATTCAGAATTTGTTATGTTTTGTTTTTGCTTTTACTCTAAGTTCATTTAGTTAATTAGTCCTAATACAGAACGGAATATGTCGCCTAACGTTGTTTTTACATTAACGCATGCGCCTGCGTAGTTCCCGCCTTGACTTCGTGGCGTTCAGTACATTAAAAAGTTGTATACATAGTATTCATTCCTGTGTCATACCTGATATTTTGGTAAGTTTTGCATAAAATGTATACATGCAGAGAACTTTATTGTTTATTGTCAGCCACCAATTTTATTTTGCTTTAGTTACAAAATTCCAGGAACTTGCAAAAATTCTGCTGTCTTATTTTGTCACATTTGTGGTGGTTTATCGACTTTATTTTGCGTTTCCTGTCGATGAAAGACACAAATATTGGCTGCCGAAAATATATTGCAACAGTTGCTCAAGAACTTTGAGCGGTTGGCTGGAATTAAGTCATGAGACAACTCCATTTGCAACGATCATTATTTGGAGTGAATCAAAAAACCATAAAAAGGATTGCTACTTTTTTATGACTACTACGCGAGGATTTATGAAAAAAAAGACTACAATTACTTGTTCGAACATTCCGTCTGTATGAAGACCAGTTCCTAATAGTAACGAGATGATGGACAATGAAAAAGCTCCACAAGTAAACAAACCCCAACTCCTTATCAAAAGAACCTCATCTCATTCGAGACTCGAAGGCTCAACATCTTTGACCGAGATTAAAACAGTTAACTTACCAAAGAGGGAGATTTGGTGTAAAGGATTTCTACGAGAATTGGGTTTCCCCGAAAGATCTGAGGAATGGCGATTCGTCTACAGTCAGATTAAAAGCTTCGCAATGGCAATGCAACAAACATGAAAGAAAACTAAATATGAAGTTGTTACTGAAAAAGATTAAATATTCACAGTGTTCGTGGAAAAATTGTGCTGCTGGACTACAAGGAGGATATATACCTAGCTCTACTCGCCTCGCATTGTCTATCTTGCCTTGTAAATGAACCTACTAGACCTACTTCGGGTAGTTGCCTGGGTCACATTTATGTGCGTCTCAGTAAGGTTGCGCTCAATGAGTTCCTAAAATGTGTTTTAGATTTTAAAATCACAGATCACTGTATGACGAGTCTCCCAGTACCTATTACTAAAACTAGAATGCGTGGATCTTCCAATTCCTCTCAAAGTAGAAAGAAAGTTGACTTCGATAGACTTAAATATAATTTATGCTGTGAGTCTTGGTCAAATGTTTACTCTTGCAGCAGTACATCTCAGGCCTTTACAAATTTTTGTGAATCCCTCAGGAACCACATTTCGTCTAGTTCCTTTCTTCCGTCCTTAAAAATCGGGTAAAAGACTTAAACCTTGGATATATACTTTTTCATTACACAAAGTTACTAAGAAAAATAAACTCAGGATAATGTGTAACAAGTATCCTGATAACCAAGCACTAAAAAGAAGTTATAAACAACTTTGTGTTGAATTAGAAAAGGAGATTCCTATATGTCGTGACAACTATTATCGTTATAAATTCAGGGATGCTTGTGGGGATTTGAAAAATGAATGGCGTGTAGTTAATAGCCTACTAAAGAAACCCTCCGGGGCTAGTAAACCTACTGTGTTACGTATAGGTAACTCGGACGTTTATGATAAATTTACAATTGCCAATGCTTTCAATTGTCACTTTGTTAGTATTGGGTGTTGTCTACTACCGAGTCCTGCCCAGTCGACCCCTTGTTCTTGTCACTCCATTAGTGAATATGCTGAGCCGCTTTATAGTAGTAGTTTTGTCTTTCAGCCCATAACTTCCATCGAAATCTTGAAAGTTATTAATTCTTTGCCTAGTACTTCTTCGTGTGGTCCTGATGGTATTTTATATTGTGTACTAAAACGAATTGCATGTTTCATAGTGGATGTCTTGCCAAATGTCTTTAATCATTGTGTTTTTGAAGGGGTTTTTCCTGACTGTCTTAAGTGTGCTGACGTTATTCCTCTATTAAAAAAAGGTTCTGCTACTGAAATTGGTAATTACAGGCCCATCTCACTTCTTTCTGTCTTTAGCAAAATTTTTGAAAAACTTATGAAAAAAAAGAATAGTGAGCTTTTTAAGTAGGTCTATGTTCTTTAATCCAAATCAATTTGGCTTCTTAAAGGGCAAATCGACGGAAGATGCGCTTCTTCAGTTTTGTTCCAATATAATGTCGAATCTAGACGGGAAAAAATGTACGGCTGGCCTATTTATTGACATTACTAAGGCCTTTGATATGGTCAACCACAACATCTTATTAAGGAAACTTGAAAAAGCTGATTTTCCAGGTTTCATGCTCTCCTGGTTCAGATCATATCTTGAAAATAGGTCCCAAAGAGTGAAGATTGACGATACAAGGAGCGAAATGAGGTCCTTCAGCTTAGTTGTCCCTCAAGGCTCTGTACTTGACCCTATTCTGTTCCTAGTTTACATCAATTCACTCTTTACGCTCAACTTCAAAGGATCTCCAACTGCTTTTGCTGATGACATCCGTTTCACTTATGGCTTAAATAACACTTTAGATCTTGTTTAGTGTATTAATTGGGATCTAAGCCTCTTAAGGCAGTGGTTTTCTGAGCATCATTTAGTAACTAGATCCAAAACTAAGATTATGTTTTTCAGCTTGTCTTCCACTTACGATTTTGATCCTAATCTTTACTTTCATGCTCCTGAGTGTCTTAGATATAAACTAAAAACTGCTATTGTGAGTCTAACTCTTCATCCGTTTCATTTTGTCATAATTCATCCTGTAGTGATAAATGTTTCCTAATAGAGAGTGTAAAAGAATTTAAATACTTGGGTCTTACGATTGACTCTAGGATGAGTTTTGTGATTCATACTGATACACTAAAAGAATATTTTCGTTGCACCCTGCGCCATTTTTACTATTTGCGTAATGTTTGTTCAAGCAATCTTTTAAAGGCAATATACTATGGTATTTTCCAATCCAAATTACAATATGGGATTGCTTGTTGGGGAGGTGTGTACCGTAATAAAATTCATCCTCTGTTGGTTTTGCAAAAATACGTCGTTAGAAAAATTTGTCGTAAACCTTTCACACATTCTAGCTTTCCTTTGTTTTGTGCTTTGAATATTCTTCCTGTGCGTCATTTGTATTGTTTCAAAGTCTTAAAATTGTTTTTTATTAAATCTGGCAATCGCAATTCTCGTTTAATTTCGTGTTATAATCTGCGCGGTTATCTCTCAAATTTGTTATCTGTTCCTAATTTCCGTACAACTGCTTATCGGAATTTCTATTTGGTTATATCCTTTAGATTATTTAATCTACTTCCTCAATCCATCAAATCATTAACATCACCTGGAACATTTTTAAAGCGTCTAAAAATGTGGCTCTTAAGCCTTGATTACGCTGCCTTAGAATCTCATATTTCTTAAGTTCTGGTATTTACTTTGTTTGGTATTTGATTGTTCTATGACATTTCTTTCTGGTTTTGTGTATCTTGCTTTTCCATTTATGTCTATATTTAGTTATTATTATTATCTACTACTTTTATTCTTTTTACAATTATTATTTTTTTGTTGAAGTAACTGAATTATATTATTTATCTTTATTACACGACTTATTATTTAAATTTTTTCGATTAATTTATGGGTCACCCCACCCTAAATCTTTTTTAATTTTGCCTAAGCAAACAGAAGTGGCATTCGCCTTTATTTTTTACTTGTGTATATGTAAATATAGAATGTCACCTTTCTTATACCTTTGTATACCTTCCAGTGTATTTTTTTGATGTAAAAAATTGTTAATATATAAGAAATAAATAATCTAATCTAATCTAATCTAATCTAATATCTAGTTTTGTTGCCGTGCCGGGATAGACACTAAAAGATAGCCAAAAAGAGTGACTGCTGGAGTCAAAAATGTATCTGAAAAACCCATAATGCAAAGTGACAATATTTTCCTACTCGCACTCCACATAAAGCTGAGTTCAAAGAAAAATTCTGTAAAGGTTTTAGTGCCCTTCAGGACTCCAATACCTTAAAGCAATTCAATATGAAATTGAATAGAACAGAAAAAAGAGTATTACCACTTTTGAAGAAAAATGTCATTACAAAAAAACAGACAACTAAAAGACAATTGTCAAAGATTTTCTTTCAGCTTATAGAGCTCTGAAATGCAACATATCCTTTACAATTTACTCGCGCTTAGATTTCTTTCCCAAGAACTTGGTGCAATTTCAGATGAACGTGATGAAAACTACAAAATTCAATGCTAGTATTATAAATTCATGATTTTAATGTTTTGAAACGAATAATAACTTTTTTTTTATAAATTTTGTGGCTATCATTAATGTTTGATTAAAATTTGTAGCAGAAATAGCGTTTCATTTAAAAAATCCAGTACATGAAGGTATACGTGATACATATTTTATATTAGGTACTCGTACTTATTATTCTTATTATTATTATCCTTTATTAGCACATAATTTAAATTACATATTAAACATAAAATTAATGAGCTTAGCTGTGAGGACTATTAGCTCTATGATAAAGAAATTCTTATATAAAAATATTAGTAGATGAACTAAATTCGTTGATTTTTTCTATGTTGGAAGTGTAGGGTTTTTTAATATGTCATAGATACTAGTATAATGAAATAGTTTAAGTATAATTGGTTTGAAGACGGTACAATTTTCCAGTATGTGCGTTAAATCCAGAGTAATATTGCAAGTAGGGCAATTTGGTGGAGGGTTTTTAGTCAATAGGTGTTGGTGTGTGTAGTATGTCCTAGCCAAAAACGAACGAATCCACATTAATTTCAGTTTGTTAGGGGATTTGATGAGTTTATTTCGGATATCGACGATGAGTTCGGTGTTGTTGTTAGGATTGTTTATGGCTTTGAGTAGAGAATGACTGTCAGTACATAGTATGCAGTTAAGAGCTTTCTTTGATTCCAATACTAAGGATGGTACCATTCCCCAGTGTGACAACTTTCAGTTGACTTAGATCCGTTGGTTAACAACAATTTCCATCCCTGCGTTTTAAGGTCAGAGGAAATGCTGACAAACAAGGCCTGATAGACTACATTTCTGGTATTGCATTTTTTGTAATCCGCAAGTGTCGTTATTATTGAATCCGGTCTTATGAACCATGGTGGAAATGTTGGGATAACGTTTCGTGGCCGCTTAGTAGGGATTTCAAATTGTGAAGCTTTGTCAAGGATGACACTAATTGCAGATGGAACTTTTTTCTTAATTTTGTGGCCTTTTGAACCCAATATATCCTTGTTTATCACAGAATTTTGCGAGAAGACCAGCTTGGGTACTAATTTCAAGGTAATAGCGTCTTTTCTTTTTTCTATTGTATTGCTATTGCTTCTGCCAAGATATTTTTGATGGGGGTTGTAGGGAAGGCGTTTATGGATCTTCTGGCTGCTTGATGATAAATTGGTTTGATGATTTTTAAAGTTGACTTGTGGCAGTTGCCGTAAACCGATAAACCATAGTCAATTTTACTGAGAACTAACATTTTAGTGATAGATGATTAGGAGTTAATATGTACACTACTTTTTTTACTACTTAAATACTTAATAATATTGGTCCTCGCAGTTAGGCTTTGATTTTGTTGATTCCACTTATATTTTTTATTAAAAACAAGTCCTAGAATAGTAAGGTTATCAACGTTTACAATATTAATATTATTAATATTTAAAATTAATTGAGGACAGGCAAGCCAGCGGCATACATGTAGTATTTTACTTTTATTTAGAGAAAGCTTTGCGCCTATATCACTGTCCAATCTAAAATATCTTTAAGAGCGTAAATAAATGAATTCTTACAACTGTTTAAATCATTGACTTTACAAAGAATGTACATATCGTCCGCGTAAATGCAGTGATCTAGTAATTTATATTTCGATATTATTGTGGATATATAGTCGAAGGCTATTATAAAAAGGACTACCGATAAAGGGAAACCTTGTAGCATAAAATTGCATAAAATTTTCTGTTTGTAAGGAAAAACCTTACATACCCGTAAATTCTTTTTCCAACACCCCAGTTTTTCTAAAATAACGTGTAATCCGATCTTGTCGAAGGCTTTTTCTAAGTCTAAGGTAAGAACAGATACATGGTTTTTTGCGGATATTGCTTTCGAGATAAAATAGTCAATATGCAAGTGAGGGTCGACACATCCTCTATTCGCTTTGAAGGCAACTTGGTGTGGGAAATTATTTTTTTTGATTCAGCGAACCATAAAAGGCGCTTAGCTACAATTTTTTCTAAAATTTTGGATGTGCAGTGGATTGGTCGATAATTTTCCACCAAATCGATATCTTTTTTGGCTTAGGGATGGGGATTAATCACATCGTTTTCCAGCTTTGTGGAATACTTGCTGAATCAAGCACATTATTGTATAATGTAATTAAACGCTGTTTAACTTCATTTGGCAAATATTTTAGCATTGGATAGGAAATCCGATGTTTTCCAGGTGTTTTACCTTTGACTTTGTTGAGGCACGCTTTGAATTTGATGAGGGAAATTGGTTGTTCAATTCGTCTGGCAGCAGGATTATTTGCATGTAGGGGAAAGGGATAACTGAGACTCAAAATTTTGGAGTTATTGAAGTTAGAAGAAAAGTTGAGAATCTGGACCAGGTTTCGGCAAGAAGGTTGCATATTTTGTCTGGGTCTGTTATTATTTGGTTCTGAAACCTTATACTTTTAATAAATAATGTTGAACGATTTCCTGTCAACTGTCGAATGTTCCGTCGACAGGACAAGAGCTGGGGTTGATGGTGGCTGTAAATTCTGCAAAGCTTTTTGCTTTGTATGAGCGAATGCTTTATTTGGATGTTCAATGTTGTCAGGTGTATGTGATTTGATTGAGTTTGGTTTGGGTTTTGTGAATGTAATAGACGTTTGCTTGGATATATTTGGTTTTGATGTGGAAGAGGAAGGAGCGCATTGAGACTTTGTAGTCCAGATGTAATGTGATCAATTAGTTGTGTTGGGTTGTTTTGTTTGACTTTTTCTGCAAACGAGTGAAGGGAGGATGTTGTTTGAGAGCAGTTTTGGTCTCTATAGATACGTTTTGCTTCGCTAACTGAGCATTTATTTATTGTTTTGATGGAGAGAATCTCTTTGGCTTGTTTGTAACTTGGATATGTTTTAGATGATGAAGGGTGTTGTAGCGAACAGTTTGCGCACATTATACGTGAGCAGACTTCTGGTGAATGGGTTGGAAGTTTTGCATGAATCGCATTTGGTGTTGCCGGTACAGCGTTTAGCGGTGTGGCCCAGGAGTTGTCAGTTGCGACATCGCATAGGGTTCGGAATGTATTCCGAAACCTTAGCGTTGTAAAACCCAATTTCTATAGTTTTGGGAGGGTGGAACAGGTCAAAAGTGAACAGAATCAAACCAGTTGGCTGTGGTTTATTGTTGGGATCGGGTTTTGTATACTTATAGACACTAGTAATGGCTTCATTTCCGCGACGATCTCTGTTTCGAGAACATTAATGAGGCATGGGGCATATGCGATGCCTTTGCACTCGTTCAAACGATGGTGTAATTTCACTTCTACTGGGCACACATTTGCTATATTGTTAACCTTAAAAAAATTTTTGCGATTTAGTTTTGATTAACAGGTTGCCATCCTGAAGCTGGGAAATTTGATCATACTCAGTGCTTATATTGTCTATTGCTTTTCTAAGTAAGAAGGGGCTGACACTAATACTGGGGGTTTCTTTATTTTTAGGAATTATAATTATAAATTTAGGATTATTGAGATTGCTTCTAGCGGGCAAAGAAGGAAAATTTAACAAAGCGGTGGAATTTGTTTATTTTGTCACTTTCTAAAATCATTTTTCCGTTTGAAACTTTAATTATTAAATAATCTATTAAATTTCACCTATTTTTGGAAAAACAAAGTAAAAAAAATGTTCCCTTTCGAAATTAGAAACAGACCCGATGACAGTTTCAAATAAAAAAAACAATTTCAAATAAAAAAAAATTTGACAGTTTGTACAAATTTGCCCGAAAAAAATTCTTGGATTAAAATCGCTCCCTTCTGCGAAAAACTACGAAAAATATGAGTACCCGAGCGGATTTTGGATCCGTAGATTTTCTTAGTTTTGGACAGTACGCGAAAAGACCCAATATTAAGGAGGGAGAATTTTTGTTTGCAAGCCAGTGCAGTTAGTAAAAACATACCCGTATGCGATTTATTTGCTTTGCTGAAACTATGACATCACTCGTTTTGAAGAGTTTAATATGTTATATTCATAATGAGTATTTCTTAAGGAAAATTAAAATAAGGTTCTATGTTCGTAGGAAATATTTTTCCATTATTTGTGGTACAATATGGATAATACTATATTTTACTGTCTTTTTTTTAGATGTAGTGTAGCTCGAATACAGTATCTTGTGATCAATTCATTTTCACGTTTTTCTTATAAACATATGTATATTTGGGTGTGATTTTGTACACCTAAATCGAATAGCTTAATTTACTTTATTTCTATTGACCTCAGTTTTAGTAAGTGATCTGTTACTGTAGACTATTACTGACCATTCAGCTACAATGTGGTACCACTGGCGTAAGAGCATGCGTCTGTTATAACTTTACTATTAAACTCTTTGGTTTCTTATATTTATTTGCTAAACCCTAATAATCAAGTAAGGATCAAGTAGTAATCAAGTAAGGAAAAGTTTTAAGTTTTAAGTTAAAGTTGAAATTTTTTTAAGTGTGTTTAATGCTGCAGTTCATTAGGTAGATCCGATAAATCATTTTATCTCATTACGATCTTTGGAGAACCATTAGGTGTTCATTCGGCAGTAGGTTTTATAAAACTTCTTCTTGTCAACGCATCTAGTTGTGCTTTAATTTAGCATATTTTAGGCAACCGACATCGCTATCGATTTTGTGTTAGTACACATTTGATTTTAATTTATTATTATTATACATATATTATTCCAGTGTTCACACTGACTTTACAATCGGTATCGATTGTATTTATCGATCGGTTTACAATCGGTTTTGCATAAAATTAAGAACATTTCGCAAATATACATATACTGATACTAGCAGTGCACTATATTGGATCTACGAGTATATATACTTCGACACTCGCATCAAACTTCTTTATATTTGGCTTTTGCTGATATCGATAAACTCGTTCCAATTTCTATAAACGTCTTTATTGATTTCATTGTGGCCTTTTGGGTCTCTACTATATGAGTATATGTGGTAGGTATATAGTTCTTGTTTGCTGTGTACATTCATGGAAAACTGTTTCTATTTCGACAATTTGTAAATCTAATCCCATATGAGCTAGATTTTTTGCCAGGTTTTGAATCGCAGCTCAGAACAGATTTCTTATCAAAAAAGTGGGTTATGCCTTTCCACACAGCATCGAAGACAGAGTTTACAAAACCTCATTGAAGCTTTTACACCGAATACCGACCAGGTTTTGTTTGACGATTGTGTACATTTTTGTGTAGGCAAGGATATTTGGTGCGATGTTTTCCTCCTCTTTATTCTGTTGAAAAACAATTTTTTTATTTAATATCGAATTACGTTATACTGATAAAAGGGTAGAGAAATTACAAAGAATGACAATCAATATTTCTTTCAGGTTTGAAGCTCTTTCGCTGAATTTGTTGAATGTTTCAAATGTGTGTCCGCTTCAACAACCTCATAACTATGAGTAGGTTTTGAGGAGTATTAAAATTAAAAACTTGTTTTACCAAGGCGTTTCAAAAATTAAAATAAATTTATTGAAAACTTTTGCTTTCGATTGGTTACGAGAGTTTTCGCGAAAATTCGGTTTTCGAAGAGGGTTCAAAAGGGTATTAAGATGGTAAGGATCTGAAGCGCTTTTACACGTATTTCTTATGGAACACAAATGACCCAATATTTTAGAAACGGCTGGGTCGATCTTACTCAAAATATACACATATTTTGGCCCATTTAAAAAAAATTGGGGTACAGAATTTTAACTAAATACAAAATATACGTTGAACAGAATGTTTCAAGTTTTTTTCTCAACATTTTTCACTTTTCATTTTTAAAATTTCCTCCACAGGGTAGTTTTGTAGGGTGTAGGTGGGATTGTGGTATTTGCAGTTTGATGATACAGTGGCAAATATGCAAAAAAAAGCATACTTTTAAGGAGATGGTAACAACTAATATATATATATTTTTGTTACTGAAAAAAATTGAAAACTATATGTATAAATAATTATATATACTATACAACAAATAAAAAGAAAATAAAAATAATGAATTCAGTCAACAAAAATAGCGGAATCTTGGAAAGGAACTAAGTAGTCAGTGTGATTCGTAGTCTGCGAGGTACCACGGCGGCGCAGAGCGTCGTTCGTGGTCTTATTCGTTGCTCTATACTTAAATCAAAATGTTTAATAAAACATTAGCTCTTCCACAATTGCTTGGGCCACAAATAATTCCTCTTGTTACGTTTGGGAAGAAATCGTTAAATCTTTGTATTTTGTATTTTGTCTAAAGCTTTAATTTTTATTGAACTCATTTAATAACATAAATATTAATTATACTTTAGTATGCATTACTTGGTTTACTAATGTATTATGTAGGAAACTGTAATCACTAATTATTCAGCAGCCATGGAATTAGCGCCAATGTAAATTTGAAATAAACTTGTATCTGTATAATTGCTTCCTTAATTACATAAATTTGTTTTGAAGCATCTATAACTATAATGGGGTATCCTTTATGAATATATTGCAATTAACAATGGTTAAATTATTCGATAATACGAATTTTCAAAATCTGAAAACATGCTATTGTAAAAAACAAAATTTTACAAAAGCGTATTCCATTTTATGTATTTTAAGATTTAACTTTTATCTAATTTATTTCGGCTTATTTACACGCTTATATATATATGTTCGTATTTGCCATAACATTTTCAATTACACATAGCACATGTAGCTTATTCCTTTAAAGTGTTTGATGATTAGGCCTAAGTAAAACCAGCAAAATGAAATAAATATTTTTTTAGTGCTAACTTTTGTAAACATTCTTTTGAACCCTTTAACGTTCTAGACTAAGATTATATAAAAGATACAATATTGTAGTCTTAAACAATGAGCTCTAATTTATTTTAATTAAAGGCTTTGAAACTCCAATAAGTATGATAATTAACCTTATCTGTAAATCCATTTTCAGTTCACGTACAGTGTTGTTCACACAGTACATTTAGTTTAGCGCAATAAGGTAAAATCATGTCTATTTTTTTATAAATCGTGGACAGAATTCTAATTAGTGACATAGAGGAGATATTATAATTCTAAACAAAATGTTCACATATGTAAGTACTCACGCGTACGCACAACAAATACCGTCCTAAAAAAGAATTAACTGAGGAAACCACATTAGCTAAGTGACCCACTTTAACAAATTTGCGAATTAATGAGACTCAATTAAAAAAAATATTGAGAATATACAGCTTATAATCTATTAAATTTTAGCTTTTAGTTGCGGGTTAAAAGATTGCATTAATACGTATATATTGTATATACGAGTATGTATTGCAATATTAGTTTTTCAATTTCCACATATATTAAAATAAATATTTTATTTATAAACATACTGACGTATTTACTATTAAACAAATTTTTTCAAACCAAATTAAATTAAAATCTAATTACTTAGTCCTAAAATCAAAAAAAAAAACATTCATTTACCATTCCTTAAATTTAAAATTTCATTCTCGGTATGCGTGTCAATGATAACTCAAATTGGAATGACCACCCATTCGATGTTGCCAAAAATCGAGCGAATTGTATAGGTTACCTCAATCCATGTAAAAAATACTTTCCCCCCTCAGATCTGGCCTGGATATATAAGGCATTTATTGGCCCAAATTTGGAAAAAAATGCCCATATCTGGTCAGGTGGTCCGAAGACGTCTTTGTACTTTCTAGGTAGGATTCAAATGCGTGCGATAGATGATGCTAATATTGCACAGTGAATTGACACCCTTGAACATCAGCATAATGTCTCTTGCTCTTGTTCACCACAAATGCTCCGCTGAAATTGATAGTAGCATTCCGCTTTTTCAAACCTTCAATCGTAACACCCGTATTGCTAGGAATGCTCATCAGTATACGCTCAAACCCAGTTTCGGGCGCACTCTGTAATATAATGATTCTTTCATAAGAAATAAAATCGCTTATTGTATGTCCTGGCGAGCTCTCTATTTCCTAGCCATAATAACTTGCAAACATTTAAAATCAGCTCCCATCGGTATCTCTCATTTTTCCCTCCATAATTTCCATTCTCCACGCTATATGCAAACATCTTAAGGGTACGCAAACTCCCTTGTGCACGCGTCAATTACAAAAAAAAAAAGTTTTCATCTTATTTGTTAGTGTGCTTCCGAAACAAATGGGTCTGCGTTACGAGTTTTTCATTTTTTCAAGAAAACAAACTTGAAGATTTTTCAGAGACTAATTCTCCGATAGTCCCAAAATGTTGTACATTATATTCGTAGGCTTAATGGCTTGTTAGTGAATTAGGATGATACCTTTCTTATGCATATATTTATTTTGCGTGCTGTTCTTACAATTTTAATTTTTTTTTTCAAAATATCTTAGTTCACTAACTAAATTATGATATTTTTAATAAAATCGGTTTGGGTTTTTATTTCAGGTGCGGAGCTATTATGTTTACAGCTTGGCATTTCATGTCTTGGACATCAACCAAAAAGCACTCCTCCAGTAACAGTAATTAGAAAAACGAAAAAAAAAAACACATTCTTAATTACTTTAAACATATTAATATAACTATATTTAAGTTCTTAGAAAAAAGCTCTAAAGCTTTATGACTGTTTGACCCAAAAAATGAGAACGGCCCCTTAATGAAATGTCATTCAAAATTCGTCTTTTTCTTCTTTTTGGTGTGCGCTAATGCGTTGCGTGTTTTGGTATATGGGCATGACCCGATTTTGGCATAAACACAATGCAGACGACGCATTTGTTTAAGGAACACACTTACTCGTACATATATAATCATATGATGTTACATTTGTCTAATGAAATCTGAAAATAAAACTTAGTTCGTTTTGTGAAGGCGATTTTAATTTCAAATTGGAATATTTCATATATAATTAATAATTTCATATATATGTATAATAAATTAACAAATAATTTAAAAAAAGCTTTATTCAAATCTTTGATTCTAATACATTGTAATATACGGTCTGTAACTAGTGAGAGACTGGATATCTCGAAGTCTGGTGTGCTGGTCTTTTATACTCTGAATATTTTAGATAAGAAGGTCGAGGGATGATATTATGATACTTTCGGGCGTTTTGGTTGCCAATAATGTGGTCGAAGGATGTATCACTTTCGTTTGTTGTTCTGATCGCACCGTGTTGTTATCGGGAACGTGACTACGTGATGTTTGCATGTAAACAGTTTCGAAGGATGTGTGTTTGTTAATAACTGCTTCGTGTTAACTTATATTTTCATTTATTTGCATTAATGCCATGCAGTTCTGTAATGTACGACTTTAAGTGAAGGGAAATTTTTCCCTACAAGAATTTTTATTAATCATCAGGCTTTATAAGGTAAAATATATATAAGGCTGACGTCTACTCATTGCAGGAGATATCACATAATAGAGGAAAATTCTGCTTTACTATAGGTGCATAAACACTAGGAATTGGATTTGCGATGGGCAAGCACAGCTTTGTGTCTTGGTTTATATCACTATACCAACGGTTTACCACCATTCACATTTACGCAAAATATTACAATAAAAGCTAATTTGTGTCAATGTTCCAATGGACAAGACGGCGACGTATCCTATGAAAGTCACAATATTAAAACAGTGATATGTGATTCCAATGCTAGGCCGAGTAAAAAGAACACCTTCAGTCCGATGATTAGGAAATTCAGTCTTCCTGAAAAAGAGCCTCACTAATGCTGGGCATAATGACTGTAGAGGCTAGCGATTAATTTCGATATTTGGCTAATACCACTACCGGAGAGAAATAAAAGAATGTTTCAGACAAAGTGACTCTTTATTATTCGATTTGATTTAACCTTTACTGGAAACATGAATATTTCCTACTATCTTCCAAAATACTCTTATGCTGCTGGCGTAGATCTACGATATTGATATTGTCGGCACACTACTTGTGCAATCAGCACAGATTTTCCAAGCATTAGATATCATCATGCCGAATGGGCCTAGTGGTTAACAAGGTTAGAGCTTGGGATAACAAATATCGAAGTTCGGCGTTTCTGACAAGCTACTATTATTACTGATTACTGCACCTGCGCCGCAAAGTGGGATGAAACGAGCGGTTTACTTGATGACATAAAAATTTCACTATGGGTCCTATTCTATGTATTTTCTCGTGCTGAATCGGATGGTGAAACCTGTTTGGCGAAAAGAGTGATGTGAAAGAAGCTAAAAACCATAGCATAACCATCTTCGGTATAATATAGTTTTACATGAAATACCTAATATTTCACATATTAAACTAGTTTTTGTTGGCGAGTACGAGTATTTTTAAAAGATATTTTATCGATTCTCACTCGGAGGGTCCAGGTTCGAGTCCAGCCCATGGCAAGTCAGTTTTTCATTTGTAATTGGAACTCAGACAGAAAAATTCTGCGTGTGAAGGCATAACACTGACACGTAGATTTGGCTGTTGTAGAGTTTCAAGCACAGAAAAAATACTGTGAATTATACCTCGAATCACTCTGAGTGAAGCAAAAACTCTCCGTCCTATTCGGACTCCCACCCCCCTGGAGAGCGAATATCGAAACCAAACACACCTGAGTTTCAAACCACTACAAAACAATTTTCCTTTCTCTTCCTTCTACCTTTCCGCCCGCGCCCTGGCAACAGTAAAAGGGTATCTAACCCCTTAAGCGCGCGTAAATTATAAAAAAAAGCGCCAGTCTTTCATAAGGAAAGCTACGAGTATTTCAACAGAAAACGCTGTTATAGTATTTCTATACAAGCTGTGGTGAATACTAAGAAAAAATTTATAAACATCTTCTGTGGAGAGCCAGGTAGCTTGCACGCTTGCACGATAGCTGGGTTTTAAGAAGATCTAATTTGTACAGAGAAGCTTGTCAAGAAACAGATAAACTTTTTCCAGGTAACACATTTTTACTCGGCGATTCGGCGTATCCATGTCTAGAGTGGTTAATTCCACCCTTTAAGGATAACGGAGCAATGACAAATGTGGAACGGAAATTTAATGAGATGCATTCATCTGGACGTATCATCGTACAACATGTGTTTGGTTTACTGAAAACCCGTTTCCGAATATAGCGGCATTTCACCGAGCTAACAAATATAAATTTTGTGGTAAATTTGGTTGCCTGTGTATGTATACTACACAACATGTGCACCGACAACAACGATGAATTAGAGGAAGAGCATTATCCTGAAATTTTCCCAGTCGCCGAAGTTAACCAAGGAACAGCGAATAGCACCAGGCAGCAGCGTTTATTAAACGATTTAATAAATAGAAATGTAATAAACGTATAAAATTCCTTTCATTTCTCTGCCTCATCTATTTTTTTATTTTTTTTGCAGCATATTTTTCGCTTTAGGTCGAACCCTTCCCTCCAGCGCTTTTTCCTATATGTCATCTTTCTCCTAGTTGATGAAGATGATGCTGTATGGCATCCAAAGTCTTCTCTTGGAGCTTCAGATGTTGTGGGAGACTGCAAAATAGGATTAAGAATAAAAATGTTATCAGTGTTTGATATCACGTACATATACGACTACTTACCAGGAAAGCTGCTCTGTGATGCTAAAGAATTGACGTCTTTGGTGGTCACTGACATTGGCAATGCATCTTTGGCCTTTCTCGACACATACTACACAATATTTGTATAGACAACAACGACGAAATAGTTGATGAAGTCTACGCCGATGGTGACAGTTTTCCAGCATCTGAAACGAATAACAGAACAGCAAATAGCGGAATGTTTAATGTTTAATAAAATAATAATAATAAAATAAATTCACTTCAGTTTTAAAAAAAAATAATAATATATACTATAATTACTGCTTATTAACTAATAACATATTTAACTAATTTTTTAAATAATTCTTTTATGAATTTACATTTGATTTTAAATTGGTCTTTTTTAGTTTGTTCTTTTTCTTCCATTATTTTTATTTGTTTTGCTGTATATTCTTCTAAAATTTTGATTTTGGCTTCCCGCATTTTTCTTTCAAAAGTTTATCTTTGAAGGAAACTCTGCTTCTAATGCGGGTGATGCTTGATGCGCTAGTTGAAGGAGTTGAAGGAGATGGAGACGATTAAGTATTTATCTGGTCTGTAACATCATAACAGTTTAATATCAGAGTTTTATAGAATCAAAAAGATTACCTATATCACTGGAAGTTGATGGAATTGGTGATGCACCGCTCACTTCTGTGCATAACGCCTCCGATATCGGCATGGCAGTTATGCACTTCCCTGACAGATTCAGCGTATGGCTGTTATTTATTTCGGGATTGTTCCCGAAAATCGCCTCCATCTCTTCCTCGAACGGAGCTTTGGTGAAGGACGCTCCAGTGTTGGAGTCTGAAGTCGCTTTGTATTCTCGAAGCAAGTTTTTTAACTTTACTTCGAGCATTTCCACGGTTGTTGGCTGACTCTAAAAAAATAAATATTACTTATTAAAAAATATATTATGATTTCAACTCACCAAAACATCTTGTGCTAGCAAGTCTTCCAACACATTTTGCATGGCATATTTTTTCTTCTGCAATGACTACATTCGGCGTGTCTATTTTCGTACGCTACCAGGAACACCTTTTTCTCCGCCACGGTCAATTCCTCCGTAAACTACAAAAGAAAAATCAATCAAAAATTATTTTAAATTATATATTTTCGAATATTTACCTTTTTTTACTGCCTCTACCATTTAAAATTAAATCAATTCGAAAATATTAAATTATTATTAATATAATTTTCCTTCGTTCGAAAACAATGATTGTTAAAAAAAATGTGGTTAAAAAAAAATTTTCATATTACTTACCAGACAATGCCGTAGAAGAGAAATCGGTTTCAGTTGTACCAATCTATACGAATAAAATTAAAAACTAGTGGAGAGTAGTATAAACTAATTTTCCGATCACGATTATGATCCAGATAGGTTTCTGGATCTTGTGTTGTTGTTGTAATACATGTATACCAATGATCTGTATGGATTATCTGATAATAAAATACACCTATTGTAAATTTTCTTCACACACTTTTTTGCCTCGGATAAACATAATCCTAATTTTAAGTCGTATGAAAAATAAAAATACTCTTGAGTAAGAACTCAAACCGAACCGTTGTTTTTTTTTCGTTTAGAAAAGTGCTCTCCTCATCTTTCTGAACACGATCATTCGAGCCGATTTTGAACCAGCGACGTATGGATAAAAAAGAAAAGTAATTGAACAGTGAATAATGAGTTGTAAGCGGATTGTAATTCTAACTGAAAAATTGCATAGCCCGGAACTAAACGAATGGGAAGACAAAATGCAGAACTAGTATTTGAAGGGCGGTAAATTTATTCAAGCCCTTTTCATAGCATATAAGAAAGACGGGGGTAAATAAAACATTAAAGTACTTGAATGCTCGAAAAAATATTTTGAGCGAAACTTGGAAAAAATCTGTCAAAAATGATGGAATACTGAAATCAGTGAAGGAAACAAAAAGTGAGTATAAATATTTCGCAAATGAATTTTGGGCGGAAGTCCAAGATGTATACGAAAAAATGATGAGTGATATCGACGAAAGACCTGCAGTTTCAAGAAAAAGTGATTTGTCGAAGAAGACAAAAGAGAAGAAGCTGAATTTGATCTTAAGTTAGTTTATAACAAAGACAAAATATAAAGATGAATATACTAACAAAAAGGAATATGAACGAAAAAGAATAATTTATATGAGATACGGTGCAAGGCTACTTTGAATTTATACCAAATGAAATAACTAAAACGTGGACAAAGTTAGCCCAACTATATGAGGATATTCTTGTTAATGCAACAGATATGGATACACTGGATACTTCGAAGATAGAGAGTTTGACTTAACAGAAGATACCCACCGAAAGTTCCTGATGAAACTGCATACAGCAATGAAAAAGACAAATGACGAAGGAAAGAATAGAGAAAATGTAAAACTGATTCGTATTGTAGCACATGTCTTTAATAGAAACAAAAAGGATTCGATAACATTTACGAGAAGTTTATTCATAGTAACGGTCGTTTGTGGAACTTATCTGAAAGTTTCTGTAAAAGGTAACGTTAAAAACTAATATAGCATTTAACAAGGCCAGACGTGAACTACGTGGCAACATGGGAAGTGCTCAAAAACAGATGTAATAACAAACATTTACTGTTTACTTCTTATGTAGATACACTACTTAATCTACCTATTGCCGCTGATGAATCGGCATTTATATTAAAACAGTTGCAGATGCACATAGCGAAAAACTCTACTGTTAACTGCGCTTGTTAAAGCGAATACAGCACAAAACACACACACAATCCCATTAACTGTTTTGCATCTTACTGATACAACTCCTACTAAGAACCAATCCAATAGTGCTGCCAATTCTACAATTCATGTTTCATTGTTCGAAGATTCCGATGGTTAGATGGAAAACCAGAGCAACATAGGGAAAAATTCTATTGATAACTGCGCTCGTTAAAGCGAAAGCAGCACAAAATACTTTGAAGTATTGTGTTCTTTAAAAGATCCCTGCTTCCAAGTTTCATCATAACGCAGTTCAAAGACTAGGATGGGCTAGACAGAGGATTGGGACTCAAATCTCTGGAATAGCACAATGTAAAGCTGGTGTTTTTTTATTGAAATAAAGAATTCAGTAATATAGGTTGAGAAAAAGAAAAACACTAAAGTGTTAAAATACAATATGTATTATTGCACAGAAATTAAATGCGTGTAATAGATACAAAAAAATTCAAAGATGTTACTATGACTGTGGTCAAACAGCAAAAGAGGACAATTAAGATTTGTACAATGATTATGTAATATAGCTAGTGGCGCATAGGACGTTACGATTAACATATAAAAAAATGATTATGTGATACAGCAAGTGGCGCATTTGCCGTTATGATTAAATCAATAAATGATAAAATTAGATAAAAGAGAAACTGAGAAAATTAGTAAGGTGATGTCTTCGTGTTCAGCTAATTGCAACGCATTCCAGAACAGCTGGAGTGTGTAAAAATAAGATCGAGCTAAAACCAATATTGAGATATCGTTAAATTTTTTTCTTACATTGCGAAAGCATTGGTTATGTCAATGGTAGCACATGCTCAACCAGACGAATTTGGGGTAGTAAAAATTAAAACCGTATCAGCAAAAGTATACACTAGCTCTGTTTTCATGGAAATAATTTTAGAAGTATACATAAAACAGATAACATAATACATATTAGCATAGAATACGCAATCAAAGCTATAATAAAGAATAAAGGTAACAAAAACTTGACATACTTTGTAACAAGAGAAAATATTGATGAAGAATTCAAGAAATTTTGTACAATTGAGGAATTTGCAATGTATGAGCAGAGAAAGTGCGAAGAACTATATGAAAGAACAACAAGAAGAAATAGGGGTGGAACTAAAAATCCCATTTACCGAAACTGAGATAAGGTTACGAGAGTCAAGGCAAAAAGCACCGGCACTTTGGTTCCAAACGGAAAAAAAATACAAAAAACCAAACATTGCAAGAACTATATAACATACTCTCATTATTCATATAGGAATAACTGCCATTAGGACATATGACAGAGGTCACATATGATGAACTTAAGAACATTGATCCTACGAAATTTTATTACTTACCGCATCAGACAGTGATCGGAGAAGAAAGTACCACAACGGAACTGTACGTTGTTTTCGACATACTCGTATCTATGAAAACAGATAATGAGGTGAGTTTGAACGATGTTAAATAAACCGACGCTACAGCAAGATCTTCAGAATATTTTACTTCGTTGGAGAATATATAAATACGTATACACAGCCGATATAGTGAAAATATATAGGCAAATTGAAATTGGGGAAGATCATCAACAATTCTGGAGAATATTGTGGCATCCAACTACGGAGAGCAAAATAAAAGAATTTAAATTAAATATTGCAACTTATTGCATGAAATCTGCATCTTATTTAGCAATTAGAACTATGCATAAGCTTGCCCACGACGAAAAGAAAGCATATTCAGATATCGCAGACATCATAAAACAAGATTTTTAAGTGGGCGGTTTAACATCAGGATCACACATTATCAACCAAGAAAGGCCTAATTGAAATTTCGATGAAAGGTGGATTCCACTTACCAGAGTGGTAAGGAGATCATAACGAATTGGTTGAGTATCTTGACAAAAAACTAACACATGCAGATTATCTTGAAATTAATAGAAAAGAAACAATAAAAATCTATGAGCTCACTGAACTCCTCACGCAGATTGTTTCTTTTTTAAAGCGCAATTGACACCAATAAATAAAAAATCGCATTAAATATCACTCTTAATTTCATCGTACTGCTGTCGGATTTTAAAACTCCGTTCTGCGTCAAGAAATATTATGACTAGTATACATTTTCTGTATTCATTTCTTCCGCATGTCCCAATCGGATATATGCTTTCATAGATTTAGATAAAGGAGTTTCATTTGCTCACCATTGCGCGGTTTAACCTTTGTGCGATTTTCATATGCCTACCCAGATTCGATTTGTGGAACGCTTTGTACGAAATATCGGTTTTGTTTTTCAGAGGATTATGCCGCGCTATAGTTTTTCTATCAACAGATATGCACATATATATGTAGAAGAGTACCTTAGCTGTGCGGATACAATGGCAGACATCTAACTGGATGCCTTTGAATACAGTTGTTATTCGGGAAAAATCATTGCAATTGTATGAGCGGTTAAAAAGGGAATGAGAATGTTGGTTTACAGAAGAACAATTTTCGACAAGTAGAGGCTGGTTTGACAAATTCAAAATAAGGAGTAATCTTCACAACCTGAACTTAAAGGAGAAACAGCTAAGCAACACAAAAGAATGAATGACGATTTTATTATGCGCAAATGCTGAGGGTAATTTTAGATGTAAGATGTAATCACACATCTGATCCGAGCATTTATAAGCCGCATTTGTCTGTTCTCTGGTGGTAGAGCAAAGAATTTTGCAGAAAGTCCAACATTTCCTTCAAAGCCCTTCAAAGCTTTACTTGTTCTGGACAACGTACCATCAGGTCCAGCATATTTAGCAGATTTGCACCCTAACATCAAGTTGTTTTCTTACCTTCGAAAACAATCGCTTTAATCCAACCGATAGACCAAGGGGTAATTTTTATTCTTAAGTTAAATTACCTTAAGAACACATTTTCGGAGCTTATCAAAGCATCTGATGAAGAAAATACAGAGGTTGATTTGGAAGGATTAATTTAACTTGGAGAGCAAATCTTTTCGCTTTCAATTTTCAATTTCAATTTATTTCAATTTATTCGGGAGTACAAGTAAGAACTGAGTCTTTTTTAGTACATATTTATAATACTCGTAAATTTATGTATTCTTAGCTTTAAGTATAGAAAATAAGTATTTATAAATAAAATGTAACTGCAGTCGAAAGACATAGATATAAGTATTCAGAGTAGCTTAGAGTGCCTGTGTTGGGCCAGTAAGTCAGTATAAGTTTGTTAAGTAATTGTAAGCTAGCATTTAAGCATTTTTTGTTAGAATGTAAGAGTTAGTGTTAAGAAAATAAAATGCATTTAAAACTGAAAACTGAAACGTATATTTATGTAGCTCAATTTAGAAATTATTAGTTAACATTATTACCATCGCATTATGAGCAAATCATAAGGAGAAATTAATTTAGTTATAATAATATTAACAAAACAATAATAAGGCGTTAAGAAAAACCAAAAAAAAAAAAATATATATATAATGAAATGATTAAATAATATTTGGTATATAACTACGTAAAAAGTATTTGAAAGAAAATATATATGGCATGGGGAAGGGAGCGGAAAGCTGAGGGGAAGAAGTAGGAAAAGAGAAGGGAAAAAAGAAAAGAGGAAAATGAAGATATAAGATATAAGAAAACAGAGAGAAAAATGCATTGATTACCGAAAGTGTGCAAGTAGTGCACTTTTGAATTGCTTTGCATCTATTAATTACTGGAAAAAATTTCACAGAGCTAAATCGAGAAGACACAAATTAAATCTTAGACTCTGATGAGCCCGACATGGCTGCAGATTGATTGATTTTTTTTAAACATGTTTAACCTCTTAAATAAAGTGAAGAAGTTTCTAGAATTAATCCTGATGAAGGACGATCAAATAATGTGCACAGCAACATAAAATCATCTTTGGATCCTTACAGGACAGATTACGTAGAAAAATCTATCGTAACAACAAAAAGCAATTGGTTTTGACAGACGTTTTGAAATGAAAAACAAAAAAAACAATACTCACACCATTATTACTGTTTGTGTTTTTTCTTCCTCGTTTGAATGCGAGGTTAAATTTTTTTGTGTTTTTTCTGTTATCTTTATTGTTCGTTGTTAAATAAATATGTTTTTTTATAACTACAATAAATACTAGATACGACTTCTAAATTTCTTTCGGGTTCTCATATTCCCTATTTTTAGGAACGCAACCCCTCATTTTATAGGACGTATTTACTTCAATGTGCGCGGTTTCGCTTTGCAAGAAACTTTTCATTCCACTAACTCCCGCGCAAAGCACTGTATTTTGAGAATTTGTAGCTTATTCGTCAGCTTGATTTCTCCAACAACGAGCAATCTAGGATAGAACTTTGCATTTAGCAAAAGATCGATTTTACCCGGTTGATTAAAATTCGGATTCGCTGGCTTAAACTATTACCGGACCTTGACAGCCACTTTACAGCTCTAGCCCTACTATGACTGTTAAATCTCATAATTGTGATATGATTACGTATGCATATCATACGAGTTCACATAAAAAAAATAAATAAAACAAATGTCAATGCCACCTGGAATTGAATATCTTCAGGTTCATTCGCTTTAAAGAAATGTAGATTCAGCATTATTGAATATTGTTGCGAACTATCATTTTGCAACTTAGCATTTATTGTTTGAAAAGTATGAATTGTAGACTAAACATTTATTGCATTTTTGTTAGTATAAATAAGAGGAATAAAATAAAGTAAGACCAGAAGCTTATAAACAGTTACACAAGACTTTTTTCTCTTCAAGTTAGTCTGCTTGGAGGACCATACAATCTATACAAGAATCGACTTGTATAATCACCATCGGTAGATCTAGGTTCATGCACCTATGATCCCAACCATCAAAGTTTGGATAAAATAATCCAATTCTTCAACATTTGGCGACCGTGACAGGACGTTAATATCGTTAAAAAAAAAGCGATATTGATTATTTTTGTTTGCATATACTGGAACCGAGTCTAGTACGATAGATCAATAAACACGATTTCATTGCATACGGAATCAAGGCTTGAAACATTTGAAACATGGAACTTGACGACTACACCCAACAACAGGAGAGTCTTGGAGGTGCAATTGTCAAGTTATGGAAGGAACATAAGAAGGAAGGGGACGAAAGGAGACCTAAAACTCGTAGTTCCCGGCAGGAGCTTCAACAAAGCTCAACTCAACTGGAAGAATTATGGCAGGAGTTTGACAAAATCGACAGTACCATAAGGGAAACCTGTGAGGTAGACTTGAATCACCCATATTTCCAGAAGGATTACTACACAGAAGTTCGAGTGGTTGTAGAAGAGCTCAAAAGAGACATAGCCAATTGCCTTCGCCTAAAACCTTCAGGCAGAAGCAGTGAGGAGGAAGCCAGCTCAAGGTCCAAATTACCAGAAGATGAAGGGGTCGGAAGGGTTGCCGTATCGATCGAAACGGGGAAAAACAAGACAATGAAGACAATAATCGAGGAACCACAACCAGCGAGGCGCCATAACGAATCCGTTGAAGTTCCAATCCAAGTTCCCACAGGAAACCAGGACGAATCCATAAGCAACCAGAAGCAACATTATAAATGGATTATGGATTCAGTAAAATCCTTGTTGCTCAATAGCATAGGAGAAACAGGTAAATCAGAGCAATTCTACCGTATCCAAATACGTAATGTGGATCAGAATTGGGAAGAACTGACGGTGAGGTATCGAAGTCTGAGAGACGAGCTGACATATGAAGACATCCAGGAATACTTCGAGATGCAGAGACGGGTTACGGCAACATTGCTAGAGATTCATGAACATTTGGAAGGTTCAACTCAGATGTTGCGAACTCAACCAACTACTATGAAGATGCCTAAGGTAGAGTTGCCAAAATTCGATGGCAATTACCTCAAATGGCAACAGTTTGTGGATCTCTACACAGAAATGATCCATAATCAAGAATTATCGGACGTGCAAAAAATATGGTTTCTCAAGTCGAGCCTAACTGGGGATGCAGAAAAATTGATACGCCATCTTTCCGTATCAGGTGCCAACTACGCAGCAGCTTGGAAAATAATACGCGAACGTTACGACAATCCCCGACTGTTAGTTTCCTCATGGTTGCAGAAATTATTGTCTCATCCGAATACACAAGCCGATAATGCTAAGTCGATACGTAACCTGCATGATAACATACAAGAATGTGTTCTGGGATTACAGGGGTTGCGGATAGATAGATAGAAGATAATAGAACAACCAAACCAGTCTGCAAGACCTTATCAGCAGTAACATCTCAACAGTTGAATTGTACATCATGCAAGGGCAACCACCCGCTTTATAAGTGTCAGCAATTCGTAGATCTTCCACCTGCCCAACGATTGAATCTGGTCAAACAGGGCAACCTCTGTATCTGGGCATTTTGCAAAGAACTGCAAGTCTCGCAATTGTTCGAATTGCCAGAAGAGGCATAATACGCTTCTACATTTAGAGACCAACAGCACTCGCACACAAGGGAATCCAACCATAGTCAAGGTCGGGGCATCTGCAGCCACCCTACCACCACGTGAGAGCGAGATGTTAGAAAATGAATCATTGGAAAATCATCAGCGCACCTTTGTTTTACTTGGAACTGCAAGAGTTAAAATAATAGGACCTAATCACCAAATACTTTATTGTCGAGCACTCTTGGATTCCGGATCTCAGATCAATCTTATCAGTCAAAGATTAGTTAAGGCGCTAAATTTAAAACCCAAAAATGACTCTCTTATCATAGAAGGAGTTGGGCAAGGAAGGCGAGAATCAAGCCAGCGAGTAAATGTCAGAATACAATCGAATACAACCAATTACTCACCAAGGGTTGAAGCCTTTGTACTTAAGGAAATTATTTTACCTCAGCCTGCGCAGCCATTGAATGTTTCCTCGTGGAAAATCCCAGGAAACATCAGCCTCGCAGATTTTTTTTTTTTTTTTTGTATAATTTACGCGCGCCTAAGGGGTTGATACCCATTTACTGTTGCCAGGGCGCGGGCGGAAAGATAGAAGGAGGAGAAAGGAAAATTGTTTTTTTTTTTTTTTTTTTTTTTGTAGTGGTTAGAAACTCAGGTGTGTTTGGTTTCTATGTTTGCTCTCCAGGGGTGGGAGTCCGAATAGGACGGAGAGTTTTTCTTCACTCAGAGTGTGATTCGAGATATAATTCCCAGTATTTTTTTCATTGCTTGAAACTCTTATAACAGCCAAATCTACGTGTCAGTGTTATGCCTTCACACGCAGAATTTTTTTGTCTGAGTTCCAATTATACAATGAAAAACTGATTTTGCCATGGGCAGGATTCGAACCTGGACCCTCCGAGTGAGAAGCGTTTGCTACTACCACTACACCACGGCCACCCCAACCGAGTTCAACCGACCTGGCAAAATAGACTTGTTATTAGGTGCGGAATTTTATCACGAATTGCTGATGATCGGACAAATAAAGCTTGCAATTGGACTGCCAAGGTTACAAAATACATTGCTCGGATGGATAATTTCTGGTAGGGTTTAGAGATCTGATGCAACAACAGCCACATGTGGGATATGCACCGAAGATGAACCACTCAACGAAATTCTTGAAAAATTCTGGCGATTAGAGGAAATAGCGGATGATAGAAACAATTTAACTCCAGCCGATCAACAGTGCGAAAGACATTTTGACAAGACATTCCAGCGAGATCAGCAGAGTGGAAGATTCGTAGTGCACTTGCCTTTTGCATGCCAACCATCAGAATTGGGTGACTCACTAGAATTAGCTGAACGACGATTCCTTGCTATAGAGAAAAAATTAAGCAAGGACAACCATCTGAAAATCCAATATGTCAACTTCATGGAGGAGTATCTTGCATTAGGACACATGACAGAGGTAGACTTAAGCACCATACGGTCACCTCACTATTTCCTTCCTCATCATGGGGTACTCAAGCCAGACAGCACTACGACTAAACTAAGAGTTGTATTTGATGCATCCATGAAAACCTCGTCGAATATTTCATTAAACAACTTACTGCTCTCAGGCCCAACAATCCAGGATGATATATTCTCGCTATTATTGCGTTTTCGAACACCACGTTTTGTGTTCACTGCCGACATCGAAAAAATGTATCGGCAAATAATTGTGCGGGAAGAAGACCGATAATACCAGATGATCTTCTGGCGGAAGGAAAAGGATCAAGTTCTGAAGTGTTACCAGTTAAATACGGTAACCTACGGTACCACATCCGCTCCTTACTTGGCAACACGCTGCCTCAAACAACTGGCTAATGAAAATATACGTCAATATCCATTGGGAGCTCAAATTTTGGCAAACGATTTCTACATGGACGATGTCATGTCCGGCTCAAACAGTTTGTCGGAAGCCCTGGATATGCAAAGGCAACTAACTCATATCTTACAAGCAGCTCAATTCAAACTTAGGAAATGGTGCAGTAATACATCGCAGTTGCTAAGGGATATTCCAGCCAGCGATCAAGCCTTGCAATCCGACCTGCAAGATAAGAATTCACGAACACTAAAAACGTTGGGCCTCATCTGGAATCCACAGACAGATGAACTTCGGATCAACTCATCATTACAAGTGAATAAGCGAATCACAAAATGAACTGTGTTATCGGAAATTGCACATATTTTCGACCCATTAGGCATCGTCAATCCCATAACAATCACGGCAAAATTATTTATGCCGCACTACCGATGGAACTCCACACAACTTGGAACAATTTCCGAAAGGATTTAGAGAAGGTAAGGGAATTAAGGATTCCCAGACATCTATTTTCCACAAAAATCCCAAAGAAAATTCAGATACATGCATTTGCCGATGCGTCAGGAAAGGCCTTTGGGACTATCATCTACATTAGATCAACTCACAGCGACAATTCAATAACGGTTCAGCTACTTTGCTCAAAGTCTAGAGTAGCGCCTATTAAGAAGGGGGCAAATGAGGAGATTATCAACGCGATCACTATACCACGTCTAGAACTATGTGCAGCCAAATTGGCAACAGAGCTGATTCATCGGGTAAAAAGAGATCTCAAATTAGGAGATTTGGAGACATACTTCTGGACCGACTCGGAAATCGTGTTGGCTTGGATAAATGCCGAAGCATCAAACTATCACCGTTTCATAGCAAATCGAGTACGAGCAATCAGAAGCATTACCACTCCTCAGCAATGGCGGCATGTGCCTACAAAACAGAACCCGGCGGACATAATTTCAAGAGGACTATCGGCTTCAAAGCTAAGGGATTATAGTATGTGGTTTTATGGGCCTTTTTCTCTATATGGCTCAGAGAAGACTTGGCCATGCAAACTAGGAGAGAACAAGACAGATATAGAAAGAAAAGCGTCCAAATCTGCACTAACAGTATCGCTCGAAACTTCACCAGGTATCATAACCAGGACGAATTCTTCGCGTAGGAGGACGACCTGAAGCCGCCGATCAAGATCAACGAGCCACCGACCATCTTACCATTTACGAACTTGACGATGCCACTCAAGTAATAATAAAGGAAATGCAACATCAAAATTTCAAGGAGGAGCTAGAGCATCTAGCCAAAGGAAAATACGTCAATACTCAGAGTCCACTGAGTAGTTTATCGCCATTTTTGGATGGAGGAAGAATTCTTCGCGTAGGAGGACGACTTGAAGCCGCCGATCTAGATTACGACGCCAAGCACCCAATTGTGTTACCATATAATCATGAACTCAGCAAATTATTGATGCGAGAGCTTCATCTAAGGTATTTGCACATTGGACCTCAAGGATTGCTGGCAGCTGTACGACAGAAATACTGGCCCATCAAGGGAAAAACTATGGCACGTTCGGTGGTTCAAAAATGTATTCGCTGTGCCAGAGCAAGGCCTAAATTAATGACGCAGATCATGGGAAACTTGCCAGCGGCTCGTGTGCAGCCCGCCAGACCCTTCGTGAACTCCGGAGTAGACTTTTTTGGACCAGTATGGATTCACTTCAAAGTCAGAGGAAAGCATCCCCGAAAGGCATATGTGGCCGTATTTTGCTGCTTCGCAACTAAGGCAACACACTTCGAGGTTGTGGGAGATTTAACCACAGAAGCATTCTTAGGTGCCCTCAAGCGTTTCATAGGAAGAAGAGGAAATTGCCAAAACCTCTATTGCGACAATGCAACAAACTTCATCGGCGCAAAAAACCAGCTTATGGAAGTTCAATCTTCAATACATTCGCCTTCGTCGAAAGAAAAAATAACTTCGTTCTGCACTACCAGAAGTATGGAATTCCATTTTATTCCACCTCGAGCGCCCCATTTTGGTGGATTATAGGAGGCTGCCGTGAAGTCAGCTAAACATTTTTTGAAACGAAACCTGCTTTCGTCGATTCTAACATATGGGGAACTTGAAACATTGATGATCGAAATTGAAGCTATACTAAACTCCAGACCTCTGATTCCCTTGTCGTCTGATCCATACGATCTTAATGCTCTAACTCCTGGACATTTTTTAATCGGTGAGGCATTAACATCTACAATCAATGCACGAGCAGAAATTACAAGCGGCAATTTAGGCAACAGAAGGAAGACAATTACCGCAATCAAAACGCAGTTTTGGCACCGATGGTCACATGAATACCTCAATGAGCTCCAACACCGTTACAAATGGAAACAACAGCAGAACACCATTATCCCTGGTCAGTCGTCCATAGACCTTAGTGGCGATAAGACGCATTTTCGTGTTCGGCTTCACAAGTGAAGAAAACAAATATAGTAAACGTTGAAACAAAAAAATTATCAAGTGGCCGGTAGCCGAAGTGGCAAACACTCGGACGACATCATACTTGGTGTGGCGATTCGGAGGACTGGGTTCGATTCCCAACGGGAGACATTTTTTTTTTTTTTTTTTTTAAAAGAAAAAAAAGAAAAAAGAGATCAAACACACGTGATGGATTGTGGAGTGCGGTCCGCTATTCCAATAGCGGGACTTGCGGACTTATCAGGCGAGGCCTCAAGCGCTTCAAGCCAAACTCCAACGGCTAAGAGAAGGAGGAAGCTTAGGCCATCCTCCAACATAGTTCAACGTCCCGCCCAACCAACTTCCACTGTAAAACTGCTTGGTGGAGTGAGGGAAGGGAACAGTTTCGCTACATTGGCACAGAGCGAAACGGAAGATGAAGAGGAAGAAATGATGGCCATAAGTAGCAGCATCAAAATACTGCAACAAAGGGTACTGGCCATGAAAGAAAGGCAAATGGTCAGAAGGGAGGAAGAATTATCCCAGCAACAACAGCAGACGCTACTTGCTCCAAAGCAGAGCCAACAACAACACCAACAAAAGCGGAAAAAACACCAGCAACAACAACATGAGCAGCCACAACAACGGCATCAACAAAAACAACAGCAACCACAAAAACAGCAGCAGCAGCAGCAACAACAACAACAACAACAACAACAAAAACAACAACATCAGCAGCAGCAGCAACAACAACAGCAGCAGCAGAAGAAGAAGAAGGAGAAGGTGCCTCCTATAAACACCTATAAACTAGAGGTAAATGAAACCAAGGACCTGTGTAAGTTGGTCATTGGTAATAATTTTAAAATTATGAGATTGGGGAACGATCGCCATGCCATCCACTGTAATACAGTGGAGGGCTACGCGAAAGTGAAAGAGCTCCTAAAGGAAACGACGACGGAGCACTACTCATTTACACCAAAATGTGAAAAGCGGCAATCGATGCTGCTAAAGGGGTTGGAACCGTCTTCTGATCCTGAGGGGATCTTGGCACTGCTCAAAGAGAAGGAGTGCGAAGGACTCAAATTTTTGGGGGTAAAGCCGTTTACCACAGCTAGAGCCAGGCGGGAGAAACGGAGTCTGCGGTTCTTCCTGGTGCAGCTCAGTCCCGAAAGCCGTCTGGATAGTCTAAGGAGTATCAATGTCCTAGACTACCAGGTGATTCACTGGGAAAAACTAAAAAGGAGCGAAGGCGTTATACAATGCGTTCGCTGCCAGAGGTTCGGGCACGCCGCGTCGAACTGCCAAATGCAGCCTCGATGCGTGAAGTGCGCAAAGAACCACAGTTCCGAGGAGTGTGCTCTGGGTGTTGACGGAGCATACGATAGGTCGCAGCTCTCGTGCGTATTATGTGGGAACGTGGGACACACCGCAAACTATCGGGGTTGTCCTAAGTTCACCGAAATTAAAAAAGCAAAATTGGCTCGGCAGCAGAAGGTGGAGGTCAAACGTTCACCTGTGAGGTTTCAAACACCAGCCGTCACGCCCCAAATTTCCTACGCTCAAATGGCGTCAGGTAGGGGGGCTACGGTACAGCAAGCGACTGTTGCTTCTCCGGCTCCGATGCCGAGAACAACGGAAGCTGCACCCAACATGCTAGCCATCTTGCTCGCAATCCAAGGGCAGATGGCTCAGCTGCAAAAGCAGGTTTAAGAACAGGCCAAGCGGGTGGACCAGATCTACGCGTTGCTGCCGGGCCTAACACAACACATGCCGTAACAGGTACGCACATGGTGGAGCAAACTTTGAAGGTCCTTGCGGTGAATGTGAATTCATTGATTGGGATCGAACGAAGAGCCGCGATGTTTAAATTGCTACAAGACCAAACTCCTGATGTGCTTTTCGCTAGCGAAACAAAGCTAACCGATAAGCACAAACTGGAGTACAATAATTATATTGTTAGAAGAAGAAACCGGCCCATATCCAAACGTGGAGGCGGTGTCGCGATCTTCATTAAAAACAAGGGCGTGTTGCGCAGGTTCCGGGTGTTGGAGGCAGTCGTCGTTTAAATCCCGCTCCGCAGTGGAAAGCGGCTGTACTTGGACTCTGTTTATGCACCTGAGGCTTCACAATCCACTCTATTCATTACAGAGCTCGACACGCTTTTTCGACTTCTGAGGCTGGAATCGGGGGAGAATTATTTTATAATCGGCGGGGATTTCAACGCTAGACATAGAGATTGGGGAAATAATTTGCCAAATACTAGAGGGAACCTACTACTCGATTGCTGGGGTCAGCACGATGTCATGTACAAACTCGGTCTTAAAGCGACAGATAACCCGTCGTTTCCCAGAGGCGGGTCTTATTTGGATCTACTGCTGTACGCCGAACGTATACGACTGACAGGTACGCATTTACAAACATTAAACTGTCTGCGCACATTCGTGTATGACAGCGACCATTGCGGTTTTAGCACCGAAATTACAGTTCCCAACGAAATTGCGGAATTGGAGGAGTTTGTCCAAAGATATTCTTACAACTACAGTAAGACTCGATGGACACGCTTCTCCGCAACCTTGACTAGAGCGCTCTCCTCGAACACGATCCACCCACCGTCCAATAGGAATTTGTCAAACGAGGAGATCGACAATTACCTAAAACAAATGGACGAGACAATTAAACAAACTATGGACACTACAATACCGCGGTATCGACGTACGACTAACGAAGACCTGTTCCGCAATCCTACTATTGACGCACTGCACCGACAGAAAAGTAGACTTCTGACCAGACTTAAAAACTTTTACAGACAGTTAACTGACCGACAAGACCCGGAGATTAGGACACTGAAGTCGTCGATTAAAAATATTCAAACGCTAATAAAATAAAATTGCAGAATTTCTGTAAGTTTGTATTGGAACAACAAGGTTCGGGCTGTAAACACCAGCAACCCGAATATGTTTCCGCAAATAAATAAACTATTTCGGAGAAAAAATCAAAACGACCTTCAGTGTCTTGAAATAGCCCGGACAACAGACAACGAACGGTTACTGACAATAGCAGGCATTGATCCAAATGAGGCCGCTGATGATGACAACTTTTTTGTGATCAAGGATCCACAGGAGAAGGTTGAGGCCATAGGGGCCACTTTCCAGGAAGTATATAAGGCCATTGATAACATTGTCCCCAATTACGACCTGGACAATCGCGTCTTGGTGCACGACTTCTGCATTTGAAATGAAATGGGGAACTGGCGATCCGAGGGCTCTGGTTTCACCCGGTTTAGCGACGAAAATATGGCAAATAACGTCATTGCCAGAGAGGGTGGCCTACCCCCGTTCATTTCGAAGGCAGGACTCCATGAGATCTTCGACACAATAAGGGCTAAGAAATAGGTGGGGACCGATGGTATTCCGAACATCATGCTTCGACATCTTCCTCTAGAAGCGGTGGACATTTACACCACCCTGTTTAATAATGCAATGAATAATGCACATTATCCAGCGCATTGGAAAACGGCGGTGGTTCAACCTATCCCCAAAAAGGGAAAGGATATATCCAATCCGGCGAATCTCCGGTCGATAAGTCTCCTTCCGAATATCAGTAAGGTTTTTGAAAAGGTAATCAATAGAGCTCTGTCTAGGTGGGTTGAGGACAAACATATAGTTCCGGATAATCAATTTGGTTTTAAGGCGGGACATGATATCTCACATGCCGCGTCTAAACTGGTGTCCGATATCCAATGGAATAAAGGCAAAAAACAATGTACTGGTGCCTGCCTTGTTGACTTGGAGAAGGCCTTCGACACCGTATGGTTAGAGGGTCTTTTCTATAAACTAACTAGGCTGGGGATCAGTAAACCACGCTTGTACATTCTTTATAATATGCTAACTAACAGACAGTTCATCGTGAAGAATGGTGATGTGACTTCTGTTGGAATATTTCAAATTAAAAATGGTCTTCAGCAAGGCGCGGTCAATTCGCCGATCCTATTCAGCATTTTTACAAGGGACTTGATAGGTTCACTTCCCCATACTATTGAGTACGCAGACGATTTGATAGCGTACAGAACAGGTCCAAAAATCGAGGTCATTAATACTCTCTTGCAGCGTGACTTCGATAAGATAAGACGATTTTGCGATGACTGGAAGTTGAAAATAAACTTTCAGAAGTCGGAAACCATTCTCTTTAGGACGCCGTTGTCTAGAGCCTCAAGGGATACCAGAAAAAATTGGAGAAAGTTCTCGATTATTGGACAACACGGACAGCCTCTTGCCTGTCGAAATGTAGTCAGATACCTTGGAATCTGGCTAGATCAGTTTCTATATTTTGGCAAAAATGTAGATGCTGCTCTGGCCAGAGCTAAAGGTGCTTTTGCCCTTACAAAGAGACTGTTTTATAGCAGCCAACTCGATGCGAGGGTAAAGGTAATCTGCTACATGGCCTTTATCAGGCCCATGCTGGTATTTGGTTGTCCTGTGTGGTTCAATGTACGAGCAAGCTTAATGGAAAAGATTCGGGTGTTTGAGAGGGCTTGCCTTAGGGCCTGTCTTCGCTTGTATAGAACACCAGAGTCGGAGTACAAAAAATTTTATCCTAATGAGGTCCTTTACAACAGGGCGAACCTAATACGAGTGGACAACTTCGTAATTAAGCTGACTCGAAGGCACATTGCAAGAGCAATGACGTCGACGAATAACCTGATATCTGGGGCTTACTACCCCAATTACCTTTACCACGAGAGTGTGCGCTCTGACGTCTTCGTTCCACCGGAAGCATTCCTCTACCTAGATCAGAAAGGGTTGATCCAGGATAGATCAGCGGTGCCGTTAATCTTCCATGTCGCTCGGACAGCTGGGGACAGGCGACTCAACTACGACAGAGACGTCGCACACGGCAGTGTGGATCGCCTCAGGTTCAGTAGGGCGGTGGGGAATCGCGATAAGAGGGATGTCGTTCGGCAGCACCAGCATTTCTGGTGGTTGAATGATGGAGAAGATGTTTCGTCGTCGTTTCCGTCAATTACGGACCAGCCTCACTAATGAGGCAGAGCTGACCAATCTGTTTTCTCTGTAAACAGCGATGGCCGGCTTACATAGGTTTAGGTTAGCATTTAAGAAACATATACATATATCAGTGTATACAGAGGTGTATACTGATATATGTATATGATTGTGTATAACGTCTATGTGTGTTTATGTGTGTATTGTACATTTAGTTTAGGTAGGCTAAGGTTTATTTTAAGTTAGATACTAAGTTTTTATTAAAAATAAAAAATTATGTCCATATGCTAAGTTTTGTTAACAAATTTTTTTCTTAGCTTTAAGTATACAAAATAAATAGTTCTAAGAAAATGTAAATGAAGTCGAAAGACATAGTTATAAGAATTTAGAGTAGCTTAGAGTGCCTGTGTGGGGCCAGTAAGTTAGTGTAAGATTATTAAGTAATTGTAAGCTAGCATTTAAGCATTTTTTGTTAGAATGTAAGTGTTAGTTTTAAGAAAATAAAATGCATGTAAAACTAAACCATTATCCCTGGTATGCTGATAATCTTAAAGGACGACAATTTACCACCAATGCAGTGGCACTTGGGTAGGATTGTTAATTGCATCAGGGGGGGTGACGATGTGATACGAGTAGTGGAAGTAAGAACTGCCAACGGTTTACTCAAGAGACCGATACATAAACTGGCACCATTACCAGTAGACTATAATCCACCTCTACCAGGGCATCTAGAACGACAACCAGAAATCCAGGAATCAATTAAATCACGTTTGGACAAGGACGAAGGACCAAGAAAAAAAAATGAGGCGATCACTAAGTTCCACTATTGTAACGATCCTTTTGGTTCTGATCACGCTGCCCTTGGGTAAGGGAGTTAACGTCGAATTAGAGCCATTCAACTCACATCCGGGAATTTATTTCGAAAACCTAGGAGCAGCTAACATATTGTCTAGTGAATGGAAGATTATTACTTACTATGATATGGAACTTTACGCGAAGGAACTTCAGCTTTTAACAAATACAACGGATTCATTAAGACACCTATGTGATCTTGTAAAACCCAAGGACCTTTGCGATAAAATAACTACCCAGATACAGCACCTGACAGAAGAACTCTTGAGGAATAATGAACCACTATCAACACTATCCGGAAGTAACCGAATGAAACGAGGTGCTTTAAACTTTGTAGGAAATGTGGCCAATGCATTATTCGGAGTACTAGATTCAGAATATGCGGACAAATTATCAAGAACAATTGAGGAAATCCAAACCAATGAAGAATTACTTCTAAGACACATTAAAAATCAGACATCATTCTTCTCGGCTACTGTAAATATCATGAACCGTAATCAAGAAGCAGTATCAACCCAATTTACAGCTATGTCCGCCCACCTTAATAAATTAACCCGCCAAACAAACAGTATTTCCAAGGAGCTATATCAAGACAAGTTAGCTCAAAGTTTTATGTCGCTAGCAATACAAACACTCACAACTATATCTAATTTCCAACGCATTCAAGGTACCCTATTAGATGTCATGACGCACAGTCAACATGGAAAAATCAGCCCACTTTTGATACCGTCAACACAGTTACGCCAAGAACTGCGCTACATAAAGGAGCATTTGCCATCATCATTAAGGCTGCCAACACCTTACTTGGATGTCACAGCCCTTTACAACTTGATGACTATAAGGGGAAGAATATTATCCAATCACGCAATTTTTGAAATCAAAATACCATTAGTGTCATCAGAAGACTTCGAGATATTTCACATAATACCAGTACCAGTGCTGATAAATGAAACTTTCACTGCCATACAACCATCCTCACCATACATAATTATAAACCTACATCGTGACCAGTACTATTCACTTTCGGAAGGGGCTATGAAGGATTGTTCGTCAATTATTCGCGAGGAGTATTTATGCAAGCCAGGTGGTCCTTTACATCACAAGGGTTCAACCGCCAGTGCATGTGAGATTTCCTTCTTTCATCATCTACCTGAGTTTGATAAATGTCAAGTACAAGAATTTAGTGATGGTCCTCATTGGATTCAACTTCACAATCCGAATCAATGGATTTACGCCTTACTACGAGAAACCACCTTAAATGTTGTATGCGGCCAGAACACAACATATGTTACAATTCGAGGATCAGGTATTGCAAGGCTACAGAAGGATTGTATAATGAAACAGCAATTCGTAACCATCCGAGGACATAATATACATCCCTCGACCACAAGATTGTCATACAGCCCGCTAAGCAACCTCACTGATACCATAATTCCAGTTCAAGAGACAACTCTAAGTTATCCACAACAATTTTATCAGCGTCATATCGCGGATATTGAAATATTGAAACAGAAGTTGGAAAGGTTTCGCAATGAGCTACCAACTGGCCTGGAACATCATGAAATTCACCATACCATGGGACATGCTGGAGGGTTAATAGCAGTTTTAATTGTCATCTTTTTGGTTGTTCAATGTTACCTCAAGGCAAGGAAGACTAGACAAATCCAGCAACCAACCCCAAACCCAAAGCCTCGAGCAGCTACCAACGACATTCCAAGAAGACAGCAACAGCAACCCGAAGTTCAGGAGGATAGATTTAATATAAGTATTAATAAATAGTCGAAGTCTTAATTATGCATTGTAATACAGGAGAAACTTTTTTTTTTTTTTGAACCATTTGTTCAACCGGGGGCAGAATGTTAAATCTCATAATTGTGATATGATTACGTATGCATATTATACGAGTTCACATAAAAAAAATAAATAAAACAAATTTCAATGCCACCTGGAATTGAATATCTTCAGGTTCATTCGCTTTAAAGAAATGTAGATTCAGCATTATTGAATATTGTTGCGAACTATCATTTTGCAACTTAGCATTTATTGTTTGAAAAGTATGAATTGTAGACTAAGCATTTATTGAATTTTTGTTAGTATAAATAAGAGGAATAAAATAAAGTAAGACCAGAAGCTTATAAACAGTTACATAAGACTTTTTTCTCTTCAAGTGAGTCTGCTTGGAGGACAGTTTCTGCTTTTCCGTACAATCGATACAAGAATCGACTTGTATAATCACCATCGGTAGATCTAGGTTCAAACACCTATGATCCCAACCATCAAAGTTTGGATAAAATATCCAATTCTTCAACAATGACTATCCCTTTGGATAATAAATAGCCCTATTTATCCGATGAGGGATAAACGATCTCATTCTGAAGGGAATAGCGTTTGTGGTCATATAAGCAGCCGTATCCTCGTCGTTACCGAGGAGACATAACGTCCAGTTAAAATTCCTAAACAATCTGTTAAGTCGGCTTCAATTTTCTTTCTCGTATTGCTATACAATTATTTTGGGAAACTTTTCTCTAGCTCTGTGGTCAGTATGGGAGATTTTAGCAAATATCACACCGTGATGCGACGAGCCTAGAGCACAGCAACTTTGTACTTGTCAGGATAAGAAGTTAAGAACAAGTCCAGATTATTGGCGGTACGATCAACGTCAACGTCAGATAATCGCGTGGGCTCATTTACAAGCTGGTTTAATTTTTCTCCGCAGAGCAAATCTCAACGTACCATATTTCGGGTTTTATCTGGCCAGAATGTCGAAGTCACACAGAATTGTGCATATTTAAATCGCCCGTAATAACGATTTTAGTATGAAGATACCGGGATTCAATTACTTGAATGAAGTCAGACAGCGCACCAAACTCGTTAAAGGACGAATTGCTGTCCGATTTGGGGCTTCTGTAAATAAAGTGGTAGTGGATATTTTGCTTAAGGAGATGAAACTTCAACCACATTAAATTGAATTCCGGATTGGAACAGGGATTATACTGTGACGAGTTTGGTAAGCTACATCACTACGTATGTAAATGGCGAGACCGCTTTGACAAAATAATAACGGAACTATTTCGTAGCCAGGTGACATCAGATCTAAGTGATCTGTTCGGGATTTGGAGATAACCACCTCTAATAAAGAATATTCTTGAGACATTGTAATAGTACAGAACAGTACTGGCAGAATTTGCTGAGACCTAAACAGCTCAATAGAATGAGCTAATCGGTTTACACCACAAATATTTCTCATGACACACTTTTGTACAACCAGCAAAGCTTGTATTTTCTCTTTGTAAGCACCTCCCCAACAACTTATGCAAAGTACAAGTTACGAACAGATTATTATTATTATTATTATTATTATTATTATTAACTTTATTATCAAGTACAATAAATTACATTAATAATACATGGTTCGAGCACTAGCTACCAGGGCTTTCGGCTAGATAGATAAAATAATAAGTAAAGTTAGGTCGTGAAATATCTTTGATTGATTTGTGTGAGTCTGAATTAGATTTTAAATAGAGTTATGGATATTTAAGTTTTGTAATAGCATAAAAACATTTTTAATGTTGCTTTCTGATGGGGATTTTAGGAGTTCAATTAAGGAGCTGTTGCAGTTGATGATTTTTAATGTGTCCCTGACTTTTTGACAATTCATAAGGTGTTGTATAGATAAGGCTTGCTGACGATTTGCTAATAAGTGGCTATGGGTTAGAAATGTGTTACCCAGCCGAAGACGAAGGAAACATGTTAGCATGTTTTTTGTGCAGTTTACTGGGTATAAAGTTTTTTCTGCTTCTGGATTTATTGTGGAGTAATGGTGAATATACTGTTTCCATTCGTCTAGTTCTATTTTCCTCTATAGCCTTCTTATTTCTTTTTGAAGATCTTTGCTGTTTTTGGGATTGAACACAATGAGCGGCTCATTGGACGCAGATTTCGCAATTTTGTCGGCCTCCTCATTACCCTTAATTCCCATGTGACCGGGTACCCACATTATTTTTAATTTGCAAGGATTTTTTATCAGCTCATTTCGGATGACTGTGGATTTATTGTTGGTGTTCATTATGGAGTTGATTGTGGAAAGGCTATCTGTACATATGATTGTTCTTTCGGCTGTGGCTAGTTTAGCAGCCTGTAGTATGGCTGTTGCTTCCGCTGAGAACACTGATGAGAATTCTGGTAGGAGTCCTTTAATAAGGGTTTGGTCATTTTCGTCCACCGCTGCGAAAGATGTACAGTGTGCTGTCTTCGATCCATCGGTGAAAATCGAGTTCCATTTTCTGGTTTTGAAGTAGTCGTGTAGTTCATTAAACATTCCTTTAAAGATGTCTTTGTTGAATTCCGTTTTGGCGACTTTGCAGAGGTCAGTAATGATGGAGGATTTAGAGAGAAGCCACGGTGGGTATAATGCTGTCTGCCGAGTTTGCAGGTCAAAAGGAATGTCTAGGCGACGGGCGAAGTAGATCGCATTGTAGATAGTCGACGGAACTTTGGGGTCTCTCTTTCGGGCTAGTGTTTTTTTGGCATCTATTGTTATTGGCGATTTGGATGATGATTCTATCTTTGGTATTAAGAGTGCGGTAAGATATTCCATTCTTTGTACAATCGTCGGAAGACCTGCTTCAGTTAGCATGTTTTTTACTGGTGTAGTTCTAAAAGCTCTTAGTCCGGCTCTGACAGCTGCGTGGTATTGGGGTTGGATTATTTGAAGTGATGATCTGCTGCATTTGCCGTAAATTACTAGGCCGTAGTCAATCTTTGATAAAACGATGGACTTTATGACTCTTATAATTGTGTTGGTGTGTGAACTTCCGTTTTTGTATGTTAGATATCTTATTATATTTACTCTAGTAGCTAGACTCTTCTTAATGCTAATACAATGTTCCTTAAAGCTAAATTTACAATCAAAAGTGATTCCTAGAATGTTTAGTGAATCAACGTTACGTACATTATGATTATTAAAATTAAGGTTTAACAACTTTGTGCAACTAGATTTCTTACAAATGTGAAGCACTTTGGTTTTGCCAATTGAAATCTTAGCTCCAGAAGATCTGCCCCAATGGTTTATGTCGGAGAGTATGTTTAAGAATGTTGAGTTCACTTGTTCCAGGTCTTTGCATTTCGAAAATACGATTAGGTCATCCGCGTACAGGGAATGTCGAATTGTATTGTGCTTTGCCATTATATCGTTTAAATGGTTGAAAGCAGTTAGAAATAAAATTACTGAGAGTTTTGATCCCTGTGGGATATCATTCTTGAAACTGTATGTATTGGAGTAGATATTATTCACCTTGATTCGAAGTTTTCTATTTATTAAGAATGCCTTAATAAAATTTAACATTTTAGGCCCCACTCTCCACTGGACGAGTTGGTTGATTATTAGATGAATTCCGATTCGGTCAAAGGCCTTTTCAAAGTCAACTGACAAAATGGAGAGAAATGGTTTTTCGACAAAAGGGCGGATGATACAAATTGGTCTATATGAAGAAGTGCGTCAGTTGTACACCGACAGTGCTTAAAAGCAACTTGGTTTATGTCGATGAGGTTTTCTTTTTCTAGGTAACAAAGTAACCTTTTGGAAACAATTTTTTCCATTGTTTTACCTATGCAACGTAATAGTGAAATTGGACAATATCCTCTGACTTCAAACGGTATTTTTTTTTGGTTTGGCTTAGGGATTGGTACTACGCTTGCAATTTTCCTTACTTGTGGTATAATACCTGTGTCAAAAATGCGGTTAAACAATGTGACTATGCGCTTTTTTAAAGCTAGTGGTGAGTTTTTTAACATTGGATATGAAATCTGATCAAATCCAGGCGTTTTTCCCTTAACCGTGCTGAGACAGTTTTCAAGTTCTGTTAAACTAATTGGGATTTCTGTCGAGTTGACTGAAGAAGATGTGTTGTACTCTGGGATAGCACTATTAAGCAGAAAGCATTTTCCATGAAGAAACTGTGGAGAAAAGTTTGAGTCTTTAGAATAATTTGACCAGGTTTTGGCGAAGTGATCAGCGATCTCTGAAGCGCAAAATAGGGTTTCCGTTTCAGTTTTGAGTGTCTTTATGGAACGTTGGATATAGTTGCCCGTGAGCTGCTTTATACCGTCCCAAAGTTTCTTTGATGGGGTTTTAGGGTTGATATTGGCTGTGAACTGTTCAAAGCTTTCTTTCTTAGCAAGTTTTGCAGCTCGCCGGAATATTGCGTTCGATTTGCGGTAGTTGACCAGGTTCGAATCATTTGGGTGTCTTTTAAAATTATGCCAGGCTTTTTGTTTGAGTTGTCGGAGTTTGTGGATATCTTTGTTCCACCAGGGTAAATATTTGTTTTCAGAGGTGTTATGCGATTTTGGAATTGCTGCATTTGCGGCATACCGAACTGATTTAGAGACTATAGCTGTTTCTCTATTGACGTTAACAGATGGGATTTTGCATGTCAGAAATGTGTCTATTTTGCTTTGAAATAAGACCCAATTGGCTCTGTCAGTTTGGAATTTAGGTGTTGGTTTCCTATTTCTTGGTTGCCTACCGAACCCGGTGGTGATCAGTGGGAAGTGGTCGCTCCCATGCAGGTCTGGGAGAATTTCCCAAGAGGTGTTAGAGTATAGCTGCGTAGAAATAAGGGTAACGTCCAAATGTGTAAGTGTATTGTGTGTGGAAAAATGAGTTGGGCTCCCGTCATTTAAGATGACAAGGTTGGAACTTGCCAAGAAGAGTTCAACTTGTTTGCCCCTGGAATTGCAAGTTAGGGAACCCCACAGCGGGCTCCAAGAGTTGAGGTCTCCCATTAATAAAATAGGAGTTTGAAATGTCTTGATAAGGTTCTCAATTTCTGAAGCAGTGAATGGTTGAGAGGGAGGTATATACGAGTACATAGACACAATTGTTAATTTAATTTTAAGTTCAATTTCTACTGCTACAGCAGATATGTTTGAGTTGATGTTTATGGGTGTGTGTGGAATAGATTTGTGAATTAGTATACCGGTTCCCTGTTTGGCTGTGTTATTACTTGGAAAATTATGAAAATATGGTGCATACTGCTTAGGGGTGTGGGGGGTATGACCGGCTGGTAAGTGGGTTTCTTGGAACGCTATAACAGAGGGCTTATGGTTATTAATTAATAATTGTAGCCCATGGTAATTATTATAATAACCGTTGATATTCCATTGCAGAGCCTTAAGCGATGGTATTAATGTTGGGGTAGACTTTAATGAAATATAAGCAGAGTTATATTGCGAAAAGTCTACGATGGAAGGATTGTTGTTGTGAGAAATGCGACTTTGGTTGCTGTTATTCAAGTCACATTTGTTAATGTGTTGCCATCGTCGTCATCGCTTTCGAATTGCTTTAAAAAGGGACTTTGGTTGTTATTGAGAGATTTTGTGACTGCAGACAGAGGTGAGTGAATTATTTTTTGTCTTGACTGAGTATTGCTTCTATTAGGTGAGTGTGGTGGTGAATTTAATTTATTGGAGCTATGGGAGAGTGAGCTTGAGTGAGCTGCGCATAAATTTGGGCTTAACAGGTTATCTGAGCGACGGCTTGAAGTATTAGTGAGTAATGTTTGTAGTCGAGTGTTCGTGTTGTGTACGTTAAGCGTCTTGTGTTTAATTAGTGGAAGTGGGGGGGAACTTATGGTAGCAAAATTCGCTGCGTTCGTTGATGTATTTTGGGTCGAGATTTTTTTTGGTTGGAGAGAAGAGTTAGCTTGTGTTGAGCTGATGGGTGCATTTGCTGTGGATGTTTTTGTGTGTATAGCATTTTTAGCAATTTTAGAGTAGGAGGAGATGTTTGTTCTTGTTGGATTTTGTTCCAAAAATATACGTTTTGCTTCGGTCATACTGCATTTGTTAATTGTTTTTATCTTTAGTGTTTCTTTCGCTTGTAAAAAGCGTGAACAATTTTTTGAAGAAGATGGGTGTTCTTCATTGCAATTTGCACATGAGACGCGTGAGCATTTCTCTGGGCTGTGTGGGGGGAGATTGCAGGTTTCACAGGAGGAGTTGCTTTTGCATCTTTTTGAGGTATGTCCCAGGCGTTGACAGTTACGACAACGCATGGGATTCGGGAAGTATTCTTCAACCTTTAAATTATACCACCCAATATTGACGGTGCTAGGAGGCCGGAAAAGGTCGAATGTGAAGAGCACAAGACCTGTAGCGCGTTGATTTCCATCGACAATTTTTTTAAATTTAAAAACCTCTATCACTCCTTGGGATTTCATTTCTTGGGTTATTTCGGCTTCTGGGACGTCAATGAGACATGGAGCGTAGACAGTTCCTTTTGATGAATTAAGATGCTCGTGCAAAGTCACAGAGATCGGGCAGAGATTGCATAGTGTTGTTTTATTTAAGAAGAGATCGGCTATTTTTTTGGACTTGACAAGAATCAGTAAATTCGTCGCGTAATTGTTATATATGTTCGTAGGCCGTACTTATGGCATCAATCGCTTTTTTGAGCAAAAAGACACTAAAGTTTGATAGAGGTTGGTCCGGGTTTTTTGGGGAGATCACAATAAATTTGGGGTTATTTGCTTCGGTATGTGTTGGGAATATTTTAGTTAGCTCTATTGGAGAAAAAGTAGGATTTTTACGTTTTTTGCTTGGATGTTCAGAGAGAGGCACTACATCGAGAGCACTGTACCGATTACCCGATAGCACTTTAAGCCCAGAGGTCATGGTGGGTTTTGTGTTTTTTTCTGCTTTCACAAGATAACTGCTCACACACGGGGAAGGGAAATGAAGATGACTAGCTGGGCTAATAACAAGCTAAGTTTACCGATAACTCAGAGAGAACACAATCAGAAGGCGGTGTTGTCGGCTCGGAGGATAGTCGGTGACTGTTACGAACAGAGGAACGAAGGTATTGCTTCAAATTCATAATTCACTAGACCGGCTCATATTTTGGTCTATTACTACACCAAGGTATATAAATTCTCTTACAACTTCTATTCCAAAACATTCAGAGTCACAATTTTTTGTCATATCGAATACCCCTGTAGTTTCGTAATCAGGAGATGAGCAGTTTGCAAGTTTGTATCTGCTGCATCCTACGCCATGACAGTACATTTCGGTATCTGGTGAATCCTTTATTTTTAAGCTGAAATACATCAGTTTGGTTTTATTGCTTACTTTTAGTTTGTGACAGAAAAACCACTAAGCAAATATATATCAAACATTATATCGGCTACTAGATTCAGAGGATTAGTTGAGTTGTATGCGATAACAACATCATATGCAAAGGCAGTTGGCTTACCTTGAATGGGCAAACTGAAAAGTGAATTTATATATACAAGGAATAAGATGGGTTCAAGAACTGATCCTTGTGGAACACCTAGACTGATCACCGTTGCATTACTAAGCACGTTTCCAACTTTCACTTTCTGTATTCTATCTTTTAAATAGGAAGCAAACCAGTTGTACGTCGAACCATGAAATCCAAGCAATATAACTTGTTCAGGAGAATTGTATGGTCAACCATACCAAACGTTTTGATAATGTCCACGAACAATCCAGTGTAACATTTTTTATCATCCAGGCCCTTATTTATTGAAGAACAGAACTCTAGTAGACCGTCTTCGGTACTAAGCCCTTCTCTGAACCCAAATTGTGATGAACTAAAAAATTGATTTTCTCTAAGTAGTTCAACATTCTACTTTTAACTGTTTATTCAAAAACCTTTGATATAGAAGATAGTATTGATATAGGCCTACAGTTCTGCATTACTTTTCTGTTACTGTTTTTAAAAGTCGGTATAATATTGGCACATTTTAATTTTTCAGGAAAAGATCCACTTGAGATACTTAAATTAAAAATATATATGAGTCCATTTACTAGGTTGAGGTCAAGTTGTTTTTAAAATAAAGTTGGAGATACCATCTTCACCGCATGCATGTGAGTTCTTAAGGAACTTAATTAAGCCTAAGACTTCTGAATTGGGTTAAAAAAGAAACTTCGAGTACAAGATGTAGATTCTACCGGTCTGCATTGGTCAATTGCTCTCACATTTTGCTAAATATCATTAAAAATATAATTAAACTTATTTACAACTTCGTTCGGTTGATCAATGACATCGCCATTTATTATTAAGGAGAGCTTGTTAGAAACATTTGTAACTTTTGAGTTTGTTATTTCATTTATCACTTTCTATTCTCTTTTTGGGTTACCTTGTGAGCCGAGTAAACATCTTTGATAATGACTATCAAACACTTATTTATGAGATTGTTTAGATTCTTGCATAAGCCTTAATACCGATTTTTCAATCTAGTATTTAATGGATGTTTCTGACATATTTTGTCCAGTTTGTTTTTCAGTCTAATTTTTTGAGTATCCAGTGGTTAATTCATGGCTTTAATCTAACGTCTGATTTTCTGATAACTAAACTATAGCTGAATGTACTTAAGTATCCTTGCACAATTTGACTAAAAATTGCATATGCCTTTGAAGCATTACTTTCAGCATAGACTGGAAGCCAGTATTCAGAATGTAATGATCAAACCTTATTATTTAACTATGCTCGAGTAAGTATAGGTTCTCCGTTTGGTATTTCCATTACTTAGTTTTTGGAATAATAAACCTGTCATGTTATGGTCAGTGAAGATTTACACCAAAGCAATTTTTTAAAGATATTTTTTTAAAGCGTCCCAGTACATGATCTAAGCAAGAACTTGAGATTAGCCTTGTGTGTTTGATGTTGCAATGTCAATGTTTAAATAACCCAAGATGACCAAATTATCTAACAAAAGAGAAAATACCACTAAGAAAGATTATGGTTCACATGAGTGAAGTCTATAAACACATACGAAGTTAGTATTATGCTATAAAAACTTATCTAATTACTGCTGCAGATTTCAGGTTGGTCAGCGTTTTCTCTTGTCACGAGAGATAATCAAAGGGGAACAGTTTTATTGACATAGATAACTCTATTTTACTTTCTACACAACAATCTGGTTTCAACATTAAACACAGTTGCTACACTGGTGTGCTCGAATCACTATACAAGATAAGGCAAAACCTGGAAAGAAGGTATGTATATTAGGACGTAAAATTCGATCATAAAAATATCTGTTTAGTTTCATAACAACAGATCTTAAAAAATTTGCTATTCCTGTTTGTTCTTCATCACTCTTTTAAGTGAAGTAAGGTGTACCTCTAGGATTAGTTTCAGGTCTTATTCAGTTTGTGTTACTATCTGTATGTAAACATACTTCGTGTATGTTATATTGGCGATGTTCAGTACTCGGCTGGATCATTATTTATTTTTGTGTATACCTATCTTACCACTGAAGTGCTAATAGATTTATGAGTTAATATATTTACATTGAATATAACGAGGTTAAGAATATGAACGAACTTATGACCAATGAATTTTCTAAACTAAAATCTATTTGAATGAATATCGATGAGATTACTGAATGCTGAGGGAATTGAAACTTCGACGATGCGTTTAAGAAATTTCCTTGTGCCTATATTAGGTCTGTGATGCTCAACAGAAAGGAGATGCAGTGTTCTCAATGGAAAACATGCAAATTCCCATACTTGCTTATCGGATATTGCCCCATACTCAAAAACTTTCAAAAACAGTTCTTCAAACAAAATACGCTGGGGAAGATGTAGTATTAAATATCGTAAATAATATATGGCTGGAATATTCTCTATAAATATACTAGAGATACCCTAATGTTCAGAAAATGAATAACAAATGAATTTTAAATTTGTTTTTGAAAGTTTTATAACTGTTTTACAGCGTCAATCTTGTAGAAACCAAATGTGACATTATAAATGCATTTCTTAAATACGAAATAAAGTTAATATATGTAGGTATGTACATAAATCAAAAACTTTATATCGAAACACTTTTTTCATTCCTAATGGTTTAGTCGATGGTAAATTATTTTATAATCTGCGGAGATTTTAACGCTCAACATAGAGTTTGAGAAATAATACATCAGACAATAGAAGGAAGGAACATGCTACGCAATTGGTGATAGGTAGGTGAAGTGCAATCGACTGGCCCATTTCTTGAGATAACACGTTCACCGTACTTACTCTTCAATAAGTCGATTGTAGTGTGTGCTGTGTGGCTTGTGGCATCATCCTGTTGAAACCACATGTCGTCCAAGTCCATTTCTTCCAATTCGGGCCAAAAATAATCGGTGATCCTGACGCGATAACGCTGACCATTCACAGTAACGTGACGATCGTTATCGTCGACGAAAAAATATGGCCCAATAACGCCGCCGGCATGCAAACTGCACCAAACAGTTATTTTTTGTGGATGAAGTGGTGATTCATGAAGCACATGTGGATTTTCACCCGACCAGTAAAGTATATTTTGCTATTGACGAACCCATTGAGCCAAAAATGAGCTTCGTCCCTGAAGATGATTTTGCGATGAAATTCATCATCTTGGCGCATCTTCTCCAGAACCCAATCAGAGAACGTACGTCGCTTTAAATGGTCCATTGGCTTCAATTCTTGTGTCAGCGTCATCTTGTATGGGTGTAGACCAAGATCCTTACGCAAAATACACCATAATGTGGTATGAGCGATGCCCAATTCTTGAGAACGCCGTGGAATTGACTGATTTGGATCGTTTGCTACGGACGCCTGAACGGCAGCGATATTTTCGACACTTCGACCAACCCATTGTCTCAATGACACGGCAACATCACACAATGAATATGTAGACTCACATTTTTGCACTAAACTTGTTACGACCGAAAATTGGAGTTAACGTTCTTAAAGTTGCAGTCACCGACTCCGAATTTCGGTAAAAAATTTTTATAATTTGCAGACGTTGCTCGTTCGTGTACTTTACCATTCTAAAAATGTTGAGTTTACTGAATAAATTGACAGTGACAGTTTGATGATTAGTGAAAGAGTGCGTTCACAAAATAAATTCAAAGTTGTCAAGTCCCTATTGGAAAACCCTTTATATGATGCTTAAGATTTCTCACCACAACAAGAAGCCAGAAAAAATAAGTGGGATAGTATATATCATACAACAGTAACTTAGATTTCTGCTGTATGACGGTGTAACTGGATTTCTAACAGCTTCCCTAGTATCAATTCATATTTCGATCGAAATTGCATTTTACAGTTTATAGTACGTTATGTAGAATCATAGAAATTGTATTTATCATATAATGTTGTACTTTTTTAATTTCCGCTACAGTGTGTAATCTAATTTTTATCTAAAATAGGTGGTACGTAATATTTATACAAGTATATTAAAAAAAACTTTTATTTGTTTTTAAAACAACAAATTTTAGGAAAATATTGTAACATATGTATATTGTAATTTAAAATAATGCCATCTAAATGTTACTGTGCACACTCGCAGGACTTTTCTAATCAAGCACTGCGCGAGACCTAGTTTTCACATTAGTGGTTATTTCTAAGTGGATATATAAATAATGAATAGTAATGAATCTGCATATTAACATGCGATAAGCGCATGTTTTTATTAATGTACAGGTATGTTTTATGTTCTTGTCCAAACATTTTCAGTAAAAGTAGTAAATATATTTATATGTACATACTTATATGTATATACAAACATATAAAATGTACATATATGCATATGTAAGCACACATTTCATATCTACATATACGCACATACATATCTGCATATACTTTTGTAACGTTCATACACCCATATGTACATTATCAAGGAAACACTATTGTAAAGATGCAATATGAGCACCTTAGTGTGCACCTGGATGCTGTGTATGTGGAATTGTGCGCATCCCATTTGATTTTGTCTGCCACTAGATCTGGTTTGGCAAGTCTTCCACCAAGTTTTCAATCCACCGAACCTGGCTGCACAGGTTCACTAAACTGTCACAGCGGGTGATTAGTCTTTAAGCAGCCATAAGAATAAGGAGATAAGTGAGGGACAAATGCTCCAACATGGTATAAAACATACATGTTATAATGAAATAAAATATACGAGTAGTAAGAATATTTCTGTGGAGCAAAAGAAAGTTCGGACCAACCCCTTCCGCTTCAGTAAAAGGTGGTAACAGCAAAATACGTAATACTGGTAAGAATAATGAAGCAAATCTGGAAGATTTGTGTTCATTGAAGACCATGCAAATGAAAGCTACATGATTTTTACATACATATGTATGTATATATTTTGTTTTTGTCTTTATATACATATATTTAAAACTCATGTATGTATACGTGTATAGATATGTATGTTTATGGATACTTGCAAAGTCACTACATTTGAATGTTTGTAATTCTTACCAGGAATCTATGTATACTATACAATATCCATATAAACAAACAAACAAACCTATGCATGGACGTATGTATATATTCGTATATGCATTTGGATAAAGGCATATCTTCGAATTTGACAATTTTTTCGCTAAGATGGTGTGGTAGATACATGACTATTTATCTGGGGCGACGGACAGCAAATTTGTTTTCTACCATTGAGTTGTAGCAATTGTGTTCTTTTGAAAAGAGGACTGTATTCCGGGGTGCTGTCATGACCACGATATTGTATCTCATATTTTACGATTTTGTATCTGACAGACGTTTGTATTTGTATTTCACATTGTTATGGGAATAATTGAAAGTTTATGTCGAGTTCTTTGCAACTGTTTTTGATATTTGTAATTAGGTCACAGCACACAGAGAATTTGTTTTACTTTTATTGATCGAAAGGGAAAAAAAAATAAATTTTATACGTTGTTATGTACACGCAATTGAATATGCATCTGTTTATACAAATTATATACAAGTTGATATAAACAGGGTGTCCGAAAAATCAACGTCAAGTCGGAAACAGGTGATAGGTCAAGTGGTGTCGCTTATCACAAAATTATAAAAAAAATCTAAGTCATGTACTCGTACTTTTCATGTACTGACGATCTTTCAAGTGCTGTGACCGCAAATCTTTACTTTTCTTCGATTCTTTTTTGTCACGTAACCCTGAGTAACTTGTTGCAATTTTTCCCGATTTATTTTAATTTTTATTAGCTTTTATAATTCGGTAGCCGGTCTGCCGGCAGGTATCAAACTTCAACAATAAAAAAAATATCAACGAAGCGATCGCGAACCACACAGGTGGTGGTTATTTCGGTAATGGCGGACCGCAGCACCAACAACGAAAAAGACCAAAAGGGGAAATTTGCAATAGGCAGCAGGTTGAGTGCTGCCACTTTCGGCTGCTCAGCTGGGGGTGGGTTTATGGTTAAAAAAGAAAAAAATGTGTCCGTAGGCGTCACGCAATCATTTTGGCAAGGAATTGCGAAACCTCAAAATGATGAAAAAAACAACAAAAGTTGAAAGTCACGTTATAACGGGTATTTTATTGATCGGACTTTTTTTAGGGACAAAAGAATTGAGCGGTATAAACGGTTTATGGAACAGGTTAGCGGCAGTTAAAACTACCGTAGCAGAAACCGCTTAAGAGTGGGCCGCTATCGTCCGTTTTTCCGAACGATTGAAAATAATTTTTTTTCTAGCGGGTTGCGAGAAAGGTAAACGGGCCTTTCTTTACACGCAATAATAATTTTTTTTCACGTTGGTGAAAGCCTTCCGGGATCTCACTATACACTCTTTCTACACAATACTTAAATTTGCATGGTATCCTTCTTTCCCCGTCTTCCCAGTTCTTCCCGTTATTCCACGATCCTGTCCTCTTTTCCTTTGACCTTCCACTTAAATGTTTTTCTTTTGTTTTACTGTTTATTTTTTTTCTTTTCTCTAGTTACTCTCGTTGTCACTTTGACCTAAATCTCGTCTCTTTTTTTTTTGGTTTTTTTTTCCAACCTCTATACTGCGTTGTGGTCAAATAAGAAGTGGCTGCCCCGATTCGACTTATGTTCACTCAGACCATTGGTCACTCACCCACACATTCGTGCATTGCATCTCCTCGGTTAGCGGGCCCAATGTCTGGTATATGTGTACAGCGCTCCGCTACTTAGCTGGAGCGTGTAACCATGGCTTGGAGCACCGCTAGACCGCTCTTTCATACAATCAAGTGTGTCACTTTGACTACCCAGATCCTCGGGGAAATTTCCGAATTCTGGGAATTTCAGAGTGTTCCAGGCCGTCCGCCTGGCTCTGTCTTTCCCGGAAGTCCGGGATTGGAAGAATCCACAGGTGCCTTCCACAACTACTTTCCTCCAAAGCGACAACGGACACAACAGAAAAGGCGGGTTAAAAAGTGAAGGGGTTAGGAGCTGGAAAGATGGAGCGGATGCCTTAGCTTTACTTGAGGCTGGAGACTACCCATTAGGGGAGACAAAACAACATTTGGAACAAGGGTCGTCTATTCGTGTTGGACCCTTGCACAGCAACAAGACCTAAAGCGCTTTCCTTGCACTCTTGTGGCAGGCCGTCCGCCTGCTCTGCGGGGATCTTCCTAGAGGTTTTGACCGTCAGTCGTTCCTATTTATGTTGTCCCTCCAAGATGCTGAGAAAGTGCACCGATGGCTGATGCACCCATGTCTGCCCATCACTCTCTCAGAATCTTGGACGAACAACTTCAAAAGGGAAAGGTTCGAAGGAGTGGAGCGAAGGTTTCAAGGAAAAAGAGTCCAGCTTGTTGTGGTAAATTTTACCGCAACAAACCACACCCTTACCTCCGAGGAAATGTGCTTACTTTGCAGAGCAACGAAAGCCATTTCCTTAGGCGCTTTATCTACAGGATTGAGGAGACATCAGAGGCCAACATGCCAGTCTGATTCCGAGAATTTGACCGCCAAACTAAGTATATGACCCGGATATACAACAGATTCTCCCGCAAACGAGGAAACAAGGAAAAAAAAATCTAGTTCATGGAATGACTGCAATGAAATTAAAAAAATATGATAGGTAAAATGCTTTACTTTACTCTGATACCGGTTGTTAGAGGCTTTGGGACTTCAGACTTTCTTACTCAGATCGATCGTTATATGCTTTAAGGTCCTTACAGTGCCAAGTACAGCGTACTTTTCCGTCATTATCTTCAAGTACGTAAGTCCACGGGGACACTCGTTTTCGAATTCTATAAGGACCGACAAATTTAGGAGTCAGATTAGCGGCATAATATTTCGCGGAGTCCGATAAAACGAAGTTTCTTCGCCATACAAGCTCGTTCGGGAGATACTGGGTATCTCTCCGTCGGAGATTGTAGGCCTCCGCGGACATCTTGGTTGCCGCTTCAAGCTTTTTCCCTATCTCGATCCTCAACTTCTTAAATCTGTCTTCTAACTGCCTTGCGTTTAATTCCCTATTCCCATTATGGTCGCTCACGGTCAGAACTCCCCCACCATGGGCTACCATATCCTTTCCAAAATTGGCATAATACGGCGACATCCCTAAAACTTCGTGCTGAGATGTGCGTATGGCACAGGCTACCTTTGATAAGTGTGTGTCCTACTCTCTATGGTTTTCAGAGATATATACCCTAAGCGTAGTTTTAATTATTTGGTTAATGCGCTCGGCCGGGTTGGCCTGTGGGTGATAGTGCGCAGTGTATTGGAGACGCGACCCATAAGTTTGACAAAGTACCGTCAATTCCTTGCTACGAAACTGTGGGCCATTGTAACATACCATAATCGATGGTACGTCGAACAAAAGGAACACGTTGTGCTCAAGTTCTTTGCAAACCGCTTTTGCCGTAGCAGACCGCAGTGGGAAAAGAAGAGGGAATTTCGTAAAGTAGTCGACGACTGTTAAGATATAAGTGAAACCCCTAAACGACCTTGGAAGCGGACCGACCAAATCTACACAAATAATTTCCCACGACGACGTTATCCCTACTCTCTCCGTTATTAAACCAGCTGGTTTCTCTTTAACAGGCTTCACTTGCTGGCAAACTTTACAACCCCTAAAATATTTGGTTATATCTCCCCATCATTTTAGGCCAATAGTATTTACCTCCTACTCTAGCAAAAGTCTTCCTAACTCCCATGTGTCCTGCTAATGGGCTATCATGGCATTGCCTTAATATTTCTAACCTATCTGTTTTCCCTACTACCAGTTTCCATTTACCGTTGTTCTCATGTACTATAACCCTATTAGCTTTCACGAACTTGAACAATCGCCCATTCTCTACTCTCCACGCTGGGTATGCTAGGGGATTTGACTTCACTCGTGAGATCATCTTCGCCACCCAAAGTCCAAATCCGCATCTGAGATCTCGGCCACTACCGGAACTCCCCGCGAAAGCTCCTTCCCCACATGTCTGGAACCACATGCTCCTTCCCCTTTCGGTGAACGATCTCAAAGTCAAATTGTTGAAGCCGAACTGCCCAACGTGCTAATTTCCCCTGCGGATCCTTCAGATTGTTTAACCATATCAGCGAATAATGATCAGTCACGACCGTAAATCGACTACCTTCGATGTACGCTCGCATCTTCTCAATCGCCCATAGTACGGCTAAACACTCCTTTTCTGTCGTAGAGTAGTTCCTCTCTCAACTATTTAAAGATCTACTAAGGTAACAAACTACCTTTTCCCCTTCCTCAAAACTCTGGGAGAGAACAGCTCCAATCCTATAATCTGACGCGTCGGTTTGGACTACAAAGGGACGATCAAAATCCGGGCACGTCAGAATGGGTGCTGTCACTTAACATTCCTTGGCTTTCCTAAAACTATCCTCACATTCATTAGTCCATATGAATTTCCTACTCTTTTTCAATAAATCTGTTAAGGGCCTAACCAAGACAGAGAAATTGGGTACGAAGCGCCTGTACCAAGACACGGTTCCTATAAAGCTCCTAACTTCTTTAACGTTTTTGGGTACTGGTATCTTCACCATACTCTCCACTTTTTCCGGATCCACATGCAGTCCATTTCGATCAACCACGTATCCTAAGAACTTTAAAGATTGTTTACAAAAATGACACTTATCCCGACCGACTTTCAAACCTGCTTCCATTAACCGTTTGAGGACCTCCTTCAGTATTTTCAGGTGTTTTTGTAATTAGTTTGTGACGATGATGATATCGTCTAAGTACACAAAGACGAACGGTTCGAGATCGGCCCCCAACACGCTGTTGATGAACCTCTGCCAAGTCGCTGGTGCATTGTGTAAGCCAAATGGCATCCTCTTAAACTGAAAGAGACCCCGGTTGGGTACTGTGAAAGCTATAAATGGTCTCGATTTTTCCCCCATCGGGATCTGCCAGTACGCCGACTTTATGTCTAGGGAAGACAGCTATTGTGCGTACCGAAGTTTATCTAACGTTGACGAAATGAAGGGAAGTGGGTACGCGTCCCTATCAGTGACCTTGTTTAGCTTTCTGTAGTCGACGCAGAACCTATATGAACCATCTTTTTTCTTAATAAGAATTATAGGAGATGCCCATGGACTACTAGATTTCTCAATAACCCCCACGTCCATCATCTCCAGTAGCTCCTTATCAATATGTACCTGCATCGCAGGCGAAACAGGATAATACCTCTGCTTGATAGGTTCTGCCGACGTCCTAATCTTGCGCTCTACCAATCGTGTGCATCCTAAGCCCTCTGGCATTGCTTTGGGGGTGGCCGTGGTGTAGTATTACTAGTAATCGCTTCTCACTTGGAGTGTACAGTTTGGAATCCTGCCCATGGCAAGCCAGTTTTTCATTTGTGTAATTGGAACTCAGACAGAAAAATTCTGAGTGTGAAGACATAACGCTGACACGTAGATTTGGCTATTGTAGAGTTTCAAGCACAGAAAAAAATACTGTGAATTATACCTCGAATCATCACTCTGAGTGAAGAAAAAACTCTCCGTCCTATTCGGACTCCCACCCCTGGAGAGCGAATATCGAAACAAACACACCTGAGTTTCAAACCACTACAACACAACTTTCCTTTCTCCCCCTTCTAACTTTCCGACCACGCCTAGGTAACAGTAAAAGGGTATCAACCGTTTAGGCGCGCGTAAATTATATAAAAAAACAAAAAAAATTGCTTTAAAAGCATTACCCAGTATTTCTTCCAGCTGTTGTTCTTCCCTCTCTTCCAAGTCTGCTTTTTCTCGTATCGATGCTAGTGTTGCCACCTCTTTTTGGCCCAAAAAACTCCATATGGCAGATCTTAGATCCGGGACTATTCCCGAGAGTGCCCAAAAATCAGCACCAAACATCATGACATGTAGTAGATTGGGAATTACGAGGCATTCCAGAAGGACGGTCTTCTTCTCGACCACGATTGGTAGAGTAACAACCCCCAAAACTCCTATCCCTACACCATCAGCTAGTGAAACAAACCTAACCCTACTTTCCCCTAATGATAAACCCAAGTCTTTAAGTCTTACATATGATGGTCCTCGATGCTCCTGAATCTAATAAACCTAAAAGCCTAATCCCATAAATGTTTACTCCTAAATAGGGACGGCTGTCCATTTCGTTCACCCCCAAAGTGAAGTTCAGCCTAACTTGGTTAACCAACCGGTCTCCAGCAGGTGACCAATCTAACGACGTCGGAGCTCTTGTCATGCTGGCCCAAGAGTACGTTGTGCGTTTCCCGAACACTTTCTACAATCCTTACGGCTGACCCCACAACAGACAGTTGTCCCTAACTGTCCGACTGTGTGGCACTGATGGCACAGTCTTGCTAATTGTCCCCACTCTAGGGGACTCTTCTACTGTCACGTATGCTAAGTCCGGTTCTAGTAAGTTGCGGCTCCTACTGTGTGGAGGGGGAGCGAATGTATCTACGTTTGCGCATACTGTCTCTAGTCGTCGACCTAATGCCACCAAATCATTCACTGATTTGGGGTCAGCTAGGCCAAGTTGAGTCTGATAGAAGGGAGCCAGATTCCGTTGTAGGATACTCGTAGTTAACTTCCTTCTTTCTGTCAGGGGCTCCGACAATCTCCGGAACATGTCCGTCGTCGCGGCGACGTACACGCCGATTGTCTCTTCTTTACTCTGTGTTTGTCTGCGTATTTCGTCCAGTAATAAATCGTCCTAGTTTGGCGGTAAAAAATTCTAATTTCAGTTCCCTAACCAATTCAGTCCAGTTGCCTACATTTTCTCTGATCGCCCTATACCAAAGTAACGTCTTCCCTAAATAGATCTACAGCCGACCTAAAGAACAGTGATTCAGGAACTCCGCGAGCCTCACGGAGCTCCTCCTTTCTAGAAAGGAGTTCACTGAAGAACCACATCTTTCTCCAGTGAACTTGATATTCCATTTATCAATTCGCTCCGTGGTGCGCTCGATGACTAGAGGTTCCTGTGTAATAGGTAGCTGTCGTGGCTGTGGGGTGGGGGGAACCCTAACAGAAGATCTTGGTGAAGGAATTGGTGTTCTGAAAACTCCAACCGAGTTACTCTCTTTGATTTCTTCCTCGGCTTCATCGTCCTCGGTCTCCTCCTCGGTCAATTAGCCTAGTAGCAGGATCAGCTCATTCCTAAGGGTCAGCTGCCCTGCTACTTCTCCTTTGGTTTCGGGTTTTGATCGGTCTAGTCTCGCCATTGACCATTCAATCTTCGTCAAGACCTTCAAGTATTCCTATGATTTCGGATTACGAGAACAGTCTTTAAGAAAATCTCCGATCTCTCCTATCTTTTACTTCACTGCACCATAATCTTCTGCGTATGTAAATGGATACGATGAATCGGTTGCTTCCATTGAGCCTCTCCTCTCAAGCAACCTCGCCGTCCTAAGCGATTTCCTCATAGCATCTACCCCACCTTTTGCCGGAACAGATAGACCTCGAGTCAGGATCTCGTAGGTTAATTCCTCTGCGGACAATCTGTGGATTTCCATTTTCGACATAATGGAATAGGGGAGAATTTCTCATACAACCTGCAACACAACAAAGTAACACGCACTCAACGAAGATAGTCCGAAAAAAAGAAACTAATCTTACAAGCCCCGAAGAGGAATCTGCACACCGCTGACAATTGTTCTGAAAAGACACAAAGTACCTTCCAAAATCCAAAAAAACAGACAACAAAAGAATAACCTATCTCAACGAATATTCAGCCAATAGTTACCTAGGTCAATAACCCGAACGAAAATAAAAATGAACCAATAGAACGCGATTGAATCGAAACAAAAACAAAATGACAAGATTGAAGCTGTGTCCTTAGACTCAAATGGGAACTAAATAGCGTTTCACGTAAAATGAAAAAAAGATTTGACAAAAACAATGTATGCTTATATATATGATTGTATGAATGTAAATATGTTTCAAAAAAAATTAAAAACCGGACATAGGCAATGTAATATATATGTAAAATAAATATGTAATTTGTAAAATCTAGTTATGTCAATGTGTTGTATATATGTAGAAATGTATGTATTTGAATATGTAAAGATATGTAAAATCTGACAATTTATGTATGTAACTAAATTTCCAAAAATTAAAATTGGCGTGGTTTTGTGTTTGCCAATGAAAAGCGAAAACAAACAAATTTAACCTACTTGGAGCCCAGGGTACTTACGACCTGCGGTCGCTCCAATGTATTCCCTCGTTGACTAAATTCACAAGGAACTTTTCCCACGTTGAATAAGATGTTATATCTTGAAGAACTTCACTGAAACCTGTAAAAATAAGCAAAAGTAAATAGCACTAAACAAAGAACACGGAGTAAACAAAACGACAGGCTTCCCTAGTATGACTAGAATTTCTGTAAATATAATCTTTTTTTTCACTGGCCCCACGTTGGGCGCCAATTGTTCGAATTTTCCCGATTTATTTTAATTTTTATAATTCGGTAGCCGGTCTGCCGGCAGGTATCAAACTTCAACAATAAAAAAATATCAACGAAGCGATCGCGAATGGCGGTTATTTCGGTAATGGCGGACCGCAGCATCAACAACGAAAAAGAACAAAAGGGGAAATTTGCAACAGGCAGCAGGTTGAGTGTTGCCACTTTCGGCTGCTCAGCTGGGTGGGTAACAAAAGTTGAAAGTCACGTTATAACGGGTATTTTATTGATCGGACTTTTTTTATGGGCAAAAGAATTGAGCGGTATAAACGGTTTATGGAACAGGTTAGCGGCAGTTAAAACTACCGTAGAAGAAACCGCTTAAGAGTGGGCCGCTATCGTCCGTTTTTCCGAACGATTGAAAATAATTTTTTTTTTCTAGCGGGTCGCGAGAAAGGTAAACGGGCCTTTCTTTACACGCAATAATAATTTTTTTTCACGTTGGTGTAAGCCTTCCGGGATCTCACTATACACTCTCTCTACACAATACTTATCTTTGCCTGGTATCCTTCTTTCCCCGTCTTCCCAGTTCTCCCCGTTATTCCCTGATCCTGTCCTCTTTTCCATTGACCTTCCACTTAAATGTTTTTCTGTTTATTTTTTTTTCTTTTCTCTAGTTACTCTAGTTGTCACTTTGACCTAAATCTCGTCTCTTTTTTTTTCGAACCTCTATACTGCGTTGTGGTCAAATAAGAAGTGGCTGCCCCGATTCGACTTATGTTCACTCAGACCATTGGTCGCTCACCCACACATTCGTGCATTGCATCTCCTCGGTTAACGGGCCCAATGTCTGGTATATGTGTACAGCGCTCCGCTACTTATTGGAGCACCGCTAGACCGCTCTTTCATACAATCAAGTGTGCCACTTTGACTACCCAGATCCTCGGGGAAATTTCCGAATTCTGGGAATTTCCTTTGGCCTGAGTGAACATTTCCCCTGAATTGTCGTAGGTTCAAATAACCCCTTTTTTCCGAAATTGATCCCTGAAGTAAGTCGAAGTGACAAGGAAAGTTCATTTTCTATTCTTTTCCGATTATCAAAGCGGAACCAAGTCAGGATCTAGAGATATTAGGTTAAACTTTTGAAAAATGACGAAGGAAGAAGGAAGCGTTTCTTAAATTAAATACCCTTATAAGAGATGGACTTCCGTGCAGTTTTGGCGGGGGGTTAAGGGAATATCGGATAGCGTCCCACTCTTTACACTAATTATTGTTTTATTTTTAATTTTACAATTTGCTGTTTGTTTCTGTCTTCTGTTTCGGTTGCTGTGTTTTTAGGGATGTGTTGTGTGGTGTGTGTTGCAGAGAGTTGCAGACAGTCCGCCTGGCTCTAGGCAACTTGTGCAATGTAGATGTTTCATTTACACAGAGGGTTCCAGACCGTCCATCTGGCTCTAAGTGTGTAGTCCAAATAATATGGCCGTCCGCCATATGCTCAGAGTGTTCCAGGCCATCCGCCTGGCTCTGTCTTTCCCGGGTGGACCTACTGGTTGTCACTTCCGAGGAGCGTAAAGGCAGAAGTCCGGGATTGGAAGAATCCACAGGTGCCTTCCACAACTACGTTCCTCCAAAGCGACAACGGACACAACAGAAAAGTCGGGTCAAAAAGTGAAGGATTTAGGAGCTGGAAGGATGGAGCGGATGCCTTAGCTTTACTTGAGGCTGGAGACTACCCATTAGGGGAGACAAAACAATATTTGGAACAAGGGTCGTCTATTCGTGTTGGACCCTTGCACAGCAACAAGACCTAAAGCGCTTTCCTTGCACTCTTGTGGCAGGCCGTCCGCCTGCTCTGCGGGGATCTTCCTAGAGGTTTTGACCGTCAGTCGTTCCTATTTCTGTTGTCCTTCCAAGATGCTAAGAAAGTGCACCGATGGCTGATGCACCCATGGCTACCCATCACTCTCTCAGAATCTTGGACGAACAACTGTCATAAGGAAAGGTTCGAAGGAGTGGAGCGAAGGTTTCAAGGAAAAAGAGTCCAGCTTGTTGTAGTGAATTGTACCGCAACAAACCCTTCTGTAAATTACGGTCCAAAATTGAAACAAATAACTATATCGGTTTTAACTAAAATATTCCTTTTTTTGCCATCCATGTATCTGAAAATTATTAATCACCCAACTTGAACTGACTGTGTTGACAAAAAAATGTACTATGCCATTTTGGCAAGTTAAAAAAATGTCATATTCCAAAATGGTATGATACTTCCTAGACTAACGCTTAATTGAGGACAAAAAAAAGTATTTTGTTAAAGAAACATCTGTATAAAAGTGGATTGACTAGTCCTCCCTCAAAGCACGTTCCTCTCAGAATAATAGAGGAGAAGCTTACAGGAAAGACTTATTCAAACCAAAGTTCGGGTATAGTGTAATCTATGTTCTCTGTGAGGATTCCTAATACAATATATTAAGAATATTATTAATAATAATAATAATAAATAATTTTCCAACTGTGTAGTCGTTTTAGCGGATAGCTACAGTCGCAACTACAGTATTTACCTGCTGAAGATATCAAGTGGTGTCAATTCAGAATATCCAGTGCCGCGGAGGGGTAGAAAGTAGGCCTCCGCTGGAGTTACAGGGTGTTTAAAAGAGTTCCTACAGAGAAGGAACAATTATTTAGTTATAAATACTAGTGTATTAAACCTAGATCAACTATCAACGCTTGATAGCCTATTCTGGATATGGTAGTTAATTCACATCCAAACACTATTACCATCAATGATTTCGTTTTCGAGATATTGGTCCTCAAACACAATTTTTTTAATTTGTTTTAATAAATTTTTTAATTGTTCACACAAGTTGTATTTAGCACCAGAGAAACATTCGTAATGAAAACTGAGATATCGACTTTTTAAGTCGACCGTTCTCTGTGATGCTCCGTCTTTATCAAAAGTATAATCTCATTTTAAATTTTCCACAAATACTTTTACAAAACACCAAATAAAAATTAATTAATTAATTAACAAATCTCAAACCAAAATTCAAATTCTGCTTCTACTGCGGCGTTTTGTATTCACTTGTATTAAACGTGATTGGCCATGGAACTCATCTATACAAATCCTAGCAACAAATTTGATTTAGGATGAGCACACAAAATTTATCATAAAACTTATGAAGATTCATCACGAAGAGTTTAATTTCGAAAATTTCAACAAAACCGTCTACCATAACTACAATAAAATTAAGATCAGTACGACACGTTTGCAAAACCATGTTGCTTTAAATAGTACCCCATGTAGTATGTAAAGTCTCAGCCATTATAATGAATTTAAAACCACTTTACGAAAAAATGTCAATCTATCATCGTTGAAAACCTCAAAAAAAAGGAGATTGTTTAGGTGATATTGGAGTATTACCTGATAGTTGGGAATAGAATCTATGCGAACGGAACCTTAAAATCAAATAGCCACATACAAATAATTATTTGAAAAGCTCTTCAACTGAAGTGGCAGTAATAACTTTTGAGTGTTTTCGCCTTGAGTGGAAAAGTAAACACCAGCATCATTGCAGCAAAACGAAAAAACAATTTGATTGAAAACGACCAGTAGAGATAAGCAAGCTGAAACTAAAGCCGACATCACAGAAGGCCCTTTTGTAAAACAGGATCATTAGTAAGCTATGTTCAGTCAAGTAAGTAAATAGTTACTGCTTTGTAATTTTACAAATGCTAACTTTTCGCATTATTATTTTCAAATTTACTTGATAAGCTAGATATTTGAATCTCGTCCTCATCTTTTAGTTGTGATTTTTTTTCTTGTGTCATTGTGATGGGCTATTTCCGTTGTTATTAAATTTTTACTATTGAAAGTAAGTAGAGTATATTTACCAATCCTGGAACACATGGAGCATGGATCTATGACGTCACATCAATGACCCTGATGTGGGTTCACAGATTTTCGGATTATTTTTCTGCTACTTAAAAGAGTGAGTGGTAAACAACACGCTCAAATGAAAACGTGCATCGCTCGTATAAATTGCTAGTTCATTTAAATTAAATTGTAAAGTTTGTGTGTTAAAACAAAGAAGAAAAAAAAAATGAAAGGTTTTATTTGTGAATTTTGTGGAAACGATTTTTCATTAAATAAAAAATTAAGAAGACATGTTGTTAGTGTGCATGGTAATAAACAATGTAGTATTTGCTTATAAACTTTAAGCAGAAGTGATACACTCTCAAATTTCTGACGCCATTATGTGTGAGGAGTGTAATTTGCATAAGAAGAATAGTGCAAGTCCATACGAAACATATGATGATTTGAAAGTTGCTAAAAGCGTTTTCAATAATCGGATGCAGACATTTATATGTATATGAAAACAAATATGAGGAATTTATTGACCCTCATAGATTATAGTGAATCGAGGAACATGATTTATACAAATTTAAAAAGACTTCTGGATATACACTCAATCTCTAAATTTAACATGGAACTTTTTGCAGAATATATGAAAATAAACAAATGTAAAGCAGGAGAAAAAGATGAAATGCTGATATCTATTAAGTCTTTCCAATCTAAAATGTGTTTCGTTCAAAGTGCGGGCGGGATGCAAATAGATAGATCACATCACACTATTAAATAGTTTTGCTCACAGAACGTCATCCTATAATATTAGTGGTATAGAAAATAGAACAATTTTGCTTGAAAATGGGTTAACTCTAAGATTTGATGATTTAGAATTCCCGTTAAAACTAAGTAAAATAAAATAATCATATAATCAATTACAACACGTTTAATGAAAAACAAAATCCACATAAACTTGCTGCTAGTAAAGGGTCCGCCATCTAACGGTTTTTTTTCTCAGCTAGTGCTTATTTCGTGAATGGTAACACTTAGCTCATGTCTGATTTGACAGATAATTAGCTTTATCCTTCCGCTGAACGAATGTGGTTGTGTATACGCTTGAACTACACTTCGCTAAGTGGGCCTGCGATCAACTTAGAGAAGATGCCGATTTTGCCAAAAAAAATCATCTTTTCAGATGAAGCTCATTTTGATCTTGGCGGGTATGTAAACGAGCAAAATTGTCGCATTTGGGGCACAGAAAACCCACACGCATACATTGAAAAACCGATACACCCAAAACGAGTCACTGTTTGGTGCGGATTTTGGTCCAGAGGCATAATTGGGCCATTTTTCTTCGAAAATGAGCAAGGAGTGGCCGTTACAGTCAATGGCATCGTTATCGGGCCATGTTGAACGATTTTTTGTTCACAAAAATTGAAGAGGAGGATATTGGCAGCATTTGGTTTCAACAGGACGGCGCTACGTGCCACACAGCCGAAGCTACACTCGATGTTTTGCGCCCTGTTTTTGAAGATCGCATTATGAGCCGCAGAGCTAATGTCGTTTGGCCACCTCGGAGCTGCGATTTGACACCGTCGGACTATTATTTGTGGGGTGCCGTAAAAGATAAGTGTTACGCCGACAAGCCAGAGACAATTGACGCTTTAAAGGACAATATTCGTGAAGCCATTGGTGAAATACAGCTGCACATATCGATAATGTGCTTAAAAATTGGACCGAAAGTGTAGGCTACTGCATGGCCAGCCGAGGCAGCCATTTGAATGAAATTATTTTCCATTATTAACCGGAAAAATGAAACTAATTATCTGTCAAATCAGACATGAGCTAAGTGTTACCATTCACGAAATAAGCACTAGTTGAAAAAAAAGCGTTAGATGGCGGACCCTTTATATTGTGGCCAGATCAGAGGGGGTAATATATTTCTTACATTGCTTGAGGAAACCTAGACATTTCGCAGCATTTTTGGCGACATCAAATATGTGGTCATTCCAACGTAAGTTGTCATTGACACACATACCGAGAATGGAAATTTTTCGGTTTCGACGATGCAAGTGCCATTCATGGAAAATGGCTGGGTGTTTAAATTTCGCTTTAACGACAGCAGACAGCATTGTGTTATGGAAGCATTAAATTCCACTCCAGATATTCTTGATGCCCTACTAGAAAACCTCAATGAAGTTCAAAGAAAGTTCTGAAGAAGCAAAAGCGGATAACCAAGCTGTTGAAAATCCAGATGTTGACAAGGTTCCAGTGGAGGAAGCTGAAAATATAACCAATGGTTCACATACGGGTTTAAAATGTGAAAATTTTAAATTTGTTAAATGATTGTGGACTGTTCCATAATCGGATTTCAAGGAAAGCTACCCAAAAGATGATTTGAAAACACCTGTTGAATATTTCTTAAATTACTTTACTGATGATTTAATAAATAAAATGTTTCAAGCAACAAATCAAAATTCGCTTTTGCGAAATGGAACGTCAGTCAACATTACAAGTGATGAAATCCTAAAAATTATGGCAATGGAAATTATTACTGGTACCTTGGGGTTTACGAGATTAGTAATGTACTGGGCTAAGGTCACCGAAATCCCGTCATTCAAGAAGAATATGACAAGGGCTAGGTTTTATTCCTTACGTTACAATCTTTAATTCACAGTGGGCTAAAATTCAAAGAACTACATAAAGTTCGCCCATTGATAGACACTTTCTTGAAGAAACTTTTGATATTCTTAAGGATGAATACCTTTGTGTTGAGGAAATGATGGTTCCATTCAAAGGGAAAACAGCCTTAAGACAATGCATGCCTAATATACCCATAAAATGGGGCATCAAGATATTTTGTATGTGTAACTAAAATGGTTTTTTATCTGATTTTGAAATTTACTAAGGTAAAAATATAATTGTTGGCAATTCCAAATTAGGTTTTTCTTCCGATACAGTAATACGTCTTGCAAAGACGATTCCGGAAAATAAAATCTTTAAACCATTTTGCGATAATTATTTTACGACCCTAAATTTAATAGCATATACTTACAACAAAAAGGCATTTGGGCTATAGGTACTACTCGTATAACAGGCAATAGAACTGGAAAAGCCCCGCTTGCAACTGAAAAGTAATTACAAAAGAAATTAAGGAGTATTTTTGACTACCGTATTGAAAGAAACAATAGTGTTTTTCTTTTGACATGGCTTGATGGGGTAATTGTACAGCTTGCTTCTAGCCTTTAAGGTGAGAAGGATTTGAATTCGGTGACAAGATTTAATCATGAGCAAAAAAAGATGGTTGATATCCCAACCTAATATTGTAACTATGTATAATAAGAACATGGGAGGAATAGATAAAATGGACTTTTTGTTATCCTTATATAGGATTTCTATACGAACTAACAAATAGACATTAAAAATATTCGACCATTTCACTGAGCTAGCCGTATGTAACTCTTGATTAGAATATCGAATAGACTACGTTAAAACAAATTTAAGACCGAAAGATCGAATGGATTTACTAAACTTTCGCAACGTTATCGCAGATGGACTATTGGCCTTAGCATCGCAGCAAGGCTCTTCCCGGAAACGTGGATGACCCAGGACAGATGACTATTTGAATCAAAGCAACAGCTCAAGGACAAGAAAACAATATGAATCAAGTCCATCGGTTTCCCTACGGCCGGAATATAGTGGATAAACGGAGGTGCAAAATTATAGGATGCTAGGATACTACACGTACATGTGTGTAAAATACAACATTCATTTGTGCGTCCCGAACGCATACCACAAACATAGCATGTAAAAATGTAAAATTTATGAACTCTTTATTTTTTAAAAAGTTTTTTTTATGTGTCTATATTGGTATTAGACAGGGTGTCCCATAATTCCTCAACGATAATTTGGGAAATGATTCATGGGTATATTCCATGAAAAAATCGTTCTACAGTAAGGGTCTATCTCCAATGTTGACATCATTTATCGAGGATTTAAGAAAAGCCTTACTTTGGTGTACCCTAACGCATGTTAAAGGAAATTGCTCTGTTAGTACTAATGGTAGAAACTTCGTATAAGACTTTATTTTTAGAAGAAATACTAGTCTCTTGTTTGAGTCTTTATTTTCATTGCCCATGCTAATTTTCGATTTTGAGCTCACTTTTCTCCAGAATATTAACTTAACCTTTTACTATTTTTTTTTTATGAAAGTAACAATAATAAAAACAAAATCTTCACTAAGTTTGCAGAAAAACCCACAGATTTTATGATACTTGGAAAAACCAGCAGCAGGTAAAATTTATAAAAAAGTGCTTTTTTGTTTTAAGTTCCAAAGGCTATGAATAAAAAATGTTTTTGTTTGGTCTTAGGTAATTTTTATTTTATGTGTGTACTGAAACAGTTGTAACAGGTGCTCAAAGTGTTCTCCTTGGTTTTTTATGCATGCTAGAGCCCACTGCAAATGTTTATTGATGCTAACTGTTGCCTCTCTTTTGATGACGCTTCGAGAATACGCTCTTCCAATTCACTTAAATTTGCTATTTCGGTTTAATAAACAAGTTCTTTCATTCTTCCCCATACAAAATACAAAATACAAAATAGTTCTAGTAAATCATTTCGCAAAAACTCCAGATAGTTTGTAGAATTCAACCTAGGTGGTAGTTTGAAGGGGCTGATTAACTTGCTTCTAAGTACACCTGACGACATATTGACGCTGAATTTGTGTTGAAGTGATTTATGCTTCCTTGTATGTGGATTGTCCGCAGCCCACGTATGAAGATTATGAAATTGTGATCCCATCACTTGTAAATTGAGATTCATCCGTCCAAAGTATTCTGTTAATAAACTTGTTATCTAAGCTCCGCTCCAGCAACCAGTTAGAAAACTCAAGTCTCTTTTGTAAACTATCGGGAAGCAGTTCTTGCACAGGTGTATGATGGTATGGATACAGATTTTCTCCATGGAGTACACTAGAAATTTTATGTTTGGAAACATTGAATTGCAAAGCTAGGCGTCTGATGATGATTAGTATCTTTTGTCGCGCTCTTCCATTGTACACCCCATAAACGTAAATGATGTCTGCGTATTCATGATTTGTAAATGCAGATATTTCAAATAGCGTTTATAAGCAACTGTAACCTTGGCGTAAAAAATTAAACTGATGAATTAATTTTCTTTTCTTATCTTTTATACCATTTTTGTTTGGTAAAGTTCCCAAACAGGCCTTCACTTCATACCCCAAACTTATCTCTTTCTGAGAACATTTAAGGAACAAGGTAAGGAAATGAGAGTTTTGACAAGTAGTCAAATAATAAAATAATAAATAAAACTTTTTGATAGCTATGCAATTTTTAAAAAAAATTATTGCAAAATTATTAATTCATGAAAAATTACTCTTATTGTCAACTGCTGTTAGAGAAACGTGGGTAAAAAAATCATAAATTCCTTTTTTTTAACTGCTGCAGGTTTTTCCAAGTATCATAAAATCTATCTGTTTTTCTGCAAACTTGCTGATGATTTCTTTTTTATGATTGCTTTTTCATAAGAAAAAAATAGTAAAACGTTATGTTTGTTACGCACTTTCTGGAGAAAACTGATCTCAAAGTCAAAAATTAGCACGGACAAGAAAAATGGAATGGGCTTAGAAATTGGATATCTATGACTCAAACAAGATATCGACTTTATTTAAACGCCGTTATGAAGGCTAGTATTTCCTCCAAAACCAAAGTCCCAAACGAAGTTTCTACCGTTAGTAACAGGGCAATTTTCGTTAACATGGGTCAGGGTACACCAAAATAAGCCTTTTCTTAAATCCTCGATAAATGATGTCAACATTGGAGATAGATCTTTACTCTAAAACCATTTTTTTCTTAGAATATGTCCGGGAATCATTTCCCAAATTATCGTTGACGAATTGGGGGACACGCTGTATATAGGTATTTCTATATAAATATATATATATATAAAAATACATGTACTTGTGTTCATAAAAACTGTTGAAAATCTTTAATTTTTATTTTAGTTTGAATGAAACATAACTTACTCAGGAAATGAACAAAATTAATTTTGTAAATTTTTAATTTTTTAAATAATTTTTTTTATATAAATACATGTGTACCCTGAAATATGATAAATTTTGAAATCGAATTTGACGTAAAAGAAGAAAACCTAGTGTAAATGCAATAATTTATGAATTTTTTAATTTTTACACAAGTATAAAAAAAGTTCTTTAAATATTTCCCAAGCTACTTATTTTTGCCTTATGCTTGAATTAAAAAATTTGTCTTTTTAACTTTGTTAATTAAAAATTTTGTAAAAAATAAAAGTACATAATTGAAATATAATATTAATTTTGTCTTTTTTTTTTGCTGCCACTTGAGACAATTGAGGCCATATGGCAGCCTTCCCAAAAACCACTTTAGAACCAATACTTAACAAAAATAATGTTCCAACGTTTTTAGTAGCAGCCTATAAATACACTTTATATATAAATACACATGTGTACCCTAAAATATGATAAATTTTGAAATCGAATTTGATGTAAAAGAAGAAACCCTAGTGTAAATGCAATAATTTATGAATTTCTTAGTTTTTGCACAAGTGTAAACAAAGGTTTTTTTAAATATTTCCCAAGCTACTTATTTTTGCCTTATGCTTGAATTAAAAAATTTGTCTTTTTAATTTTGTTAATTAAAAATTTTGTAAAAAATAAAAGTACATAATTGAAATATAATATTAATTTTGTCTTTTTTTTTGCTGCCACTTGAGACAATTGAGGCCATATGGCAGCCTTCCCAAAAACCACTTTAGAACCAATACTTAACAAAAATAATGCTCCAATGTTTTTAGTAGCAGCCTCGGTAACAACAAAAAGAAAAAAATTATTTTTTTAACCTTACAAGAATAAAGAAGTACCGAAATTGATATATAACATATCAATGAAAAACAAAAGGGTAATTGGAATGAAATGAATGGAGGAATTTTAAGAGAATTTGTCGGTCTTCGTTCCAAAATGTATTCAATTGAAATCGAAAATGATAACATACACTTTAAGAAAGCTAAAGGAGTAAAGAAAACAGTTTTAGATGGTATGATTATTGATTATTACAGAGATTGTTTGTATAAGAGGAAACCATTTTACGGTAATATGTTTATAACCAGATCTAAAACACATACAATTTATACGCAATCTGTAAATAAGCTAGCACTAAGTTATGTAGATTATAAGATATATGTAATGACAAATGGTGTTAATACTCTTGCATGGGGGCATTACAGGCTAATGAAATTAGAAATAAAAAATATGAAATAAATCTTTGACTTTCTATTTTTTTGAAGAAGATCCCTTACAGTCTGTAAAGGTAAAAAAAGTGAGTCCAAAAAGCATTAACCAAGACATTCAGCGAACAAAGCACAAACCATTGAGCAATTCATAACAATTTGCAGCAATAGATAACAACAAAACGGCAATATGTTTTATATACTGATATGAAACAACTGCAAAAGTTTTTAAGCTATGCTTCTTTTCCCGTATCAAAGCAATATGAACACACTTTCGTAAGTATTTAACAAAAGTAATAGAAAAAAGATAAGGATTATGGCTTGATATCCTGGCTGCAAGGAGATTGTGATGATTTGGATATGACAACTCATCAAGAGGAAATTTTAAAGAGTACATACTATCCTTTAGGAGAAGAAACGTTACATCTGCAAGAGGACATTTTAAAGGCTACACGCAGCAGCTGACAAACCAACAACGATGAAGATGGTGATATTAGTGACAATGCTAATGCGCTGTTCAACTCCATCGATAGTGCTCCCCCTTTGAAAAAAATTATTTTCAGTTATTAAACCCTAAGGAAGAGGTAAGAAAGGAAAATGGTATTTATTTCTCACCTAGAGAAATGATTCTAGAAGATGGTGAATTTTTCAATGTTTGAATATGAAGAAATAAGCATGGAAAATGAAGATATCTGCAATCAACAAAACTCTGTCGATAATAGTGAAATGATCAGCTCATTATACTGTGATGAAATTATTTCCCCTTTAGTCATATTTCATATTTTTTATTTCTAATTTTTTAGCCTGTAATGCCCCAATCCAAGAGTATTAACACCATTTTTCATTACATATATCCTATCATCTACATAACTTAGTGCTAGCTTATTTAGGTACAGATTGCGTATATATAGTATGTATTCTAGATCTAATTATAAATATATTACCATAAAATAATTTCCTTTTATACAAACTATCTCTGTAATCAATAGCATTCATACCATCTAACACTATTTTCACTATTTTCTTTACTCCTTTAGCTTTCTTAATTTGTTTGTTACCATTTTCGAATTCCATTGAATACATCTTAGAACGAAGACCGAAAAATTCTCTTAAAATTCCTCCATTCATTTCATCTTTCATCACTCCCATCACCTTTTTGTTTTTCATTGGTATGTTATATATATTATCAACAGGATAAGCTGATATTGTCAAAATTTTCATTATAAGGCAGTATATCATTATAAAAAATTTCGGTTTGAATAGAATATACAAACGAATCAGTATCCATATAATTTAACCCTATATTATTACCATACTGTAAAATGATTGTGTGGGTACAAATGATATACAAATAATATAACTTATTCTTTTCAATACAAATCGCTTTATTCAATACAGTTACTAGCTATTCACAATTTAATCGTTTATTTCAATACAATCCAATTTTTCAACCGCTTATACTTTTCTTATCTGTTACTTAAACCACTTAATCATTTCTCTTAATGCCCATTTCAAATTCAACTGATGAATTAACTTGCACACCTTGCGGATGCTGGTACTTATACTCGAATGACATATTTCGAGAACAATAGTCGCCATTCAGCGTCCCATACAATTTCGATTTTGATAAAGAATTCGATTCCATTCTCCATTCACCAATGATTGAGTTTTGAATATTCAAGTATCGAAATCTTCTGCTATTCGAGTATCGAACTCTTCTGCTATGTAAATATAAATGACGCTGCTCACATTTAAATGGATATCACACTGCTCCTTCCCCAAAGTTGTTCGCCCCGATCTGGTAGACAACGTCATTAATGCGCTTTATCACCTTGTATGGTCCTTACCAGTCCTGTTGTAATTTTGGTGATTTGCCTTTCTTACACTGAGGATTACACAACCAGACCAGATCTCTCTCGTTGAAGCCAGAATATTTCGCCTTGATGTCGTACTTAGTCTTCATGCGGCTGCTCGCTAACTTCATCTTTTCTCTGGTGTCTTCATGCAATTTACGAATCATACTCGTACGTCCTTGTCTTCCTTATTCCCAAATATTGGTACACTTCCTGTAAGACTTTTGATTCAAAGTTTCGCCCAGTCTTGGGACACCGAATTTGTTTACTATCTGTTCGGCTACGTTCTTAGCTACATTTCCGGCCACTTACTGAAGTAATCCATGACCACGAAGGTTACCATTAAAGGTTTCGGGAAACAGCTCCGCGATGTCGATGGCTATTCGAATGGTGTTCCGACATTGTATTGTTGCATTTGTCCATGTGACTTTACGTTTGGACCCTTAGTGGCCGCACAGCTTATGCACTTTTTGCACCAATTGTCGATATCTTGTTTAGCTAGGCGCTAAACTAAGCGCCAATAGAAACGTTCCCTTACCTTTTCCAATGTCTTGTTTATTCCCAAATAGCCTCCTGAGTTTCCGTCATGTATTTCATGGAGTACTTAGCTGATTCTGGACCGTGGCACTATTAGCTGCATACGAGATGTTGTCCCATCTGCACTTTCCCATTTTCTCTTCAGCAATCCATCTTGCACAAATAGCGAGTCCCACTGTACCCAGTATGCCTTCAGAGTTTGGATCCGATCTGATATCTGCTGCCAGCTTTCTCTTTCCTCGTGTTCATTCCAGGCCAATATTGGTTCGATGTCATTGTCTGCCTGTTGGGTTGAACGCATTTCGTCTACATTCCAACCCTCTATTGGCTCAGTCCTGATCACTTGGATAGTGGCCTGTTCTTTCGCTTCTTTACGGTTGCAGTGTTCACCTTTTACTCCGCGCGGTCGACGAGAGAGAACATCAGCATTTGAGTGGAGTTTTCCCTTGCGGTGTTGCACTTCAAAGTCGTAGCCCTGCAACTGGTCGATCCATCTTGCAACTTGACCTTCAGGGTTCTTAAATTGGGGTAGCCATTCCAGAGTTGCGTGGTCTGCCCGAAGAATGAACTTTTGTCCGTAGAGGTACTTACGAAAATGCTTCGTAGCCAGAATTAAAGCCAGAAGCTCGCGCCAAGTTACGCAGTAGTTCCTTTCAGGTCTGGAGAGTACTTTGCTATGATATGCGACCACTTTCTCTTTACCATCATGAACTTGGGAGATCACCACTCCGACCCCAATATTGCTAGCATCTGGGTTCACGATGAACATTCTTCCAGGCGTGGGGTAACCCAAGATGGGGGTATTGCATAGCTGTAGCTTCATTTCTTGAAATGCTTTTTCAGATTCTCCAGACCACCTGAACTGTCGGCCTTTTTGCGTAAGTTGATGCAGGCTTTTTGCAATACTAGCAGAATCCTTTACGAACTTTCTGTAGTACGTGCCGAGTCCCAAGAAGCTTCTCAGTTGGTGTTTATGTTTTGGGGCAGGCCAACTTTTCACGGATTCGATCTTATCAGGATCCATCCATGCTGACCCAGATATTTTACTTCCGGACGGAACAAGCGCACTTTTCTCGGTTGAGCTTTAAATGAGCAATTCGCAGCCCCTTAAACACTTCTTTTAGATTTTCGCGGTGCTCCTCGAACATCTTGCCTATGAGGATAACGTCGTCCAAATACACTAGGCAGGTTTTCCAGGTGAGTCCTTGCAATGTTTGTTCCATTAGTCGCTCGAAGGTGGCCGGAGCGTTGCACAGTCCAAACGCCATCACAGCAAACTGCCGAAGACCGCTTCCTGTTGTGAAGGCAGTTTTTTCATGATCCGTACGATTTACCTCTTCAAGTCAAGTGTTGAAAGCCATTTCGCTTCAGAAAGCATATCCAAAGTGTCATCGATTCTCAGAAGTGGGTAGCTGTCCTTTTTAGTGACATCGTTGAGACGTCGGTAGTCTACACAAAACCTCGTGCTGCCATCTCTCTTCTTCACGAGGACCACTATAGATGCCCACGGACTATCCTATTCTTCCATAAGTCCCTCAGCTTTCATCTTCGACACAATTTCGATAACTTCTGTTCGCTTTGCCAATGGAAGACGCCTTGCAAGTTGACGGATTGGTCGAGCGTCTCCGGTGTCAGTTTGTTTGTCTGCCAGGATACCCTGCTCTTCTTCCAAATTACAGAGACTGAGAATTTTGTCTTTGATTTTCATACTCTGAACATTCGCGACCGGGGTTGCGTGATTTGTTTAGATTGTGGTCGATATAACCTTAATAGGCGCACATTTTCCCACTATCTCTCCCTCTTTCACCTTTACGCTAAATGTCTTTGGATATAGAGTCCTTACAAGAACCATGTTGTTCTTTCGTTCCACTAAGGTCTTTCCCACCATGGAGACTTTCCTACTTTATGGCTACATCAAATAGAATCGGTGGCTACAATTACCATCTTCCACTTTTGCTCAAATAATTGCTTCCGACGAAGGCTCCAGACTCTGATTTCTGCAGATGACGACATTTAAGGCTGAAGTATTTTCGTTTTTGTATATCATTGGTATCACCATGTTTCCGTATTTTAGGATTTGTGCCCCCAAGTCGACTACAAGTCTATGTTCTCTCATGAAGTCTGCACCAATGATGAACTCGTCACATATATCAGCCACCAGAAACGCGTGAGTGAATGTTATTGCGGCCTGCTGGATTTTTATACGGACTTCACCGTATACCTTAATCGTTGCTCCTGTAGCTGTTCGCAAGCTGCAACTGCTAGTGTTGTGCAACCAAGACTCCTGCACAAAATCCCTCCTGATGGTTGAGGCCGTGGCACCTGTATCTTTGTTGCCATCCACTTCTCCTTACCACTGACTGCTTCCACCAGCAGACTCTTATTACATCGTTTGCCAGCGAGACTTGGATGGTGGTCCTGTGGCCGTCAACTAGAGTTCCGACGACTGATGGCTTCGGGAAGGTTGAACGGCTTCTTGCTAGCTATTTCTGCCGGTTTCTTCCTTTTTGCTTGTTACCACTGTGAGGGCAGCCTTTTCGTCGCACCGGTTCTTTACGCCGCCTTTGAAAATGTCCTATTTTATTGCAGTTGCAGCAGCGCATTCTTCGTCTATCCAGTGGAGTATCTCGTTCCTCGGCGCTAATTCTTGCGCAGGAGCATTGAACAGACGCTACTTCCCTGACGAAATGTGTTTCCTTGGAAGACTGATTGGCTGCTTCTGGGTGAAGGCAAGTGCTTCAGCAAGGGTTCTTTTCCCGGCTATCCTTACTGCTGACTGTTGTTTCGAATCTTCAATTCCCCTGATGAATGCGTCATTTCCATTTCGTCGATAATTTCCTGGCCACCGGTGCTACGCTGTTTCTCCTCGTTGCTGCATCCGGCTTTGCAATTGGACCTTGTTAACCTCCTGCTTGTGGCTATCCTCAAACCAAGGCCATTGTTAGGGCAAATAACTTTTCCTCATTGTCCCAGTCGTTTGCACAGGCAGCCATTAGATCACGAGGTCTGACCATTGAAGGAGGGAGGTTTCAACTCTTTTCTCCTTGGATCCTTTAAAGAACATTCTCGCAGTTTCTTTTTTTGGCACTGTGTCGAGCTCTTTTACCAGTTGCTCAACTCTGCTGTCCATTTGTTCGAATTTTTCGTCAACATTCTTATCTATTCTTTCAAATTTGTCATCGATTTCTTCGAACTTTTGCAGGAGAATGTTCTTCCAGATTATTCTTTTGTTCACCCATTTTCTGTTGAAGACCGTGCAGATTGTTGGTTTGTCTGTCGAATTTTTGTTCAATGCTGTTCTTCTGCTCGTCTAGATTTTTCTTTTGTTCGTCCATTTTTAATAAGAGGAGTTGCATCATCGAAGCCAAGTCACTGCCGATACTTATCTGTTCATCCGCGTCGACGTCAAAGGGGTATATATCAGGATCATATCCCTCGTTGTTCAAAGCGTCCTGAAGTCGGAGCACCAAGTCCTGAGGATTCTCTTGTTCAACTCAGATTTGAGTTGGAAGAGGATTAACTGCAATAGCTTACGACCCATTTTAGTTTTTTCCAACAATCACAAAATTGTTTTTTTTACACAGTAAGTCCCATCCCACTTCTGACACCAATGTAAAATGATTCTTTTCAATTCAAATCGCTTTATTCAATACAGTTACAATTCACAATTTAATCGTTTATCTCAATACAATCCAATTTCTCAACCGCTTATACTTATCTTATCTTTTACCTAAACCACTTAATCATTTCTCTTAATGCCCACTTCAAATTCAACTGATGAACTAACTTGCACACCTTGCGGATGCTGGTATTTATATTCGAATTAAATATTTCGAGAACAATCCTCGTCATCCAGCGTCCCATACATTCTCCATTTACCAATGATTGAGTCTTGGCTATTCAAGTATCGAAATCTTCTGTTATGTAAATAGAGATGACGCTGCTAAATTTAAATGGATATCACAATACTTCGGTTTCATGTATTCATAGTGGAAATCATACATTTTCCACTTTGATAGATCGTGATTTGATACAGTGAAATTTAAGCAAATTGGTTTGTTGTATATTACGTGCACACGACTCATTTGAATTGCTATCATGTTTTCTATAAATAACATTGAACTGTGAAAGTTAGGTTTTGCTATGATACCCCGAGCGCCTATACTTTTTGCAGAACTCTTCCATTTTTCACATCTTTTCGTTTGTCTATATTTTCCATCGTTTTACCGTAAACAGCGTTATTTAATAATTTAAAGAAGTTCTTTTCATATAAATTTTTAGCCAATGTACGGTGATGTGTAAATCGATATATTCCTTTAGCCATCACTATTGCTTACATTTCAAAATTCTATGTATATTTAAGATATTCATACATGTTTAACGCATTGCTGCAAATTTCTATAATGTATGATATATTTTGAATTATGAGTTAAATCCGCTATGAACTTATTAAATTAGTATTTTGTGGTTTTTTATTATTTGGACAGAAGGCAAATCATTATGTTGATCGTCATGGTATTTGGGATATTGTAATTCTATCTACCAACCATATAAATTGTAAGCATCTAAATACGCTAAGTATTCAGACGGATTGACATTTTTAAAGTCACTCATATACTTATTGTTAGCCTTGGTGTGTCTGCAACAACACTGCACAAGACCTCCTCTAATACCCCTCCGAAAGAACGTGAACATATTTATATCGGTAAATAATTCAAGTTTTACTTTCTTCACCTTCAACCTGGTATCCCACGATAAACCCGGTGATGTATAATATTGACAAGGATCCAGTCCATAAATACTTTTACAGACTTTTCTAAAAGTCTCAAATATATCGACAAGTAATAAAACATCGGTTTTTAGGCATAATTCCAAATCATATAAAAGGCTTTCACATTTAAACGGTTTTCCATACAATTTTTGCAAAATTATATTATATTCAAATTATCTTGAGGTGGAAGACTTTTCTTATTTAATCGCTCCCATGAATTAATATATTCATAAGGAAAAACAACTTTTTTGTTAGTAAATCATCAGTTCATCATGTGTACTATGAATTGAGCGAACAATTTTGAAATCATCTTTTGATAAATTTTTAGCTAAAAAATCTGAACTAGAGGCCATACAATTAAAGGAGTCAAGAAATCTAATCTCAATCTATTTTTAGTACCAACTTTTATAGATTTTCTCAGTGACATATACATTTCTTTGTTTACTACAATTTCGTAACTTAAAACTTTAAATTACATTTATTATAGGCTGGACCTAGGTATTTGCCGGTGAGATGACAATGATCTGCTACTCGATCATATTCCAAAGCTTTTTTGCAAATGTGACAGAATTGAACTGCACATTGAGATCGCAATTCATCTGTTGTAAGAGGATTCATCGGTATCTTAACAGACAAGTAAAGGGTCCGCCATCTAACGTTTTTTTTTTTCAACTAGCGCTTATTTCGTGAACGGTAGCACTTAGCTCATGTCTGATTCGACAGGTAATTAGTTTTATCCTTCCGCTGAACGAATATGTGTATATGTGTATACACTTGAACAACGCTGGAAAATATTGCGGCATTACTTTGAAAATCATGGTAATGTTGCAGAATGTGTGCGAAAATTGGGTACGGATTTTGGAAGAAGAGAAGTACCGTCAGCTCCGTATGTTCGTTATCTTGTGAAAAAAGTGAAAGAAACTGGCATCCTCATCGATAAACCAAAGCGTGAAAAGCCAAAAACAGTGCGTACACCCGAGAATATTGCTGCTGTGGCAGAAAGTGTGCGTGAAGCGCCATCAACATCAATTCACCGTCGTTCTCAACAATTGAACATTTCGGAGACATCATTGAGACGAATTTTGCATAAAGACCTTGGTATGACGCCACACAAAGTCCAATTGGTTCAGGAGTTGAAGCCAACTGACCATCCAATGCGTTTTCGCTTCGCTAAGTGGGCCTGCGATCAACTTAGAGAAGATGCCGATTTTGCCAAAAAAAATCATCTTTTCAGATGAAGCTCATTTTGATCTTGGCGTGTATGTAAACAAGCAAAATTGTCGCAGTTGGGGCACAGAAAACCCGCACGCATACATTGAAAAGCCGATACACCCAAAACGAGTCACTGTTTGGTGCGGATTTTGGTCCAGAGGCATAATTGGGCCATTTTTCTTCGAAAATGAGCAAGGAGTGGCCGTTACAGTCAATGGCGATCGTTATCGGGCCATGTTGAACGAATTTTTGTTCACAAAAATTGAAGAGGAGGATATTGGCAGCATTTGGTTTCAACAGGACGGCGCTACGTGCCACACAGCCGAAGCTACACTCGATGTTTTGCGCCCTGTTTTTGAAGATCGCATTATCAGCCGCAGAGCTGATGTCGTTTGGCCACCTCGGAGCTGCGATTTGACACCGTTGGATTATTATTTGTGTTTTGCCGTAAAAAATAAGTGTTACGCCGACAAGCCAGAGACAATTGACGCTTTAAAGGACAATATTTCACAATATTTCGGTGAAATACAGCTGCACACAATCGATAATGTGCTTAAAAATTTAAAAATTGGATCGATAGTGTAGGCTACTGCATGGCCAGCCGAGGCAGCCATTTGAATGAAATTATTTTCCATTATTAACCGGAAGGATTGTACTTTTAAATAAAAGAAGAAATTTGAGAAAATATTCAGTAGTTTTTTTTTATAGCATTTTCAAAAAAAAAATTTTTTGGCGGACCCTTTATTTCTCTTTTATATCTTGTACGTCGTACATCTTTTATTAAGGTTTCAACAAAGATTTCTGATACATCCAAACCCTGAAACTCTGAAAACATCGAAATTGTTGTTGAAGGAACATTTTACACAATAACTAAATGCACAAGGTACATGCACTTGCACTGTGCATGATACGACGATACGTTTGATTGTGGTAACCAAGTATCTAAATTTTTTTAAATGCCTTCAAAATCTGCATATATTACGAATGGTACATACATCTGCTTCTCATAATTTGTAAATTCTATCTAAGACTGATCTGCAGTGGGCATTTCTGTTACAATTTTCTTACATTCTAATTTATGAATATTAAAACTACACTAACTTACTTTGAAATATTTTTGATCCATACATAAAGGAATCTTTCACTATCTTGTAGAAGCCGCAAGTTTATGTGGATTTGTTTTTCATTAAACGTGTTGTAGTAAGGACTTATGAATATTTTATTTTACTTAGTTTTAACGGGAATTCTAAATCATCAAGTCTTAGAGTTAACCCATTTTCAAGCAAAATTGTTCTTTTTCTATACTACTAATATTATAGGTGAGAAACGCTATTTAATGGTGCTACTGCTGATATTATAGCCCATTTGAAACAATATTCATCATAATTTTTTACGTTAGTACACGCCATTTGTCAAAAAGTTCGGAAGTTGTATATATTGTGAATCTCTTATTGGTCTGTATTCGTTCACATTTATTTCGATATGTATGATTCTTATTAATGTCCACCCACTACCACGCTCTTGGAACTCCTTCATTTTCGTGTTAATGTTCAAATACATTTCATTATACAATCTATCTATTTGCATCCTGCCCGCACTTTGAACGAAACACATTTTAGATTGGAAAGATTTAATAGATATCAGCATTTCTTCTTTTTCTCCTGCTTTACATTTGTTTATTTTCATATATTCTGCAAAAAGTTCCATGTTAAATTTAGAGTTTGAGTGTATATCCACAAGTCTTTTTAAATTTGTATAAATCATGTTTCTCGATTCACTAAAATCTATGAGGATCAATAAATTCCTCATTTTTGTTTTCATATATAAATGTCTGCATCCGATTATTGAAAACGCTTTTAGCATCTTTCAAATCATCATATGTTTCGTATGGACTTGCACTATTCTTTTTATGCAAATTACACTCCTCACACATGATGACGTCAGAAATTTTGCAAAATGTCTTCAAAATAACCCATACTTATCGTCCGAATCGTTTTTACGAGGGGCGTTCAATATATTCTCGGTATCGATATGAAGGAAAATGCGAATTCAATTTAAATTCTTTTTATTTTTCAACATAATCTCCCCTAACATTAATGCATTTGTAAGATCTTGAGATAAGCTTTCTTAAACCCTCAAAAAAATAAATTTCCTCTTTCTCTGCAAAATATCCATTTATTGCCGACTTGAGTTCTTCATCATCCGAAAATCTTTTTCCACGAAGACATTTTTTCAAATCCGGAAACAGGAAATAATCACTAGGGGCAAGATCTGGACTATATGGTGGGTGTTGGATTTCTTCGAAACCAAACTCTCGCGCAGCAGCCTTGGAAGCTCGCGCCGTGTGAACAGGAGCGTTGTCATGAAGAAGCAACACACCCGCTGCGAGTTTACCCCGTCTTTTCTTTTTAATTTCCTCCCGCAAATTATGCAAAGTGGAAGCGTAGGATGTGGCGTTGATGGTTTCACATTTTTTTTTGTACTCAATGAGCAAGATTCCCTTTGAGTCCCAAAAAACTGTGGCCATGAGCTTCCCGGCAGACGGAGTGACTTTGAACTTCTTCGGGGGGTCTGTTCCTTTTTTATGCCACTGCATGGACTCTTGTTTGCTTTCAGGGTCATAGTGGTGGACCCATGTTTCGTCCCCAGTAACAATTCGATCCATAACACCGTCCGCGTTCTCACTACACATCTCCAAAAGCTCTCTACAGCATGCGATTCTCACTTTTTTCTGAGGCGCTGTGAGCATTCGTGGCACCCACCTTGCACTGACCTTTGAAAGGTTAAGATGGTCATGAAGAATGGTGTGAATGGTACCAATTGAAAGCTTGGTGATCTCTGCCATCATTTTCACCTTTATTCGGGCATCCTCAAGAACAAGTTTTTCGACTTCTTTGATGCTTTCTCCCGTACAAGCAGTAGCCGGGGCGCCGGAGCGGGGGTCGTCTTCAATGCTCTCTCTGCCTCTCTTGAACTCACTTGACCACTTTTGCACAGTTGATAATGAAGGTGCGGAACCCTGGTAAACAGCCACCATCTCTTCATGAATAGTTTTTTGACTTTTTCCTTGCTTAGTGAGAAATTTAATTACAGCGCGATGCTCAATTTTCACCATCATCGTCTCAGCTGCCATTATGATTCTGTTTAACTAGAGATAAAACGCGAATTAATAAACCATTGACCAGTGGAGCAGAGAACCCACACCATGGTCATTGATATGACGTCATTGATCCCTGCTCCAGTATTCCAGGATTTGTAAATATACTCTACTAAAGTAACTAGCACTATTAGATCTTAAAAAGGGGACATTTTTAGAGAATTAATATAAACAATGCAATAACCTAAAAGCATGCCATATCCTTAGATTGTTAAGATAATATATATAGATTGAATGTATATACGAGTATGTAGATTGTTTAGTGCCGATGGGTGTTTAATTATTTATGGATTCGCTATTTTTCCTCATATGTAAGTATGTATTTTATTCTTATGTGTTTAATATTTATATGTACGTATATATAATAGTTGATTATTTTAAACTACTCAAAACAAAATAGGGCCCACTAAGTTTTTAGTCTCTTATTTGGGCCCCCAAAACGGTCAGTTCCGTGAATGCATGGGTCGGTAAAACGTTTTCCTTGTCTTCTCCATAACGTCTCTAAACAACTTGAGGGTGGTCGTGGTGTAGTGGTACTAGCAATCGCTTCTCACTCGGAGGGGTCTAGGTTCGAATCCTGCCCATGAACAAGTCTTTCAAGTTTTTCAGTTGTGTAAATGCAACTCAGACAGAAAAATTCTGCGTGTGAAGGCATAACACTGACACGTAGATTTGGCTGTTGTAGAGTTTCAAGCACAAATAATTACTGCGAATTATAACCTTCCACTCTGAGTGAAGAAAAAACTCTCCGTCCTATTCGGACTCCCACCCCTGGAGAGCAAATACCGAAACCAAACACACCTGAGTTTCAAACTACTACAAAACAATTTTTTTCCTTTCTCCTCCTTTCTACCTTTCCGCCCGCGCCCTGGCAACAGTAAAAGGGTATCTAACCCCTTAGGCGCGCGTAAATTATAAAAAAAAAAAAATAATCTTACATTCGTTTGTAAAGAGTACAGGCCTCTAGTTGTCCATAGTCCAATCCTAATTCTCACGGGCGTAACATAAGCGCGCTGCCCGATGTGCACTTGTCAGTTTTGGTCGAATGACGCGCACTCTGGACCGTTGACCATCTTTGTGTAGTCGATTATGTACGGTTTGATCACTTACTTGAGTGCCAGTAGATTGCTGCAGTTGATTTTGTAACACCCGGGCCATTACAGTACGCTCCCGTCGTGCAATTATTCTTACGTACCGGTCGTCTTGCGCAGTTGTGACTCTGATTATCCTGATACAGGTCTACTTGCTACACTCCCGGTTTCTTTGAAGCGTTCCTAGACGTTTCGAATAGCTCGCCGCTATACACCGGTAAGAATTGCGACATATCTTTGAGGCTTTCCCTCTTGAAGCAAAATTTACAGCTCTTGCTGCGTTTGCGATATCCATATGATGCCGAGAACCGGAAATGGTAATCACAATCAATAACGTTGTCGAAGAAAACAACAGAAAGTAATACTTAGCGACAGCGCTTAGAATTAGACTGAGAAAGCAAGTACAAGAAATTTTGCATTAGTTGTTTTTGAGAACAATGCGCTTTCTCTGCCTACTTAGTTGGAGGCAACGGTAAAATTGTTGCTCAAGGTATTGATAAATACTCATAGACATGCAAGCTATACAGTTTAATACTTCGCTTCGATAATGTTTACCAATAGAGTAATTTTTCGACAAAAATCAAAATAAACCTTTGGTGGGTCCTATTTTATTTTGAGTAGTTTATTTTTGCACTAAAAGCTGTAAGCACAGATAATAAATCTATACAGATGTCTCATCCCTTTAAAAAAATGGTTCACTTTTGGTCGGCTAGCCGACACTCGTCCAGCCGACACGAGCTTTCGGAGTAATATAAAGCTTTTTTATTTAATTCTTCAAAAATATCTTCAACCCCATAATATATATTAGCCCTTAACACCTCGTGCTTCAAATATCAACCACTTTTATAGTTTGGTGCAACGTCATAGCCACCCCCTCCAGAACGTCCACCTTCACGGACCATTGATCTCATGATCCTCAAAATTATATTCCTACCCCAATTTAATTTACATTGCATAACAAGTTACAGACAAAATAACAACCACACTTACATAAACCCAAACAAACCGGTTATGCTGGGCAACGTCAACGTATGGTTTTTTTTTTATTTATTTCTTTCGTTCAAGTATTGTTTTTGCATAGGAGTGCGATAGAAACATAAACAACTTTGCATATGTGAGTGACAAGTGGCAAGAGCAAAAACCGAAAAGAAATAAAATGATTTTTATGCTCTTTGTAAGAACTTGCAGCTTTTTAAAAAGCTCTTTTTTTAGCTCGATTTCATTTTCATAGGACACAATTTCCCTATGAATGAGACATCTGTATAAATTTATTATCTGTGCTGTAAGTATATTTTGAAGATAAAGGGTTTTTCAATAGAGACATAACAACTTTGAATTTAATTTGTGAACGCACTCTTTCACCAATCATCTAACTGCCACTGTCAATTTATTCAGTAAACTCAACATTTTCATCATGGTAAAGTACACCAACGAGCAACATCTAGGAATTATAAAAATTTTCTACCGAAATTCGGAGTCGGTGACTGCAACTTTAAGAGCGTTAACTCGGTCGTAATTCTCGCCCTAGTAGACAGGCAATAACAAGTTTAGTGCAAAACTTTGAGTTTACATATTCGTTGTGTGATGTTGCCGTATCAGTGAGACAACGGGTTGGTCGAAGTGTCGAAAATATCGCTGCCTTTTAGGCAGCGATCCAAATCAGTCAATTACACGGCGTTCTCAAGAATTGGGCATCGCTCAGACCACATTATGGCGTATTTTGCGTAAGGATCTTGGTTTACACACATAAAAGATCAAGCTGACTCAAGAATTGGAGCCGATGAACCATTTTAAGCGACGTACGTTCTCCGATTAGGTTCTGGAGAAGATGCGCCAAGATGATGAATTTCATCGCAAAATCATCTTCAGTGACGAAGCTCATTTTTGGCTCAATGGGTTCGTCAATAAGCAAAATATGCGTTATTGGTCTGGTGAAAATTCACATGTGCTTCATGAATCACCACTTCATCCACAAAAAAATAACTGTTTGGTGCGGTTTGCATGCCGGCGGCGTTATTGGGCCATATTTTTTCGTCGACGATAAGGATCGTCGTTATCGCGCCAGGATCACCGATTATTTTTGGCTCGAATTGGAAGATATGGACTTGGACGACATGTCTTTTCAACAGGATGATGCCACAAGCCACACAGCACACGCTACAATAAATTTATTGAAGAGCGTGTTATCTCTAGAAATGGACCAGTCGATTGGCCGCCTCGTTCGTGCGATTTAACGCCGCTTGAATATTTTCCGTTAAGCCATTGGTTTATGCCAACACGCCGAGGACGTTGGAAGAGCTCAGAGCAAACATTGAAGGCGAAATAGCGGCCGAAATGTGTGGCCAAGTCGTTGAAAATTGGGTAAAACGAATCGACCACTGCAAACGTGCCCGCAGTGGCCATATGAACGAAGTCGAGTTCCATTCATAATCGTTTTGATTGTACTTCAAGCCGATAATAAAGTTTTTGAAATACATATCTCAAACGGTTTGCGGTTTATTTAAAAAAAATTTTAAAATCCTTATTGGAAAACCTTATATATGATATACGGGGCGTTCAATATATTCTCGGTATCGATATGAAGGAAAATGCGAATTCAATTTTTAAATTTTATGCATTTGTTACATCTTAAGATAAGCTTTTTAAACCCTGCTGTTGATCTATTCTGCGTTTTATTTTAAATGCACAATCAAACGCAGTGGTTTGCATTTTTGTCGCAGAAATTATCTAGAATTTCTATCTCATGAGGGAAGGAAGAAACTGAGGACGAAAATCTATGTCTTGAAGATAAATTAGCTTGAATAATTTCTCGCAGAAAGTATCATCGGTTGTTTTCATTTGTAGGCAATACATGAATTACATCGAGTGAGTAATTAAAAAATCGAGTTAAACTGGTTTATTAAATCTAGTTGAAATTTTTTGATTCTGCACTATAAAATATGGCTGCTAGGCATGTGAACTGGTTTTTCATTTCAACAATTTCTGAGAGAGTATTAGCATTACACAAGTCGGAAGACTGAATTTACTGAGATTTGCTGGGTCCGATGTAACTATTTGATCACGGGAAATTAAATCGCTGATGAATTTGCTAGGCAGGCCTTAGAGGAGAGTTTTTCAAGACCCGAAACTACATTAGGTCTGACTGCGTCCTCGGTTAGGGCTCCCATTGAAAATTGGGTTACATAACTGCAGACAGCAGACCAAACGAATGTTTCCTGACGTCTCTTAGAAGTTACCACCTTACCTACTGTCCCTCAGTAGGAAAGCCTGCATGCAGCTTACTGGCACTACGTTTTTTCACCCAAATGCTCTGTGCTTAAGTAATGTAATGTCCTGCGACGCTTGTTGTGAAGTGATGACGACAAATCGGGACAAAACCTCTTTGAATGTCCCGCATACGCTCGCTTCAAGCTGCAGGTACTTGGCGCTGATGTGGGGGTTACTGGTACCGTATACACTTTATCACTGAAGCGTTTACTTATCTTTCTTCGCAAAAAAGTAAAAGGAATATACGAGGAGTACGATGGACTAGTTCTTTGTCTGGGTGCTCTGTTCCGCTAGAAAATAATATAGGAAGTTGTATGGTAGTTACCATTTAGGCGCTTATATTATCTAATTTCAAGTTCTGCAATCCGACAGTAGTAGATGCGAGACACCCTACCATGATAATATTATCCTTTACTCTGAATCACTGCAGGCAAAAGACGTATAAGAACACTAGAGCACGAACTGTATAGGACAATCTGAACCTTCACAATCATGGCGAGCACATCAATTTTATGATTTGCACTCTCACGCAACAACTTAACATTCTCATAAAATTAGAATTTCTATTAATTATTTATTCCCGAGGAAAGATAAACGAACAACATGTAAGTCCATATAAATGTTTATATTGATTAGGCAAGAATCGTTTATGACACAAATTAGAAAAAAAGTAATTAAACTCAAAATAGAGGGCACCAAAATATTATATCTATTGAATTAATTTTTAACGTTAATGAAATCTTGGAAATACAATATGTAAGCAATGTACAAATATTTGAAGCGATATGTGGCTTCAAGGTGTATTTGGGACATTATTGCTCTTCTGCTATTTTTTGTCGCGCAACAAGGGCTTAAGAATAATGCCGCATTTCGTTCCCTTGCTTGTCACAAACAGAGACTAGGTGGGAACAATTTAATTGAGGCCCATTAACATCTAATAACACTAACGGAAGTCTGTATGAGTGATGGGGATCCCGCGTCTGAAGATTATAAGAATAGTCAGCTTAATATTCACACATTCACGCATACCAACGCCACATGGATGAAAAGGACTAGTACGAAAGTACGGTATCTAAGAAGTGTATTAACACAGACGTATCCTACATTAACTGTGTTTTTGTAGTGCTAATTTTTTCAATAAGGATTAAGCATCAAACAAACTGTTATATTAAGCTGCCAAGCTTCATTTATTTAGGTTTTCGAACTGTTCAAATTTATTTCCAAAAGCGAAGCTCTGTTCGCGAAACCTATTTTACATTAGACATCAATTAATCATCATTAGCAAAATTCTAAGTAAAGATCTTGGTCTTATAAAATCAAATTGATGTAACGGCTGAAGCCGCGTGTCAATTTATTGCCTCGGGTGTTTAGTGATTGGGCTTTAAATTAACTGGTAGTTCGCAAAGTTTTTCACCGTATAATTTTGTTCAATAATGAGGCTTATTTCTGGTTAAACTCCTACGTAAGCAAGAAAAATTGCAGTATGCTGAGAAAGGACGATCCTTAAGAAGTTCACCAGATGCCATTGTATCCAGAACAATGTACCACACGTTGCGTATTGTACGCGGCAGGCATCATTGGTCATCATGGTAAACATGAGGCGTATTCCGGCCTAAATTACTGTCAATAGGCACCGGTACAGTGCGATGATAATATCATCACCACGTTAATTTCTGTTTGTTTGTACTACTTAAAAAAGCACCCTGTATACATATAGTACCATGTCGGACACATCCTCTGCACAGAGGATGAATGATCCCGATGTGTATAGCAATATTCGTATTAGAGATCGACGGTTATCGGCGAGCGTGTTATATGATATTCTTCAGGAATGAACTATGTATGTTACGTAAAGTTTCAAACTAGAAAATTTATTACGGCAACGTAAAATAGATACAATATAAATTCAAGAAACTAAGTAGCGAAATGTGAGAAACAGGGCTCGAACTTGCAAACGAAATCGTACATATGTATGTATTACAACAGAAGGAAACACCATTTTGACACCTGATGATTTATCTAAATCATCAAAATTTGGCGACCAATTAATGCCAATAAAACTGATGACGAAATATAAGTCTAAAGTATGGGTGTAAAATGGAGACATTGGTTTCGAATGGCACGCAGTTTTCTTGTTGCACTGTATACAGTGAAATGGAAACTACTGCTGATGACTACTACGATGAAAGGAAAACATTGCGAAGTGTCAAAAGATCTACATATCGTCTTTATTGATTTAAAAAGGTAATAGAGTTCCCAGACCTCTTATTTCGACTGCGATAGGTTCTCAAAATCTGCACGAGGCGATCTTTACAACGACGTCAAAAAGAAAGTTAAATGCACAGTGAGAATAACCGGAGAATCTGAAAATAAAGTTGAAGTACTTCAAGGCAGTTCTTAAATGTCGTGCAAAATCTTCCATTGAATTAGGACAATTACGAGCCCAGAACGATTTCACATCTCTCCGCCTGTGATAGTAAAACCAAAAGCAGTAAGGTTTGAGAGAATTTATTTTGATTAAAAATTAAATAAAGGCACATAAATCAGTACAACAAAATATTGTATATGGCGTTATGTCACAGAACCCACCTTGATATTTTGCCTAGTCGTAAAAGCATCATTACATCGGAATCATCACAGGAACTATTTTAGGGTCTTATGTTATGTACGAGTACATCGTGCAAATCGCCGGGATGCACCTAAGTATGTCTGGCATTCCCTTGTATGACATTCGTGTTGCAAATGGGGATAAACTATGGCAATAGTTATGCAAATATCAGTATTAAGTTAAGCATGGGATTACATTTGACTGTTTGGTGTAAAATAAAGCAAATGGTTTATGCTGATAATTTTAATAGAGTATACAAGTAAGTATGGAAAATAGGTAGGTTGGTAAGAGTTCTTGTTGGAAATACCAACCTACTTAGCCCTATTGGCCCATTGTGATGCCACGTGGATCTATGATCCTCTTACTAATTCAACCACTTTGAGCTTATGATGAAGCGTAGGAGACTGTTTACGTCTATATTTTTTGGATCATTTAGGTCGTTGTAAAAGAAAGTTTCTAAGTGAAGTTTTCTTCTCTGGGAGAGCAGGTAATGTACAGAGTAGGTGTAGGACTGTCTCCTCCACTTCCTCATCCATGCAGCTTTTACAGAAATCGTTTTTAAAAGGGCCAAGTCTTCTTGCGTACTTGCCTATAGGTAGTGTCCAATGATGATACCTATGATGGCGCTGAGATGTTTCCTATTTAGAAGTATCAGACACTTAGAACGATTCAGATCCAGCTGAATGTTGGTCCAACTGTTCACCTAAGGTCTGTTCTTTTTTTGGCATTCAGCTTCAATGTTAGTTTGCACGTAGCGATTGGTATACCTATGCGCACCCTTTTCAAGTAGAATAGGTAGAGTGGTTCCAATTTTGATGAGTTCATCGGCTCTACAGCACCCTGGAATGTGTCTGCGGCCCGACGCACAACAAATGTGAAGGTTGAACTGCTCTGCCATCTCCATAAGAGATGATTGGCATTCAAGGGCGCTTTAGAATTGAATGAGACCGACCCCAGGGAACTCGATAGCAGCCTGACTAACTATCCGAAAAGATATGTATATCCTTTGCAGATATCACAGTTTTGTTCAGCCAGGAAAAATTTCGTCAAAATTTCTGCCTGTGTTCCAACACAGTGATTTGGAAAACGGAAAGAGAGGCTCAGATTTAGCTTATCTAAATGGTGGTGGCCATGGTGTAGTGGTAGAGCAAACGCTTCTCACTCGGAGGGTCCAGATTCGAACCCTGCCCATGGCAAGTCAGTTTTTCATTGTGTAATTGAAACTCAGACAGAAAAATTCTGCGTGTGAAGGCACGCACTGACACGTAGATTTGCTGTTATAGAGTTTCAAGCAATGAAAAAAATACTGGGAATTATATCTCGAATCACTCTGAGTGAAGAAAAACTCTCCGTCCTATTCGGACTCCCACCCCTGGAGAGCAAACATAGAAACCAAACACACCTGAGTTTCACAAACCACTACGAAAACAATTTTCCTTTCTCCTCCTTCTATCTTTCCGCCCGCGCCCTGGCAACAGTAAAAGGCTATCTAACCCCTTAGGCGCGCGTAGATTATAAAAAAAAAAATAAAAATCTGAGAAAACACCGCCACCAACTTGTCCTCGATGAAAGCATCTTCCTCCCAGAAAGATCTAGAGGGGAAGCTTACATGGAAGTTTTTGTCTAACCAAAGTTCAGGTATGGTGTAATCGATGTTCTAGGATTCCTAAGGTATTAAGAATGTTGGACAAATGAATTATTTGTCCACTGTTTAGTCGCGTTATTTGTCCAGCTGCAGCCGCAGCTACTTGCCTGCTGAAGATATCGAGGGGTGTCAAATGAAACAGAATATCTAATGCCGCAGAGTGGTTAGACCGCAAGATTCCGCTTATGCATAGACATGCTGTTCTTTGTACTCTGCTTAGTTTAATGCGATTGATTGCATTTTCCAAGACCGTCCACCAGACGACCACCCCGTAAGTAAGTATCGGTCTTATGACCGAGGTGTATAGTCAGTGGATTATGCGAGGTTGAAGGCCCCATTTATTCCCAATGGTTTAACGCTTTAAGGCTGAAAATATCGAGGGGTATCAAATGAAACAGATTATCTAATGCCGCAGAGGGGGTAGACCGCAAGACTCCGCTTATGCATAGACATGCTGTTCTTTGGACTCCGCTAAGTTTAATGCAGTTGACTGCTTTTTCCAAGGCCGTCCACCAGACGACCACCCCGTTAGCAAGTATCGGTCTTATGACCGAGATGTATAGCCAGTGGATTATGCGAGGTTGAAGGCCCCATTTATTCCCAATGGTTTTCTGCAAGAGAATAAAGCTATTTTAGCTTTATTGATTCTTTCTTGAGTCTCCAGTTTAGTTTCCTGTCAAAAATGAGACCCGGATATTTTGCTGTATCGGAAAATAGTGAACTGGTTCCCGTTTATTGGAGGAGGGTCTATAACTGGAATTTTGTATTTCCTGGAAAAGAGGACAAGATCAGTTTGATGGGAGTTTATTCCCAATCCACAGCAATCTGCCTAACGGGTTAATCTATTGAGATTTACTTGACGGAGTTGACTGGCAACGTCATCCGCATAGGCAATCATCCTGCTAACACCCACTTCCAGGTGGAAACCGCCTTTTAGTGACGGCGGAAGATTTGACTGTTATTTATTGATCTCCTCGTTAAGCTGAGGTGGCCGTAACAACTGTGTGCTCATTTTTCGGTTTTGATGGATACCATAACATCTAAAAATGCGCTTTAAAAATGATGAAAATTTGTGATAAGCAATATTGACTGCAGTACTAATGAAATAAATGATTGTGAATGTTGGGCTTGATAGAGTACCTGATGTGCGCTATTTGCATCTAATGTTATGATATGTAATCTGGTCTTCTAATTGCTCGAGTTGGTGGCTTGTACTTTGCTGGTCCTTCTGCATGAAGATAAGTGTTGCATCTATTAGTGATTTCTGATTTTTTAATAATTCGTCTTGTTCAACTCTTCTTAACCTTAAATTGTGCGAGTCGATAAATAACCTGCGTGAAGATCTTGAGACTCAATTTCAATCTACCTCAAAGAACCATCCATCTCTAATGCAGCCTGATCCAATGCTCGAAGTAATCTTTGACAGAATCAACGGTGTTGGTGACGATCTAGCTGCCGCACAATCAACCATTTTCGATATTGAGAATCATATCGAAACGGTAAGCAGCAAAATTGACGATTTACCATTTCACACACAACACCATCAGAATGTCCACTACAATACATCAATTTTGGCTGAATTACTGGAAACCGAAGTCGACCCACTTTTACCACCACCTCCTCGTCCACCACGGTTAATTAAATCTACAAATTCTCCCGCTGCCACTTCAATCCAGGAGACCGAAACTGTTTCACTGTCATCTCCTCCCATCGCCGCCCCACGCAAGCTAATCAAACATTTTGGTACTACATGGACACCTTCCGAATGGAGGCGTAGACTGGAAAAAATTGAAACCGATATGAGTACATTCTTCATCAAAGCCACCCCCGTAAACGCTGATATTTCTTGGATCACGAAATTCTTCGCAGACAAATACGGCATCACCATCAGCTAATGTGAAATGTTCCTGCCATCTCACCACAAAGGTAATCGAAGCTTTAAATTCGACCTCCCTGCTAGATACGAATGGTTATTTAAAAACCCTGCTGGTACTAATTTCAACGTTGGAAAGATGCGCATCTGTAAATGGATAGAAACACCTACCAAGAACCAGGACAAAAAGAAGCTTAAATCCATCCCAAACCGGACTCTAATAAAATACCGAAATCCGTCCCAAACCGTAGCAAACCTGACTCTGTACCGAAAACCGTGTCCAACTCCCGTTCCAATTCTGACTCTAATTGGAGATTTAAAACTAATATATTCCCCAATTTCGCCCCTCCTACTCACATCCCGAACCGACTTCATCGGTCCTCTAATTATATTGCACCTGCAACCTCCGTTCCACCCAAGCCACCGCGTCAACGCGTCTCTTTCAAATTAGCGCCAACCGCTCACAATAACCCCTCGGAAATACCTAACCCCTCTGCACGTGCCCCCACTAGCACTTCTTTCCCTAATTTTGACCTTAAAACCGGAGCTAAATATCCCAATTTCGTTAGGTCCCATGTTATAAATCCCTCACATGAACATGTGTCTAATGCCCCTTCAATCACCCCTGCATCGCCTTCAAAATCTTCGTCCACCTGCCCCATTTTTGACCCCCTTCTTCCACCCACAGTTAAAATAACCCAACAAACTTTTGGCTCAACAGAATGTCGTTATGCACTTTCTAGGCTTAGAGAAAAAAGACGTACGAGAATATACGTCTCCTTCTAGCATATCTGCATGACAAATCAGACTCAGTTTGTTATGAGGGGAAAACTAAAACAAGCGTCATGGTCTCAATACAGCAGGAAGGTCTCCCTACTGACCTTACAAGTCTGAGGAACTTATACATCAAGTTCCACGAGATTTTTAATATGTCTCCGCAAAAAGTCTCAGACGACCTTGCTGCTTTCGGTAACTATGTGCACTCAAAAAGGATCTCACACCTCCAACGAAGCAGAGCTGACAACGACAAATTTTTTCGTCCCTAACGTGCTACCATTGCCAGTGTTTCGACCATCCACTCCTACGCCCTCTCGTAATAACCTTCCTCTTACCTTTTACTATCAAAACGTAAGAGGACTGCGATCTAAGACCCGTGCCGTCTTGCGACAATCTCACGCTCTCCCATTTGAGGTCTACGCTCTGACCGAAACTAATCTAATTCCCGATATAAAGAATCAGGAATTATTCCCCCCTAGTTTCAATGTTTTCCGAGACGACGATCTTACCCGCCCAAATGATGATGCTCCGTGTCGAGGTGTCCTACTGGCCGTCCGCAATGACTTAAACTCTTCACCAATCGCTGTTTCTACTTCCTCTAAACTTGACTACGTTTCAATAAAGATAACACTCCCCTGCAGGTCCCTGTACATTATGTGTTTTTACATCCTACCGGCCCAACCAATCGAATGCTACCAACTCGCTATCAATGCAATTGATCAAATAATTAACTTATCTGATCCTCTCGATGATATCATCGTATTTGGCGATTTCAATCTACCTCAGCTGCACTGGACTCAATCAGATGATAAATCTTTTTTTATCGCTTACCCTGTCTCGAGTAAAGAATGTCTCTTCTTGGATGAGCTCACAGACTCTAGCTTATGCCAAGTTAGTAGAGTCTCCAACTATATGGGAAGGCAATTAGACCTCATTTTCACGACTGACCCCATAAACTCCTCTGTCTCGCTCTGTCCCCTTTCACTATCGACCATTGATAACTTTCACCCACCACTTCTTCTTTCTCTTTTCCACCACTCTACTTTCCGCCCCACCCCATCTGCAGCTACCACTTCTTACGACTTTCATAAAGCGAATTTCCGCAAAATTAACGCATATCTTAGTAAGTGTTCTTTTGATTTCGCCAATATGCCCCTAAAAAGTGCTCTCTCTATTTTCTACAGAGAATTACTTAATTCTATTTCTCTCTATGTCCCCTTTTCGCGTAATAGGACCTCTTCTACGAGCCCCCCGTGGTATAATCGTAAACTTCGCTCTTTACGTAACAAAAGAAACAAATTATGGACAGTTTTCCTCCGGTCCAACTCTTTTGTTGACTATTCAAACTATCTCGGGTCATACCTTCAATTCGCCCAGCTCTATAAGTTTCTTTATCAGCGATACCTTGATAGTGCGCAATCAAGGCTTATAAATGATCCTAAGTCTTTCTATCAATTCGTTAATTACAAAAAAAAATCCGACGGTTTTCCTCCATCCCTCTCATACGAAAATATATCATCAACTGATCCGCATACCATAGCTAACTTTTTTGCTACTTTTTTTAAGCAATCTTTTGCCGATAATTCCTTCGTACCGGATCCCTCTTATTTCAAATACCTACTTACCTTCCCTATTGGCCCTACTATTTCTCATAGCTTTGATCATACAGTAATAGAAAACAAATTACAACAACTTAATGATGAATACTTACCCGGCCCAGATGGCCTTCCATCCATATTTCTTAAAAGGTGTTCACGCCCCCTTGCTAATCTCTTCCCATTATCGCTCTCTCAAGGTGAATTTCCACAGATATGGAAGTCCTCTTTCATAACACCCATACACAAAAAGGGATTAAAGAGCGAAGTCACTAATTACCGCCCTATAGCTAAACTTTCCCATATACCCAAACTCCTCGAAAGTATTTTGCATGAAGCCTTAAGCTTTCAGTGTAAATCTTTTATTTCCCCCAATCAACACGGCTTTCTGAAGGGTAGATCAACTACCACTAACCTCGTAGAATTCGTGTCCTCTGTTCTCTCAGCCTTAGAAAATGGTAAAGAAGTTGACGTTATAACAACTGATTTCAGTAAAGCTTTTGACAAGATATCTCATAAACTAATCCTGTTCAAATTGTCCGTTCTGGGCTTTGAACCCATTTTGCTTAAATGGATATCTTCTTACCTGGATAATCGTTTTTATAATGTTCGTTTCAGATCTGTCCTATCGGCCCCTTTCTTGGCCACTTCAGGTGTTCCTCAAGGTAGTCACCTAGGTCCACTCCTCTTCATCCTAACTATTAACGACCTTCAAAGGCTCATTCAACACTCAATACTTTCTCTCTATGCTGACGATACCAAATTTTTTAAACCCATTTCCTCACAACAAGACTCCACCCTCCTTCAAATAGATCTAAATAGTTTTTCCACCTGGTGCATCAAGAAGTGCTTAGAACTCAATGTCTCCAAATGTCAATCGATTACTTTCTCCCGTAAGTGCAAGAAGTCTCCTCAACGAATTTACCATCTCGACGGCCAACCTATACCCCTTGTTGAATCTATCCGCGACCTTGGTATATTATGCGACAGGCAGCTTAATTTCCGCTCGCATATTGATGAGATAATTTCTAAAGCAAACTCATCACTCGGCTTCGTTAAAAGATAGTCCAAAGAATTCTGCAACCCGTACGTGACTAGATCACTATACATCACTTACGTTCGCCCCCTTCTCGAGTACGCTAGCCAAGCGTGGTGTCCCTTTCAACGAGTTCATGTATCTCGTATTGAGAGGATCCAGCGTCGTTTTCTTCGCTTTGCTTTTCGAGGTCTACCTTGGAACGATCCTCTAATCTTACCTCCCTATCGAGACCGTCTCAAACTCATTAACCTGAATACCCTTGAGGAACGAAGGGACGCAGCAGACATTTTGTTCATTCACCGACTCCTCTCAGGCTCCGTCGATTGCATGCCTCTTTGCAACTCCATTTTCTTTAACACTAACCCTCGTCATCTACGTTCCACCCGTCTCTTTTATCTACCTATCCACCGCACCACATATGGCTCTAACGAACCAATCTCCCGTATGCTGCGTAAGGTAAACTCCAACCTTTCCGTTTTCGATTTTAATCGCAGCACATTTTCCCTCAAATTCAATCTCCTTCACCATCCTTAGCTTTAAGCCCTAGTATTAGTTTAAGTCTTAGTTTTTAAGCTTGTATTAAGCATAATAAATGGGGGCGTTAGCCCCCACGAAAATTAAATTATTGTGGGCCCCCGCCCAATTATCAAGGCTTCGCCCTTTAATGACGTTGTCTAATAATGAACGGGGCAGAGCAAAGTACTGGTCTTATCGTAAACATCTTCAGATGACGCTACCGAAGGTTGCTACGATTCGTCACGATCAGTCACAAGTTGCCGGTCATAGGTCTTATTGGCGGCTGGACCACCGGTAGCTCCTACCAGGACTTAAATCACGGTACCGTGGGAGTCAGGAGCCCCCCGGATCTCGGTCCGGGCCTGACTTGTTAGAGGTAGGCCCCCTTGTGGGAGCGTCATGATGGCTGTGGTTTAAACCCAAAATCGCGGGAAGTGTTTCGGCCCAATGTAGAGTTGCAATAAGTACTGGGTGCAGCGACCCTAAGAAAAGTAAGAGGTTCTAGGTCGACCTCGACTCATACCAAAGCTGGAACTTGTGCCGGCAACACAGTTCCGAATTGGTATCAATAGTAGAATAGTAGAATTGGTATAGGGTGCTCGATGTGGGATAAGATGAAAATCTGTCCCTTGGGAACTGCATGGTCTTTTAGTTTTGTTGATGGCGTACTGAGATTCCATAATTTCTTTTATTTTATGTAGCTGATTCTTGGCTCCGACGAAGTTTGATCCATTGTCGCAGTAAAGATTTCTGCAATTGCCACGCCTTGCTGCAAATCGCCTTAAAGCTCAATGAATAGGTTTAAATGTATCGCTTTTGTTGAAAAACAGCAAAATACTGCGATGTACGATTTCTGAGGTCGTTTCGCTCGGGTCTTGAAACGAGTCCAAAAAATCCACAGCGGAATTTACAAATGATGTTGCAGGTTGAACTCGGAACGTTTCTCATCAACTCAGTGAACTTCTTAGGTTTCGTTTGTGCACAAAAGACATTATTACGGATCTGGCAGTAGTTATTCCTTCGATAGGGCAAAAGTTTGTCTGCCGATTGCAAGTAAAGCCTGTGGACAAACGTGAGGATTGTCCAAGTGTAATTCAATTAATATTCATTTAATGGTTCAATGTCATAAGGAAGAAGTATTGGATGCTTCCAGCCTTCCACAAACTGTTATGATACCCAGTTGGTCAATGAAAGTTGTAACTCCGGTTAAGGAATTGTTCCTTGGCATCTCGCGGAACCTCCTTAAGTTTTCCAAGTCTTCTTCAAACCCTTCATTTTGCATTATTTTTACTATTAGCTAATGCGCGTTTTCTAATTCAGCAGTTTGAGGTTCCGCTGTTTTAAAATTTGCCTAGCGTTGTCTATTGATGAACCGAAGTACGTGTGTCATAATGTACTCGTATAAAAGCCTCTTAAATGAATCCCTGTGATCGAATTTTTTTTTGTTTTTTTGGAAAATGGGATAGAGAGAGAAAGAAAGATGTTTTCGCGCAGTGGTTTTTTTCGATGCACTCATCTTAATTGATTTTCGTTAACTGAAAAAATTAATGTCTTTCAGGCGAGGCTAGAATTCGAACACCGAACCTTCCGATTTGGTAGCGAGTCCACAACCACTTGAGCCACGGCCACCCACGATGGTTTCAATAAAACTCTTGGGACAGTCTTCTTGTTCTGTGATAGCGGCTCCTGCAGAACGCTTGCGCTCCAAATCGCACGCAGTGTTCTCCAAATTGTGTCATTGTCAAGGACTGTGGTCCGAAAAACCACTAATTATAATTTCTTATTTTTCCTGGTGGAATACCTTTAGATAGCGGTTACGTTTGCTATGTTAGATTCCCGGCCCCGATACGGCGATGCCCCGAACCAGACGATAGCACTTTATTCTCTGGGTCCACCAGGTAGCGCGTTAACGGCAGCTAGACCTGGGCGAAATGAAAAAAAAATAAAAATGGGCGCCACGTGATTTTTTCGGAATCACGAAACCTTAGAAAAATAAAAGAAGAAAAACTTCCCCGACAAAAAAAAACGAACAGAAAAAAAGAAAATAAAACCAACAAATTTTTCCACGTTATAACGGCTCCGTTGGAGCTCGACGATTTATTTTTAATTGGCTTAGCGGTACACTCGTCGGTGGAGTGACCCGCTATTCATTAAGCCCCGAAACAACAAAAACGTATTCTAACGGGTCGCGTGTCCCGTCTTTTCTCGGGAATTTTCGCACGCGCGGCCCACCGGAGTCTCAATTTGCAAAATAAAAAAAACGAATTTATTATTATTAATTTTTTTTTTTCTAATTTTTTTTTTTCTGCACTACACTTCACTACACTATACTTCTCTTTACTCTCCTCCTAGCGGTGCTGCGCCCCTTCCTGGCACAGTTCTCACTCCTTCCGTCCCGTTATTCCCGCTGTCTAATCCTCGTATCCTTTCCTTTCTCCTTTTTCCCCTTTGCCGTAATTCTCCTTTTTCCTTGTTTTACTTATTTCCTTTTTTTTTTTTTTTTTTTTTTTTTTTTTAACGCGATTCTACTTTACTTTTTACAAAAAAAAAGAAAATTTACTCTATGCAATTGCTTTTCGTAATTGGCAAACTGAAAATCAAAGAAAGAAAAAAACTCTACTTTTCGCAACAAAAAAAAAATTCGCACAAAATGAAAAAACTGAGGCTGACCCTCTCGGTAGGCTGGTCGTCACCAAAGTGTCTGCCAGATCTTCTACGATCCACAGCTCCCGCCAGACACACACACACACATTCACACGCACATTCTCTCTAGCATCCATTCAGCCGTAGTGGACCCAACGACGGGATTTCTAGCTATCACACTAGCAAGCTTTGCTAGTGTGTGCCCCCGTGTCCGACTAGGCCTCTCACACGTTCCATTTTGCACATTCATACTCAACTCCTCAGACTCGGAGTTCGCTCCCACTTCCAGTAATGACTGGGAACTCCACTGAGCGAGTTTGTGGAAGCTGTGGATCCTAGCTCTTCCCTACTCTTAGGTTCTACAAAAAGAAATTGCGAAAAGCAGAGTTTCTTCCATTTCTGATCGCCGGGTAATTTTCCCCCATCGGATTACACTAATAAAATTTAAAACGCCCGCGAAGGAGAAAGGAGATGCGATGGAATAGTAGCTGAAGTGTTGGGACGGAAGGAAAAGAATATAGATACAATCCAGAAGGGATTGTATCTCAATCCAACCATCCGTTGGATCGCCGCCCCTCACACAAGCCAAGTATAGTGCCTGTGCAACTTTAAGTTTTTATATTTTTTTTTTTCCCGGGTCCCTACCTACTCCAGTGGATCGGCGTTCAGATTTGGGGGGGGTGGGGACTGACAAATAGCGTGTCACTCCTTACAATTATTTATTTATTATTTTTTTTTGTCATTGGGCCCTTCTGCCCTCTGGCCACTCTGCCAGTTTGTACTTTTTTTTTTGTTTTCTTTTGCCATGTTTGTTGTCGGTTAGCGTTCTTTATTGTTGGTTGGTGTTCTTGGTTGCTGCTGGTTTTGCATTTATGTTTTCTTGTTCCCTCGGTGGAGGCGGTCTTATTACTTGGCCGTCCGCCTACACGCCTCTGCTGCTCCTTCGGTGCTCCATCGGTGGGGTGCTGGCTTAAAAAGGGGTCGTCATCCCTTCACCCATCGAACCTAACTTTTAAAGCTGGTACGTCGTTGGGGTGTGCCCGATTATACTGGCCGTCCGCCCGCACACCACTGTTGCTCCTTCGTTGCTCCCTCGTTGGGGTGTTGCTATAAAAGAGATCGTCGTCTCTTCACCCATCGTTCACTTGGGTTGGTGCTAGCTCCAGCTAGCTGCATCCACACCGGTTGTGTGATGTGATGCCTGTATCCGCACCCACATCGGTAGCAATATGGGGTGTTCCTCAAGCCTCATGTAGTTGGCTTTCGTTGGGGTGTTTGTTCCAGGGATCGTCCTCCCCCACCCGTCATCATCGTGTTGGGGTGTCTGGCTTGAAAGGACCGTCCGTCCCCACCCGTCGGCGACTTTCAGACGTCCTGTCTGATGCTGCCCGTTGCGAGTCTCCCGTCTATCTATGGGCTCCGACAACGGTGTTCCTGGTGGACCTCCTGTCGCACCCTGGGGTTCTTCCTGTGAACCTATGTGGGTTGTTTTCCGAGGTCTGGGATTGGTGGGCCACTGGCTGATGGGACCATGGCTGCCCTCCACCTCCGCCAGAGCTCGGTGTTCCCACTCAACGAAAAGAGGGACCGAAGGGACTTGCAAGGGAAAACGAGAGCCAAACTTGTTGCGGGAAAGTTTACCGCAACACGTTAGATCTGACATGTCTAATAATGTCTAATAATAATTGCTTTGGTATGGATAATTTATGAATATAATCTATACGCTTGCATATAAAAACATATAACTCAGCTAAAGTTGTGTTTATACATGTCAAAACTGTTTGCAGTTAGCCCAAAATTAAATTGGATTGTTTTCCATTCGCAGGCATTGCTGTACTCTATCAAAAAGATAGCAGCTGAGCTTTCGCTGCATAGAGTTCTAATCTTGGTAGTGTTATTTTCTTTTGTGGTGGTGGAGTTGCTCTAGATTTAGAGCACAAGAGTTGTACTATTGCCTTTCCATTAACATCCGTGAAGCAGATGTCGATTGAAGCGACATATGCTTTTTGTTAAGCGTGAGCAAATGCATGTAACTGAGAGGAGTGTGGGGCGCTGCCAAAAATTTGTCGAAGAACTTTGATCTCGGGAGAGAAGGCCATTTTGTCCATACTGTATGCTGCCCGAGTAGTAAAGCGACATCCCAATTCTGGTTTGGTGCTCATAATTCTTGAAATTATATTTTGGCAGTGACTATCACCAAGCGAATAATCCAAAATAGCCAAATAGCCGAGCTATGTCATATGGCACAGTTCATTTAGTAATTTTGATTATTTCTGGTATGTTAAGCAAAAGTAATAGGCTTTTGGGGGCCATATTAATCCAAGTGTTTGAACCGAAAAAAAAATTTAGTCAGAGAAGTTTAATTGCACTTCTTGCCCTTTTGGTGTGATGCCATTGAGTAGTTGATAAAGATTAGCGCACCATTTTCGTAGTTTGATGCCTGCTGTGTTAAGCAATGAGACAAATTTTGATTGCATATCAAGGGCTGTGATTATGCTGTCTGCTCCTATCATGACATCGTCGACGTAGAAGTTATACAGTAGAACATCAGCTCCTAGAGGATAACTGCCAATTTCATCCTGTGCCACCCGCTATAGACATTTGATTGCCAAGTATGGAGCGGCAGACGTTCCGTATGTAAGAGTGTTTAACAATACCACCTTAAATGTTGTTCTTGGTTATTTCGCCCCATATAAATTGGAAGTTATTTATTAGTTTTAAATGCATTTTATTTTATTAATCTTTAACTCTTACATACTAACAAAAAAATGTTTAAATGCTAAATTTAAAATTAGTTAACAATCTTATACTAACTTACTGGCCCCACACAGGCACTCTAAACTGCTCTAAATTCTTATATCTATTTCTCTCGACTTTATATAAATTTTATTTAGAAATATTTATTTTGCATACCTAAGGCTAAGAAAAAAAATTTGTTAACAAAAAACCTAGCATATGGACATCATTTCTTATTTTTTATAAAAACTTAATATCTAACTTAAAATAAACCTTTGCGTTTACGACATAAACCTCACAATTAACAAAAAAGCATCAAAAAGAAACATCTAATAGTGCGGAATGCACCCACCTACAACATCAGGGAAATTTTCCTATAATGATCAACAAATGTTAATTGTATCATATATGTCAACTATATATGTAGGTTAGGTTAGGTTAGGTAAGAGTGGCTGTTGGAAATACCAACCCACTTAGGCCTATTGGCCCATTGTGATGCCACGTGGATCTATGATCTTCTTACTACTGGAACCAGTTTGAGCTTATAATAAAGCGTAGGAGACTGTTAACGTCTATTTTTTCTAGATCGTTTAGGTCGTTGTAGAAGAAAGCTCCTAGATGAAGCTTCCTTCTCTGAGAGAGAGCTGGGCATGTGCAGAGTAGGTGGGGGATTGTCTCCTCCTCTTCCTCGTCCATGCAGCTTCTACAGAAATCGTTAGTAAAAGCGCCAAGCCTTCTTGCGTGCTTCCCTATGAGGCAGTGTCCGGTAATGACACCTATTATGGCGCTGAGATGTTTCCTATCTAAAAGGATCAGACACTTAGATCGACTCAGATCCAGCCTTGGCCAGATCTGTTTGGTCGCTAGACATGTTTGTCCAGCAGTCCACCTAAGGTCCGTTCTTTTATTGGCATCTAGCTTTAGTGTTAGTTTGCACGTAGCGATTGGTATACCTATACTACCTTTGTCCGGTAGGATAGGTAGGGTGGTTCCAATTTTGGCGAGTTCATCGGCTCTGCAGTTCCCTGGAATGTCTCTGTGGCCCGGCACCCAACAAAGGTGAATGTTGAACTGCTCTGCCATCTCCATGAGAGATGATCGGCATTTAAGGGCAGTTTTAGAACACAATGAGACCGAGTCCAGGGACTTGATGGCGGCCTGACTATCCGAAAATATCCTCCTCCTCCCATCCATCCATCCTCTTCCCAGAATGATCTAGAGGGGAAGCTTACATGGAAGTTTTTGTCAAACCAAAGTTCAGGTATGGTGTAATCGGTGTTCTCTGTGAGGATTCCTAATGTATTAAGAATGTTGGCGTGGCCAAATGAATTATTTGTCCACTGTTTAGTCGCTTTAAGGCGAATAGCTGCAGTCGCAGCTACTTGCTTGCTAAAAATGTCGAGGGGTGTCAAGTGAAGCAGAATATCTAATGCCGCAGAGGGGGTAGACCGCAAGGCTCCGCTTGTGCATAGACATGCTGTTCTTTGGACTCTGCTTAATTTAATGCAGTTGACTGCATTTTCCAAGGCCGTCCACCAGACAACCACCCCGTAAGTGAGTATCGGTCTTATGACCGAGATGTATAGCCAGTGGGTTATGCGAGGTTGAAGGCCCCATTTGTTCCCAATGGCTTTCTTGCAAGAGAATAAAGCTATTGTAGCTTTATTGACTCTTTCTTGAATGTTAGGTTTCCAGTTTAGTTTCCTGTCAAAAATGAGACTTAGATATTTTGCTGTATCGGAGAAAGCTAAACTGGTACCGTTTATTGAAGGAGGGCCTATGATTGGAATTTTATATTTCCTAGAAAAGAGGACAAGATCCGTTTTATGGGGGTTTATTCCCAATCCACAGCGATGTGCCCAACAGGTTAATCTGTTAAGATTTACTTGGAGGAGTTCTTTAATGGTATTTAGATGTTTTCCTGAGACGGCTATGGCAACGTCATCCGCATAGGCAATCACTCTGCTAACACCCGCTTCCAGGTATATCAGTAGTTCGTTAACCACTAAGTTCCAGAGAAGGGGGGAGAGGACACCGCCTTGCGGCGTACCCCTACTGACATATCTTTTAGCAGAAGTCTCACCCAGTTTGGAGTTGATTATCCTGCTTGTTAGCATTAGATTAATCAGCTCCCCAAGTGAGCCGTCTACCTGCAGAGTTGACAGCGCAGTCGTAATTGCGGATATGTTGACGTTGTTAAAGGCGCCCTCTATGTCGAGGAAAGCAACCATTGTGTACTCCTTATATTGTAGGGATCGTTCGATGTGGCTAGTCAGAGAGTGCAAAGCCGTTTCCACCGACTTTCCTTTACAGTAGGCATGTTGAGCCGTAGACAGAAGTCTTGGATCAACTTTAGCTCGAATATGGATATCAATTAGTCGTTCTAAAGTTTTCAGAAGGAATGATGATAGACTTATAGGTCTGAGGTCCTTTGGGACTACATGAGAACATTTTCCAGCTTTGGGAATGAATACTACATTGACTTCTCTCCATAACAGTGGAATGTGGATAAGTTCTACACAGCTCCTCATAATATTTTCCAACACTGGTAGAATAATATCTGAGGATCTCTGTAGCTCGGCAGGTATAATACCGTCCGGACCAGCAGACTTGTATGGTTTGAAGCTATGCAGCGCCCAGAGCAGTTTGTCTCTCGTAATCAGACCATGAATTTTGGTCACGGTTGCAGTAGGCTTGTTTGGGCTGCTACTGGCCGCGAGTTGGGAGCTACCTGGAAAGTGGGTGTCCAGAAGCAGGTTGAGTGATTCATCACTTGAGGTTGTCCAAGAGCCATCGGTTTTTTTCAAACAGCTGGGCATCATAGGATTTGTGGAGAGGATTTTTCTTAGCCGCGAAGCCAGGATTGTCGCTTTGCCTTCCTCAGTTCTTTTTTGTATAATTTGAGGGATTCTTTATATGAGTCACAGTCGCTCACTTTTCTTGTGCTTTTTGGTGCGTTGAAAAGTTTTCTGCAGGTGTTTCTGAGCAGTCCTAGTGCCGATGTCCACCAATGTGGCTTTTTCTTGCCTCTTGGTTGAATAAGAGGGCAGGAAGCGGCCATAGCCTTATTAAGAGTAAGAGTAAATTCCCTGACTTTCATGTCGAGCTCATTGGTGTCACGCGGGGGACTTGATAGTTTAGAGGATATCGTTTCCGACAGTATTCCTCTATATTTTGTCCAATCAGTTTTCCGGTAGTTCCGGAAAGCTGGTTGGCTGGGGGGAGCATCACTCAGACTGAATTGGATGTATCTATGGTCTGAAAAGGAGTGTTCAGACGATACCATCCAGTTTGTTAGCCGTTGGGTGATGCTGTCGGAGACAAGAGTTATATCTAATACTTCTTGTCGGTTTTTTGTTATGAAAGTGGGCTCATTGCCAATATTGCAAATTAAGAGGTTAGTACTTAAAATATAGTCTAAAAGTGACTCACCTCTATCATTGATGTCGGTACTGCCCCATACCGTATGATGTGCGTTAGCGTCGCATCCGATTATGAGGCCAGTTTTTTGCCTTCCCGCTTCCAGTACCACCCTTTCTAGGTTATCACCAGGGAGAGGGCCCACTTGGTCGTGGCCAAGGTAAGCCGATGCCAGCCAGTAAGAGCCTTTGGCAGTTTCTAATCTGGCAATGGTTAGGTCGGGGTCACTGAGGTTGGGAAGTAGAAATACATTTAGGCTACGTTTCACTAATATACAAGTTCTAATCTTACCTTTGTCTCTTGTATAGAGCGGAACGTATGAGGGTGTCCTAAGTCCACGAACCACGCCTTCTGCAATCCATGGTTCCTGGATTAGAATTATGTCTTCTGCGCTTTTGGAAAGACGCAGAATGAGTGCGGCCGAAGCCTTTTTTGAGTGGTGGAGATTAATCTGGAGAAACCGTATCATTGCTACAGTCTTCCAGAGTCGCCTCCACCACGGTGTTGTTGAGGTCCTCCGATTCTGAAGATGTGCCCAAGAGCTCATCTTCTATCTCTGATCGTGTAGAACCTCTAATTGCTTCGTCATCGGTTTCCATTTCCGACAATGTGTCAGAAGAGGAGACCGACGGCTTGGTAGTCACCTCGGACAGATTGGAGTCGTCGCTATCCAATTCTGGAAAGGATATCGACGCTCCAAGATCCAAGGTTGTGATATCAGGTGTTAAAGGAGGAGGAGGTTGCTTATCAGCATCCAGCTCATCCTTTTTGTACACCCTTAAGTGAATGGACTCGGATCCGAACCGAATCATGCCTTTCGTCTGCGCCAGAGGATTAAGGGATTCCTTATTGATCACAATTAACGCGCATCTATAAGAACCCCTTAGTTCCTCCAGTTTCGCGACTTTCCAGTCATGAGTCGGAAGAGTCGGGTTGCTGAGCCGGATGATTTCCAGGATACTTTCTGGAGAGGAGGGTTCGGCTGGAATCCAGGTACGAGTTCGAGGTCTACTAGGAATGTCTTCCTTAGATACGACCTCGAGTTTTGCACCTGGCCAAACCTCTCCTAAACCATCGATGGCCTTGGTGAAGAGATCGAGAGATCTCTGGTTGGAGCAAGCGATGAGCTTGACATGGCCTTGGTGCCAGCCAGCGTCGCTTGTGATAGGAGGTGGTCCTGGGTTCTCCCGCATGATGGCCAAGAAGTTGCTCGAGAGCTTCAACTTGACCAATTGCCACCGTTCCGGTGTAATGGAACCATCGGTATCGCTCCTGTCAATCACCGCGATCACCAATGCGTCCTTTAGGACTTCATTATAAGACCTCAGAGATCTGCTGTTGGATGGCCCAGCGGTTGTAGAACTGTGTGTTTTGGGCCTCTTGGAAACCGGTACGGTTTCCTCCAACGATCTCTGACGCTTAGAGGAGTCTTGTGACGTTTTGGGAGCAGTGGAAAATCCGTCTTTTAGGATGTTTTTAGCCCACTCAACCTTGCTCTTTATTTCCGCACTTCTCTCAACCTCCGGAATGGATCCGAAGGTTTTGATGATGCGTGAAGCATTACGGCGTCTTATGTAGAGCGCGTTAGATGGAGCTTGCCGATGCGGCTGAGCTCCAGATTCCTCTTTGGAGGGAGGAGTTTTGGTAGCAGCAACAAGTCCGTGGCCTGCCACAAGCTTGCTGCTGCTGGGGGCGGGGGAAGTGATAGGACCATGGCTTGCCACAGTCTTAACACTCCCCGAAGGAGTTTTGGTAGCAGCGACAAGTCCGTGGCCTGCCACAAACTTGCTACTGCTAGGGGCGGAGGAAGTGATAGGACCATGGCTTGCCACAGTCTTAACACTCCCTGAAGGAGTTTTGGTAGCCGCGACAAGTCCGTGGCCTGCCACAAACTTGCTGCTGCTAGGGGTGGAGGAGGTGATAGGACCATGGCCTGCCACAGTCCTAACACTTCCTGAATTCTTATTTTTTTTTGGCTTGTCCCTTTTGCCTATAGAGGATGGCGCACCATGGCCTGCCACAGTTTTGCCTCCTCTCGGCAATGCAGGAGCCTTGCCGGTAGTCGGTGTAGTCACCGTTCCACCGCCCGGTAATGAAGGAGTACCGGCCTCGGTTTTTGTTTTTTGGTTTTCCATTAATGGTCCCACGAGTAGCGGAGAAAGGAATGTCCATCTGTACAGAGATCCGCCATATACAGATAAGGCTAGCTAATCCGGAGGTCGCCAGGTATCCGGATACTCCGTTTGCGACTGAGCTATTTTTGGAGATACTGGGCCCTCAGCCAGGTTGATCTTCGGCACGGGTCGTATAACACCTTGATCCAGCCCAGGGGAATGATGGAGTGCTTTGGGAGTTGGGGAGGGGGAGGGGAGCATCCTTTGGTTTCAGAACTCGTCTGGAGAATTTCTTCTCGAGATTCATTGACCCTACTCAGCCTCTACAACTCGACAAGTTCGATGCTCGCGGTAGAAGAACTATATATGTATGTAAGTATAAAAAAAAAGATCAATAAGGGGAAATTGAAAATATATAATTCTGTTTTATAACGTACATGAGAGCGGTATTATGTTTTATTAAAGTTTAACAGAGAAATTGTTTTCCTTAAAAAAAAGAAAGAACCGGTCAAACTGTCACAATCAGTTCAAAGCCGAACACTTAGTCTACCTAACCTACATACACAATACACACATACAATATATATACCTTTGTATATATTGTATATATTAATATACAGGGTGTCACAAAAATCAACGTAAAGTCCGAAATGGGTGATAGGTCAAGTAGGGTTGGTTATCACAAAATTATTTAAAAAAAATCTACGTCAAGTACTCGTACTTTTAAAGTTATTGGCACTCAAAAAAAAATTGAGAAATCTGACACCCTGCGACGATCTTTCAAGTGCTGTGATAGTAAATCTTTACTTTCTTCGATTTATTTTGTCGCGTAACCCTGAGTATCTCTTCTGTAAATTACGGTCCAAAATTGAAACATAACTATATCGGTTTTAACTAAAATATTGCTTTTTTGTCCATCCGAGTATCTGAAAATCATTAATCATCCAAGTTGAACTGACTGTACTGACAAAAACATGTACTATGCCATTTTGGCAAGCAACTTTCAAAGATGACGTATTTAGTCTGGATTCAAAATGGTATGACACTTGCTAGACTAACGCTTAATTGAGGACAAACAAATATTTTGATAAAGAAACCCGATTCATAGTTAATTCTTTTTAATAAGTTAAAATGAATACCAAATGTAAGCGAGATACGAGTTTTAAATTTTCTATCGGCTTAGAATACATTTTTTCTTTTACTGCTCCCCAGTACAAAAAATTCGAGTGGATTTAAACCAGGTGAACGGGCCAAATTTATTGAAAGACGTGCCACTTAATATTTAATTTAATTTGGCCACGAAGTGGCCACCAGTTCGCCCTATCCACTTGTTGGAGTATTCCCAATCGAGGAACTCTCGTACTGTGGGAGCATAATGCGTTGGGCAGCCATCTTTTTGATACCACATTCATGCATAAATATTAAGTGGCACGTCTTCCAATAAATTTGGTAAGCGGTTCTCCAAAAAATCTAAATAAACCTCCGCATTCAAATTCTGCGGCAGTTCGAATGGGCCAATAATCCTACCATTCAAAATTCCCGTCCACATTGTTACTTTAAAATGGTACTGTGATCTATCTTCCCACAACTAATGTGGATTTTCCACGTGCCACTCGTGCAAATTGTGGAGGTTAATGTAACCGTCCCTTTTAAAAGTTGATTCGTCCGCCCATAGAATTTTTTCGAAGAATCTCGTATATTCTCTGAACCTCTGCAGTTATGCACCATCGTTTGACAAAATTGGACCCTTTCTGGATAATCTCGGGGTAGCAGACTTTGGACTCGCTGTACATGGTACGGATGGAGCTGATTTTTCCTTATAATTCGGTATGCTGTACTTTTGTTTTTTCAATTGCACGTACTGAAGTACTAGGGTCTTATGCATCGGGTCTTCCCTCACTAACCATTTGATTTGGAAAGCGACCCTCTGAGAATGACTGGTGCACATTTATAAACACTCGATGATCCGGGTGACGGTGAGCATTTGGGTAACTCTCATGATAAAGTCTGACTGCAGCACTAGCATTACACCTGCATTCCGCATAAATGAGATGCATGTTAGCATATTCCTGAGCAATGTATCGAGATGGCATGATTTCATATTCGCAATACACAATCACGGGATCAACGACCAACACTAGTCCAAAAGAAATCCTGGTTCAACAGAAACGATCAGATAGCAAATCAAAGTCGCAATGCATTGAAGTCCAATAAAGAAAGCCAAATTGTAAGAAGGAAATTAACACGAATACAGAATAATGCGCTGTAAGCGAAGGAGCGTAACGTATGGCAGTATTGCACGATGTGACTATGCGTCACTACTGAACAAGGATGGCATTTCTATCTTTTTCACTCACACTAGTCGAAATGGCGTGTTTATCCGTCTCAATTGCGGCTTCACTTTTTATCTCGCTCACACTTGGTACTCATTTTAACTTATCAAAAAGAATTAACTATGAATCGGGTTTCTTCAACAAAATATTTTTTTTGTCCTCAATTAAGCGTTAGTCTAGCACGCGTCATACCATTTTGGAATCCAAACTAAATACGCCATCTTTTAAAGTTACTTGCCAAAATGGCATAGTACATTTTTTGTCAGTACAGTCAGTTCAAGTTGGGTGATTAATGAGTTTCAGATACATGGATGGACAATAAAGGAATATTTTAGTTAAAACCGATATAGTTATGTTTCAATTTTGGACCGTAATTTACAGAAGAGTTACTCGGGGTTCCATGACCAAAAAAAAACGAAGAAAAGTAAAGATTTGCGGCCACAGCACTTGAAAGATCGTCACAGGGTGTCAGATTTCTCATTTTTTTTTGAGTGCCAATAATTTTAGAAGTACATGACTCAGATTTTTTTTTATAATTTTGTGATAACCGACACCACTTGACCTATCACTCGTTTGCAGCTTAACGTTGTTTTATGGGACACCCTGTATGTATAGCCTTTGTATATAGTGATATATGTATAAATTTTTTTTATAATTTACGCGCGCCTAAGGGTTTAGATACCCTTTTACTGTACCCCTTACTTCTATGGGCGGAAAGGTAGAAGGAGGAGAAAGGAAAAATTGTTTTTGTAGTGGTTTGAAACTCAGGTGTGTTTGGTTTCGGTATTTGCTCTCCAGGGGTGGGGTCCGAATAGGACGGAGAATTTTTTCTTCATTCAGAGCGGAAGGTTATAATTCGCAGTAATTATTTGTGCATGAAACTCTACAACAGCCAAATCTACGTGTCAGTGTTATGCCTTCAAACGCAGAATTTTTCTGTCTGAGTTCCAATTACACAACTGAAAAACTTGAAAGACTTGTTCATGGGCAGGATTCGAACCTAGACCCCTCCGAGTGAGAAGCGATTGCTAGTACCACTACACCACGGCCACATCTCTTAAATGCTAATTTAACCGTATGTAAGCTGGCCATTGCTATTTACAGAGCAAATAGATTGGTCAGCTCTGCCTCATTAGTGCGGCTGGTCCGTAATTGACGAAAACGACGAAACATCTTCACCATCATTCAACTACCAGAAATGCTGGTGTTGCCGAACGACATCCCTCTTATCGCGATTCCCCACAGAACTGCTGAACATGACACGATCCACACTGCCGTGTGCGATGTCTTTGTTGTAGTTGCGTCGCCTGTCACCAGCTGTCCGAGCGACATGGAAAATTAAAGGTACCACTGGATTAACCCTATCTGGATTAAGCCTAAATGATCTAGGTATTGGAATGCTTCCGGTGGAAAGAAGCCGTTAGAGCGCACACGGTCGTGGTAAAAGTAATTGGGGTAGTAAGCTCCAGATACCAGGTTATTCGTCGAGGTCATTGCTCTTGCAATGTGCCTTCGAGTCATTACAATTACGTCATTATAATTACGAAGTTGTCCACTCATATTAAGTTCGCCCTATTGTAAAGGACCTCATTAGGATACAATTTGTGACTCTGGTGTTCTATACAAGCGAAGGCATGTCCCCTCAAACGAATCTTTTCCATTAAGCTGGCTCGTATATTGAACCACATGGGACACCCAAATAGCAGCATGGGCCTCATAAGGGCCATGTAGCAGATTACCTTTACCCTCGCATCGAGTTGGCTGCTATAAAACAGACTCTTTGTACGGGTAAAAGCGCCTTTCGCTCTGGTCTGAGCAGCATCTACATTTTTCTCAAAATACAGAAACTGATCTAGCCAGATGACTACATTTCGACAGGAAAGAGGCTGTCCGTATTGTCCAATGATCGAAAACTTTCGCCAATTTTTTTTTGGTATCCCTAGAGGCTCCAGACAATGGCGTCCTAAAGGGAATGGTTTCCGTCTTCTGAAAGTTGATTTTCAACTTCCAGTCATCGCCAAATCGTCTTATCTTATCGAAGTCACGCTGCAAGAGAGTATTAATGATCTCGATTTTTGAATCTGTTCTGTACCTCTGATCGTCTTCGTACGCAATAGTATGGGGAAGTGAATCTATCAAGTCGCTTGCATAAATGTTAAATAGGATCGACGAATTGACCGCGGCTTACTTAAACCATTTTTAATTTGAAATATTCCAACAGAAGTCACATTACCATTTTTCACGATTAACTGGTTAGCATATTATAAAGAATGTACAAGAGTAGTCTACTGATCCCCAGCCTAGTCAGGTTGTAGAAAAGACCCTCTAACCATACGGTGTCAAAGGAATTCTCCAAGTCAACAATCAGGCACCAATACACTGGTTTTTGCTTTTATTCCATTGGATATCGGACACCAGTCTAGACACGGCATGTGAGATATCATGTCCCGCCTTAAAACCGAATTGATTATCCGGAACTATGTGTTTGTCCTCAACCCACCTAGTTAGAGCTCTGACTTTTTTCAAACACATTAAGCCGACTTATAGACCAGAGATTTGCCGGATTGGATATATCCTTTCCTTTTTTGGGGATGGGTTGAACTATTGCCGTTTTCCAATGCGCGAATAATGTGCATTATTCATTGCATTATTAAACAATGTGGCTTCATTTGGATCAATGCCTGCTACTGTCAGTAGCCGTTCGTTGTCTGTTGACAGGACTATTTTAAGACACTGAAGGTCTGTACAAGTTTTTGAGTCTTGACATAAGTTTACTTTTCTGTCGGTGTAGTGCGTCAATAACAGGATTTCGGAACAGTTCTTCGTTAGTCGTTCGTCGATATCGTGGTATTTTGGCGTGCATAGTTCGTTTAATTGTCCCGTCCATTCGTTTTAGGTACTTGTCGATTTCCTCGTTTGACAAATTCCTATTGGACGGTGGGTGGAGCGTGTTTGAGGAGAGTGCTCTTGTCAAGGTTGCGGAGAAGCGTGGCCATCGGGTCTTACTGTAGTTGTAAGAATATCTCTGGACAAACTCCTCCAATTCCGCAATTTCGTTCGGAACTGTAATTTCGGTGCTAAAACCGCAATGGTCCCTGTCACACACTAACGTGCGCAGACAGTTTAACTTTTGTAAATTCGTAGCTATCAAACGTATTCGTTCGTCGTATAGCAGTAGAACCAAATAAGACACGCCTGCGGGAAACGACGGGCTATCCGTAGCTTTAAGACCGAGTCTGTACATGACATCGTGCTGACCCCACTAATCGAGTAGTAGGTTCCCTCTAGTATTTGGCAAATTATTTCCCCAATCTCTGTGTTAAGCGTTGAAATCCCCGCCGATTATAAAATAATTTTTCCCTGATTCCAGCCTCAGAAGCCGAAAAAGTGTGCCGAAGTCTGTAATGAATAAAGCTGGTGTTTGAAACCTAACAGGTGAACGTTTGACCTCCACGTTCTGCTGCCGAGGCAGTTTTGCTTTTTTAATGTCAGCGAACTTAGGAAAACCCCGATAGTTTGCGGTGTGTCCCACGTTCCCACATAACATGCACGAGAGCTGCGTTCTATTGGGTGCTCCGTCAATACCCAGATCACACTCCTCGGAACAGTGGTTCTTTGCGCACATCACACATCGAGGCTGCATTTGGCAGAACGACGCGGGGTGCCCGAACCTCTAGTAGCGAACGCATTGTGTAACGCCTTCGCTCCTTTTTAATTTTTCCCAGTGAATCACCTGGTAGTCTAGGACATTGATATTCCTTAGACTATCCAGATGGCTTTCGGGACTGAGCTGCACCAGGAAGAACGGCAGACTCCGTTACCACCGCCTGGTTTTAGCTGTGGTAAATGGCTTTAACCCCGAAGACTTGAGTCCTTCGCAATCCTTCTCTTTGAGCAGTGAAAGAATTTCCTAATCAGAAGATGGCTTTTGCCTCGGCACCGGCAACAGTATTGTTGACATCCACGATCCATCACGTGATTTCTTTCCTTATTACTTGTTGGTTTTGTTTTTATATTATTATGTAAGTTTACACAATTTGAGAAAAGTTCGAAGTTTGGTCCGGGATCGAACCCGTGTCCCATACGATTCGACGACCGATGCGGCTGACCTAACCGAGCCAACGGAATTGCAACTAATTATCTTTAGGACGAAACTGAATTAGGTTTTCTTTTTTTTTGATATAAGTTGGTAGCTTTATCTTTACCATGAACATAAATTGGCCGGTGCATCTTTTCAATATCCGCAGAAAAATGAAGCGGAGTAGCCGGAATCCGAGAAGTATGAAGTATTGATATTTGATCATGCAATGGTGTGGAAGAAAACTGTGACTTGGTGGAATAGCGTTGCTCTTGACTTCCTGCATGTGTTAAAATTTCTGATATGCTTCTATAAAAACTGTACATTGCGCTGCTGTTACTGTTTCATCGGCCTTCTTTCGATAGATTGGAATCACTGCAGAGCCATATCCTTTGACTGGCTTAGGGTTTTTGGATCATCTGGGAATGGTAAACTCACTACAAACCGGCCTTTACTGTCTTTTCTGCTTGTTTGCTCAAAGTATGTTTCACATCATCTTTTCTTTGAACTTGTGGTTGCTAACTAGTTTAATATGTATGACACAATCCAGGAATGGTTATCTAATGTTTAGAATGCTTAAAACTTTATATATATAATAATTACATTAATTTTTCTTTATGGCTTCAGTTGGCCTTGACCCATGCATTGAATGAGCATGTCAGTAGATGATGATGTTAAACAAAGCCTCTTAACCACGCGATCGCTGATTATATTAAGTAGGGATCCAGAGTCCAGAAGTTCCTTCATATAATTTATTGTGTTGAGTGCAGACTTTGGCTCTACTGGGTTCTGCCTGCTTGCGGTGGCTGACTTGGATTGCACGGCTTTTTGAAGTGTCTTGATAACAGCATTACTTGTTGAACAATGTGTTTGAATTTCATCATTATGCAGTAATGTTTTGTGTTTATAAGAGCATTTCTTGAGTCCCTTCAGTATGCACTTGGCGGCAAAATGTTCTTTCTTGAGCCAGTTCTTGCAGAGTTATGCTTGAGACACTAGTTTGTTACAATTAGTTAGACACAATTGCAATAATTTGGTGCAATGGTACAAAAAATAGTTTTCGTTACATGCAATACATTGCGTGTGTATTTGTTGCTTCTTATTAATTGCAGTTTAGCTGAGGATCTTGTCAGGGTTTTGCACTCTTCAGTGTGTTTTTTTTATTCCCTAGAGCTTCGGGCGACTGGAAGCGTATTTCAAGGAAAGATCCTTTCCCTTACAGACTGCAATTCCCGTAGGCTGACCAAACTTTGTTCATTTCTTCGATCTAATTTCTTGCAAAGGATGTGCAGAAGCATTGGATCCCATGTGGATATAGAAACCTTTAAGTTGTCTATACCCAAAAAGCATTCTTTCGTCGTATCATGTAAAGCCTTGATGTGGGCGGTGGATGCTCGTTCGGAAGCATGGCCCCTTGGTTTAGCAACTTGTTCACAAGTAAAGCAACAAGAAGCCTCGGGTTCTTATATCTATCTTGAAGCATCTTCCATACTGCGTTGTATTTGTCATCTGACAATCTGGAATGATGAGTTTTGGCAGCTGCTACATTCTGGAATGGTGAGTTTTGGCAGCTTTAACATGGACGAAGAGGACTGTGGGGCGTACTAATGAGTGTCCAATTTGGTAGATAGCCAGACTAATAGTTATTGGACGTTCGCCTCCAACTCTACGTACTTCATCATGTCGTAGCCCAGCTTTTTTTTATAATGAGAATTCAAGGGGTTTGTGTACCCTTAAAATGTTTGTACACAGCGCCGGCAAAGGAATTTAGGGAGGGAGAAAAGAGAGGTACCGGTTGATATTGTTTTAAATGTTTGCAGGGCAGGTCATTCCATAAGCGAGTTGTACGGCTTAGGAACGAATGACGATATTTTAGAGTGATTCCCGAAGCCCGAAAATGGGCTTGAGGGTGAGCATTCGTAGCGAAACGGATGTTGCGGTTGAAAGTTTGAATGGGCGGAATGCTACAGGCGATTTCAGTGGAGCACTGGTAGTGGAAATAGCGATAAAACAAACTGAGACTGGAGACATTACGTCGGTGCTCGAAGGTGTTAATTGATTGACTGATATTAGTATCACCTATAAGTTTTATCGCACGGTTTGAATCCTATCTATCAGGTGCAGATATATTTTAGCACCTGACCAGATGTGGGCATTGTACTCCAATTTTGGGCGGATGGCTGCCTTATAAATTGAGGCCAAATCAGATATAGTAAAATATTTCTTACATTGCTTGAGGAAACCTAGACATTTCGCAGCATTTTTGGCGACTTCAAATATGTGGTCATTCCAACGTAAGTTATTATTGACACATATCCCGAGAATGGAAAGTTTTTCGGTTTCGACGATGCAAGTGCCATTCATGGATAATGGCTGGGTGTTTAAATTTCGCTTTAACGACAGCATTGTATTTTGGAAGCATTAAATTCCACTCTGTTGATAGTTCCCCAATTGGTTATGCTGTTGATATCGGAATTTAATGAGCTTAGCTTACGCTGCGTTCTCTTTCTATAGCCGAAGAGCAGGGGTGTGTGTCCGGAAATGAATATGAAATGCAGAGAGTACTGCCATCAGCAAAGGAATATATTCGATTAGAAGTAGCAGACAAGGGATCATTAATGAAAATTAAAAAGAGTGTCTGAGACAGAACAGAGCCCTGGGGCACAATAGAATTTATTTTGTGAATATCAGACTTGAAACCATCCAAGACAACTTGAATTGAACGTTCCGAAAGGTAATTTCTAATCCATTGAAGAAGAGAGTTATCGATCCCAAAAGCACGCATTTTCGACAAAAGAGCCTAATGGCAAACTCTGCTCAACAAATAATGCGTGTTATAACACGACCTACTCGCAAATGAAACAAATATGCCCATGTTATAGTTACAACATACACTTCAATGATGCAGGTCGGAACATGTCACCCGTAAAATCGACTAAGTGTTGATTATGCTCACGGCCGAATCACGGCAAAATCACTATCCTTGGCATCTCTAATAACGACCACTTAAAATTACATGATAAATGTTTTGTGCAATTCCATTCAATAAAATAGACATTCCTAGCATTGTATAAACATATTTGAAAATTAAAAATAAAGTTTTTAAAAAAATTTCACTAGTGCTGTTTGTTGCCCATTGGTGCGTTAACGCAAAATTTCTAAAAAGCTAAAATCTCGACTTTTTCACGATAGAAAAAAAAATTGATTACGTATTTGCTTAAGTTAAGTGTTTTTCCACATAAATTGAATGAATTTAAATAAAATATTGAAAATAAATTAACTCGGGCATAAATGGGTTAATAAGTATCGCTGGGCTTTGTTTCAAGTTGGCACTCTGTGAACGTGAACGTACAAACACAAGTTCCAAGTGTTCTGTATAGCTTCGGGATGTTTTACAATCGTGCAGGAACACAAGGAAGTGGGTCATTGGAGCTCATGAAACACGTTATCCACCACCCTTACGAAAGTCGCCGCCGCGTTGCAGATGCCAAATGGCAAAATATTAAATGGCCGCAGTCCATTTCCATTAATAACATTTTGTCCTTGAGACCCATTTCAACCAATCAGTAGCCGCTCTGTAGCGTCATTGTAGAGAATTATTTTGCGCCATTATTGAAAACGTCACTCATAAGGGGCAATGGATAAGAGATCTTTTTATATACTTCGGTCAGAACTCTTATGCGAAGATATAGAGTAGAAAAGCTGCGGTCGTAAGAGATCGCCAGAATTATTATGGAACGCGTATTCTGAAATCTCTCAACCAAAAGCCGCTTGTGAGCTCTACGGCTTCTCCAAAATAATAAAAAGAGAAGCGTGCGAGTTAAGTATACGCCAAATACGAAAAATGACGCATTTGATGTTCGATGAAAACCCGAAGAAACACAACCAGGCAATTGGGAATCAATCAAAGGAATATTAAAACTGTAATATTGACCACAGTCGGAGCTATTCCACATATATCTAGAGAAATCCCACGTGAGAGCAAACTATATAAGTGGTTTATCTATTGACATCCAAAATCTTAAATATAAATCTAATAAACTAATGGAATACTATAAAGATAATAAAGGTATGGACCTAAGCAATATAGGTAGTTTGTTAGTAAATACAATTAAAAAGATGACCCGAGGTATATAATTAGATCAAATTTATGAAGAAACAGATTTAGGAAAAATAGTCAAAAAGAAGATTTGAAAATTCTTGCATAAGATATGAATTTTTTGTTCTTCTTTATTTCTTGACAATATAAAGTATAGATAAAAATAACGTGCAACTAGTGTAGATAACTGATTTGTCTAAGAAATAGGTTTGTACAATCTATTGCTGTAAGGTAGTGGGGAAAGCACATAACAATTTGTATTTCAACTTGCAGAATAAAAATTAAAAAAGAAAATATTTATGGGGAACTATGGGATAGTTGTAATTCAATGAAAAGAAAAATAATTACGATAATAAAACAAAAAGTGAATCTATTACATTATGTTCGAAATAGAAAAGCCATTTTTTTATACAGGGTTTACCAATTGGGACTTGACAATTTTGAATTTAATTTGTGAACGCACTCTTTCACCAATCATCTAACTGCCACTGAATAAATTATTCAGTAAATCCAACATTTTCGTCATGGTAAAGTACACGAACGAGCAAGGTCTGCAAATTATAAAAATTTTTTACCGAAATTCGGAGTCGATGACTGCAACTTTAAGAGCGTTAACTCCAATTCTCGGTCGTAACAGGCAATAACAAGTTTAGTGCAAAAATGTGAGTCTACATATTCATTGTGTGATGTTGCCGTGTCATTGAGACAATGGGTTGGTCGAAGTGTCGAAAATATCGCTCCCGTTCAGGCGTCCGTAGCAAACAATCCAAATCAGTCAATTCCATGGCGTTCTCAAGAATTGGGCATCGCTCAGACCACATTATGGTGTATTTTGCGTAAGGATCTTGGTTTACACCCATACAAGATGAACCTGACTCAGGAATTGAAGCCGATGGACCATTTGAAGCCACGTACGTTCTCTGATTGGGTTCTGGAGAAGATGCGCCAAGATGATGAATTTCATCGCAAAATCGTCTTCTGGGATGAAGCTCATTTTTTGCTGAATGGGTTCGTCAATAAGCAAAATATGCGTTATTGGTCGGGTGATAATCCACATCTGCTTCATGAATCACCATTTCATCCACAAAAAGTAACTGTTTGGTGCGGTTTGCATGCCGGCGGCCTTATTGGGCCATATGTTTTCGTCGACGATAACGTTCGCCACGTTAATGTGAATGGTCAGCGTTATCGCGCCATGATCACCGATTATTTTTGGCCCGAAATGGAAGATATGGACTTAGACGACATGTGATTTCAACAGGATGATGCCACAAGCCACACAGCAATCGATTTATTGAGGAGTAAGTATGGTGAACGTGTTATCTCAAGAAATGGGCCAGTCGACTGGCCGCCTCGTTCGTGTGATTTAACGCCGTTTGACTATTTTCTGTGGGGCTACGTTAAGTCATTGGTTTATGCCAACACGCCGCCGACGTTGGAAGACCTCAGAGCCAACAATGAACGAAAAATGGCGGCCGTTTCGGCCGAAATGTGTGGCCGAGTCGTTGAAAATTGGGTCCAACGAATCGAGCGCTGCAAACGTGCCCGCGGTGGCCATATGAACGAAGTCGAATTTCATTCATAAATGTTTTGATTGTGCTTTAAGCCGATAATAAAGTTTTTGAAATATCTCAAATGGTTTGCGTTTTATTTAAAAAAAAAGTTGTCAAGTCCTTATTGGAAAACCCTATATTATTTAGAAATACAATTTTCTTCCGCCCTTATCTAAGGTTTGCAGGTAATGAATTAATTAAACGGGGAACAGTTTCGTAATAAAATCTAGAAAAGTGTGTTTTATAAATAGGTGGAATATTTGCAAAGTGTTTCGTGTTGACTCGTAAATTATAGCTTTCATGATATCTAACATCATAAAAGCCTGATTTTTCCAAAAAAATTGTTAAGACTTTAAAACAATATAAATGTCTTAATGGAAGAATTCAAAACGTTTGAAAAATGCAAAACTAGCTGTTCTCCGATTAACTTTGACCATTCTTCTGACCACATGCTTTTGTTTTATTAACAACGGTTCTATTTTGTTGAACAAGCGGCACCCCAGCCAGAAATACCATATTGTAACTTTAATTTAAATAAGCCATCGTATGCTATTTTTAAAACTTGAAAATTGCAGTAAAGGCTCGGGTGATATATTTGCTTGACAACTCTATTAAGATATTGTTTTAAATACAGAGTGTGTTCGTTCTATTTCAGCTTATTTTCCAATATGTGGCCTAAATATTGAAACCTATTGACAATTTCAATTCGAAAGCAATCATTACTACACTTTACATTTTTATTAAAGGTCAAGACAGCATGCGTAATTGGGTGAGCTAAACAATAACGTAAGCAACTCGGAGAGTGGTAATATATAAGGATAAATCCTCACGTATTATACCCTTGTTATTAAATTGCATAAACTTGGTTTTATTACTTATTATCCGGATTATGCTTCTTAAACCATTTGCGCATCGTATCTAAGTTATTATTAACCTCTGAATATAAATCGAAATAATTGTTATTCGAATATGAAAGTGCAGTATCATCAGCAAATGCTATGATTTTGCCCTTAAAAGGTTGTATGAATAGCGAACTGACATATATAAGGAACAATATGTCCCTTGGGGGACATCAATATCTAAATATTTTACAGAACTCAAAACATTCTTGACTTTAACTATTTGCTTGCGATTCTTTAGGTAGGAACTAAACCAGTCGTGAATAAAGCCTCTGAAACCAGCATTGAAAAGTTTATTTAATAGTAAGGTGTGGTTCACCATGTCAAATGCCTTGGTTATATCAATAAATAGGCAAGAAGCCATTTGGGAGCTATTCAAAATCGTGTGTATTTTCCCAACCAGTTTCAGTAACGTATCTTCAGTAGATCTGCCGCTTCTAAAACCAAACTAATATTCGCTAAAGAACTGGGTCGTATTTAAAAACAGAAAGCATTCTATGTTATTAATGCCTCTTTCAAAAATGTTCGAGAAAACTGATAACAGGGAAATGGGACGATAATTGTTTAATGATGTAGTATCACCTTCTTTGTGTAGTGGTATTAACTAGTGTTGTTTTTATGGAAGAGGAGAAGATATCTTTATACACACAAGAGTTAAAAATAAAACAAAGTACGTCAGATAGGATACATTTTTTAGAATCATGCTAGAGATGTTATTAGGGGTGGCCATGGTGTAGTGGTACTAGCAATCGCTCAGTCGTTCATAAACCTCGACAGAGGATAGATGTGTGTTGGCTTCTTTTCCCGTGAAAAAATAAAACAAAAAGTGACAAAAAACAATTAGAAACATTTAAGCCAAGTGCTTCGGTGGCGCAATAGAAGTGGTGCCGGCCGAGAAAACGAGGGTCGTAGGTTCGATCCCCGGACAAGGACGGACTTTTTTATTTATAAATCCAAAAAATATAACAATAATAATAAATTTAGTGAAACCAGAGAATGAGTGGTGTTGAACGGTCCGCTATCCAAATAGCGGGTCGGGAGATGGCACGATGTCATCTGATGACCAAACTGTAATTTCGATCCGTTCGGAAACTACGTCTAAGAGGAGGAGGAAGCTGAAGCCAACTCCTAACCTCGTGAAGCGCCCTTCCCTATCAGCATCTACTGAGAAGCTGCCTGGTGGAGCAAGGGAAGAGGCGCCAACAACGTCAAAAAAAGCAGCGACACAACAACAACAGCGAAAGAGGCAAGAAGAATACCCATATGTCTCTGACGGTGGGGAAGGCCACTACATGGGTGGAAACAATAGTTTTTCATTCCTAGCTGCCTCTGAGTCAGATGACTAAGAGGACGAGGTCAAAGCCATAAATAGTAGCATCATGCAGCTACAGCAACAAGTGCTTGCTATAAGAGCGAAGCAAGTGGCAAGGAGGGAGAAGGAGCTACTGCAACAACTTCGGATCCCTCAGAAACAACAAATCACCAACGTGGTGGTACCACAAGAAAAACATAACCAGCCACTAAAACAACAAAAAATACAAAAACCAGTAAAAGAAGTAACAAAGATGGATCCTAAACCACAACCTAAAAATAAACAGCAAAAACAACAACAGCAACAAAAATCGCAGCAGCAGCAACAGCAGCAACAACAGCAACAGCAGAAGCAACAACAACAAAAGAAATCAACAAAGCAACGAGTTCCACCTATAAACACATATAAGATGGAACTAAAGGAAACCATTGAGCTATGTAAGTCGGCCATAGGCAATAATTTTTTTGTTAAAAGACTTAGTTTAGATAGGCACGCGATCCACTGTAACACAGTGGAGCGCTATAATAAAATAAAAAACTTGTTGAAGGAATCGACGACGGAGTTCTTCTCCTACACCCCGAAAGGGGACAAGCTGCAAACAATGCTGCTGAGGGGGTTAGAGCCGTCGACTGATCCGGAGGAGCTTCTTGCACTGCTCAAAGAGAAGGAGTGCGAAGAGCTCAAATTCGTAGGGGTTAAGCCATTCGTCACGGCTAGAGCCAAAAGGGAGAAGCGGAAACTACCGTTCTTCCTGGTTCAGCTAAGTCCCAACAGCAAACTGGATGGTCTAAGGAGCATCAAAGTCCTAGACTACCAGGTTGTACACTGGGAAAAATTAAAGAGGAGCGAAAACATTTTACAATGTGTTCGCTGCCAAAGGTTCGGGCACGCCGCGTCGAACTGCGAAATGCAGCCCCGATGCGTGAAGTGTGGAAAGAACCACAAATCCGAGGAATGCGCTCTGGGTAAGGACGGAGCGTCGGAAAAAAGCCAGCTCTCTTGTGCGTTATGTAGGAACACGGGACACACCGCAAATTATCGGGGTTGTCCCAAATTCCAATACATAAAAAGAGTAAATCTGGCTCGGCAGCAGCAAGTGGAAATTAAAGGTCCACTCGTGCAGACACAAACACCAGCCGTTACTCCCCACGTTACCTACGCCCAAATGGCGGCAGGTAGGGGAAATACGGTACAACAACCAAAGGTAGCTTCTCAGGCCCCAGCGCCTAGAGCACCGGAACCTGTACCTGACATGCTGGCTATCTTGCTCTCTATTCAAGGGCAGATGGCTCAGCTGCAGCGTCAAATAAAGGAACAGGCTAAGCGGGTAGTTCAAATATACGCGCTGCTGCCGGGCCTAACGCACCTCCAGTCGTAATGGGTACGTACATGGCGGAGCAAACCCTGAAGGTCCTTGCTGTGAATGTGAATTCACTGATAAGGCTCGAACCACGAGCCGCACTATTTAAGTTGCTTAATGACCAAGCCCCTGATGTGCTTTTGGTTAGCGAAACTAAGCTTAACAAAAGACACAAAATGAGGCACAGAAGATACAAAATAGTACGGAGAAACCGACCCAACTCCATTCAGGGAGGTGGCATTGCGATTTTCGTACGAAAAGGTATACGTTTTAAATGAGTATACAGTCGTGTAGTACGTAGGTTCCAGGTGCTGGAAGCATGCATCGTGTATATCCCTCTCCGTAGTGGAAAGCGGTTGTACATGGTGTCTGTCTATGCACCTAAGGCTACTCAATCCACCTTATTTATCTCAGAGCTCGAGACACTTTTTCGATTTCTGAGGCTGGAATTGGAAGACAATTATTTTATTATCGGCGGAGATTTCAACGCCAAACATAGCGATTGGGGAAATAATACACCAAATACTAGAGGGAACCTACTATTCAATTGGTGGGGTCAACACAGTGTTATGTATCGACTCGGCCTTAAGGCAACGGACAGTCCGTCGTTTCCTAGACACGGGTCCTATTTGGATCTCCTGCTGTTCGACAAACGAATACACCTGACATGCACAAATCAACAAACCATAAACTGTCTACACACTTTTGTGTATGACAGTGACCATTGCGGTCTCAGTACCGAAATAACCGTTCCGAACGAAATTGCGGAATTGGACGAGTTTGTTCAAAGGCATGTCTACAACTATAGTAGGGTGCGTTGGACACACTTCTCCAGAACACTGACGAGAGCAATCTCCTCGAATTCGCTCTACCCACCGTCCAATAGAAATCTGTCAAACGAGGAGATTGAAAGGTATCTAAAACTAATGGACGAGACAATTAAACGAACAATGGACAAAACGATACCTCGGTATCAATACACTGACAACGAAGACTTATTCCACAACGCAACCATTAACGCACTGCACCGACATAAAAGTAGACTGCTGTCAAGGCTAAAAACCTTGTACAGACAGTTTACTGACAGACATAACCCGGAGATTATGACGCTAAAGTCGTCGATCAAAAACCTCCAAGTATTAATAAAAGAAAATTACAGAGCATCTGTAAGTTTGTATTGGAACAACAAAATTCGGGCTGTAAACACCAGCAACCCGAATATGTTCCCGCAAATAAATAAAATATTTCGGAGGAAAGATCACAACGACCTTTCGTGTCTTAAAATCGCTCGAACGACGGACAACGAGAACATACTTATAGCAGCAGGCATCGATCCAAATGAGGCTGTTGATGATGACAACTTCTTTGTGATCGAGGATCCGCAGGAGAAGGTAGAGGCTATAGGAGCGACTTTCCAAGAAGTATATAAGGCGAATGACATCATTGGCCCGAACCACGACCTGGAAAGTCGAGTCCTTGTGCACAATTTCTACCTTCGAAATGAAATAATGAATTGGCGATTCGAGAGCTCGGGTTTCACCCAGTTCAGTGACGAGAATACGGCAAATAATGTCATCACCAACGATAGGGTGCTACCCCCGTTCATTTCGAAGGAAGAGCTCCAAACGATCTTTGAATCACTTAGAAGTAAGAAATCAGTGGGAACCGATGAAATACCGAACATTGTGCTTCGACATCTCCCTCTAGAAGCGGTGGACATTTATACCACCCTGTTTAATAATGCAATGAATAATGCACATTATCCAGCGCATTGGAAAACTGCGGTGGTACATCCGATCCCCAAAAGGGATAAAGACACTTCCAATCCGGCGAATCTCCGCTCGATAAGTCTTCTTCCAAACATCAGTAAGGTGTTCGAGAAGGTGATCAATAGAGTCCTGGCTAAGTGGGTTGAGGACAAACATATAGTTCCGGATAATCAATTCGGTTTCAAGGCGGGGCATGATGTTATTCATGCTGCGTCTAAACTGGTTTCTGATATTCAATGGAACAAAGGCAAGAATCAGTGCACTGGTGCCTGCCTGATTGACTTGGAAAAAGCCTTCGATACCGTATGGTTAGAGGGACTCTTTTTCAAGCTGGACAGGTTGGGCATTAGTAAACCATTGCTGTATATTCTTTTTGATATGCTCTCCAGTAGACAGTTCATCGTGAAGAATGGCGATGTGACTTCTGTTGGAACATTTAACATTAAAAACGGTCTTCAACAAGTGTGGTAAATTCGCCGATCCTATTCAACATTTACACGAGTGATCTGATAGGTTCACTTCACCATGCCATAGCGTACGCAGACGACTTAATCGCGTACAGATCAGGTCCAAAGATTGAGGTTATTAATATACTCTTGCAACGTGACTTCGATAAAATTAAGCGATGTTGCGATGACTGGAAGTTGAAATCAACTTGTCTTCGCTTATACAGAACACCAGAGTCTGAGTACATAAAATTCTATCCTAATGAGGTCTTGTACAATAGGGCGAACCTGATAAGAGTAGACAATTTCGTCATTAAGTTGACTCGAAGGCACATTGCAAGAGCAATGACCTCATCGAACAACCTGATCTCCGGGGCTTTCTACCCCAATTACATGTATCATGAGAGAGTTAGCTTTGATGGCTTTGTTCCCCCAGAAGCGTTCCTCTACCTAGATATGAAAGGTCTGATCCAGGACAGATTGGCGGTGCCGCTAATCTTCCACGTTGCTCGAACAGCTGCGGACAGGCGACTCAACTACGACAGAGACGTCGCACATGGCAGTGCGGAGCGCCTCCGGTTCAGTAGGTCGGTAGGGAGTCGCGACATAAGGGATGTTGCTCGGCAGCACCAACAATTCTGGTGGCTAGATGAAGGAGGGGAAGTCTCGTGGTCGAATTCCTCTAGTCCTACGTAGCTCCATGGGGAGCAAAGACCTCATTAGGATAGAATTTTATGTACTCAGACTCTGGTGTTCTGTATAAGCGAAGACAAGTCCTAAAACAAGCCCTCTCAAACAACCGAATCTTTTCCAATAAACTTGCTCTTACGTTGAACCACACGGACATCCAACACAAGCATAGGCCTGATAAAGGGCCATGCAGCAGATAACCCTTACCCTCGCATCGAGTTGGCTGTTATAAAACAGTCTCCTTGTAAGGGCTAAAGCACCTTTGGATCTGGCCAGAGCAACATCTATATGTTTGTTAAAATACATATATTGATCTAGCCAGATCCAAGGTATCTGACTACATTTCGACAAGCAAGTGGCTGCCCGAGTCTGCCCCACGATCGAGAACTTTCGCCAATTCTTTCTGGTATCCCTAGAGGCCCCAGACAAAGGCGTCCGAAACAAAATGGTTTCCGACTTCTGAAAATTTATTTTTAACTTCCAGTCATCGCACTATCGTTTAATTTTATCGAAGTCACGTTGCAAGAGTATATTAATGACCTCAATCCTTGGACCTGTTCTGTACGCGATTAAGTCGTCTGCGTACGCTATGGCATGGTGAAGTGAACCTATCAGATCACTTGTGTAAATGTTGAATAGGATCAGCGAATTTACCGCACCTTGTTGCAGACCGTTTTTAATGTTAAATGTTCCAGCAGAAGTCACATCGCCATTTTTCACGATGAACTGTCTACTGGAGAGCATATCAAAAAGAATATACAGCAGTGGTTTACTAATGCCCAAACTGTCCAGCTTGAAAAATAGACCTTCTAACCATACGGTATAGAAGGCCTTCTCCAAGTCAATCAGGCAGGCACCAGTGCACTGTTCCTTGCCTTTGTTCCATTGGATATTAGAAACCAGTGATGAATGATATCATGCCCCGCCTTGAAACCGAATTGATTATCGGGAACTATATGTTTGTCCTCAACCCACTTAGTCAGGACTCTATTGATCAACTTCTCGAATACCTTACTGATGTTTGGAAGGAGACTGATCGACCGGAGATTCGAAGAATTGGATGTATCTTTATCCCTTTTGGGGATGGGGTGTACCACCGCTGTTTTCCAATGCGCTGGATAATGTGCATTATTCATTGCATTATTAAACAGGGTAGTATAAATGTCCACCGCTTCTAGTGGGAGATGTCGAAGCACAATGTTCGGTATTTCATCGGTTCCCACTGATTTCTTTCTTCTAAGCGATTCGAAGATCGTTTGGAGCTCTGCCCTCGAAATGAACGGTGTTAGTACCATTTCATTGGTGATGACATTATTTGCCATATTCACGTCACTGAACTGGGTGAAACCCGAGCTCTCGAATCGCCAATTCACTGTTTAATTTCGAAGGTAGAAATTGTGCACAAGGACTCGATTTTCCAGGTAGTGGTTCGGGCCAATGATGTCATTCGCCTTATATACTTCCTGGAAAGTCGCTCCTATAGTCTCTACCTTCTCCTGCGGATCCTTGATCACAAAGAAGTTGTCATCATCAACAGCCTCATTTGGATCTATGCCTGCTGCTATAAGTATGTTCTCGTTGTCCGTCATTCGGGCGATTTTAAGACACGAAGGGTCGTTTTGATCTTTTCTCCGAAATATTTTATTTATTTGCGGAAACATATTCCGGTTGCTGGTGTTTACAGCTCGAATTTTGTTGTTCCAATACAAACTTACAGATGCTCTGTAATTTTCTTTTATTAATACTTGGAGGTTTTTGATCGACGACTTTAGCGTCATAATTCCGAGTTATGTCTATTAGTGAACTGTCTGTACAAGGTTTTCAGCCTTGACAGCAGTCTGCTTTTATGTCGGTGCAGTGCGTCAATGGTTGCGTTGCGGAATAAGTCTTCGTTGTCAGTATGTTGATACCGAGGTATCGTTTTGTCCATTGTTCGTTTAATTGTCTCGTCCATTAGTTTTAGATACGAGTACCTGTCAATCTCCTCGTTTGACAGATTTCTGTTGGACGGTGGTTAGAGCGAATTCGAGGAGAGTGCTCTCGTCAGTGTTCTGGAGAAGTGTGTCCAACGCACCCTACTATAGTTGTAGGCATGCCTTTGAACAAACTCGTCCAATTCCGCAGCTTCGTTCGGAACGGTTATTTCGGTACTGAGACCGTTATGGTCACTGTCATACACAAAGGTGCGTAGACAGTTTATGGTTTGTTGATTTGTGCATGTCAGGTGTATTCGTTTGTCGAACAGCAGGAGATCCAAATAGGACCCGTGTCTAGGAAACGACGGACTATCCGTCGCCTTAAGGCCGAGTCGATGCATTATACTGTGCTGACCCCACCAATTGAATAGTAGGTTCCCTCTAGTATTTGGTGTATTATTTCCCCAATCTCTATGTTTGGCGTTGAAATCTCCGCCGATAATAAAGTAGTTGTCTTCCAATTCCAGCCTCAGAAATCGAAAATGTGTCTCGAGCTCTGAGATAAATAAGGTAGATTGAGTAGCCTTAGGTGCATAAACAGACACCATATATAACCGCTTTCCACTACGGAGAGGGATATACACGATGCATGCTTCCAGCACCTGGAACCAACGTACTACACGACTGTATACTCTTTTGAAACGTATACCTTTTCTTACAAAGATCGCAACGCCTCATCCCTGAATGGAGTTGGGTCGGTTTCTCCGTACTATTTTATTTGCCTTTTTTGAATCGTTTTGTGTCTTTTGGTAAGCTTACTTTCGCTAACCAAGAGCACATCAAGAGCTTGGTCTTTAAGCAACTTAAACAGTGTGGCTCTTCGTTCGAATCTAATCAGTGAACTAACATTCACAGCAAGGACCTTCAGGGTTTGCTCCGCCATGTACGTACCCATTACGGCAGCAGCGCGTATATTTGATGTACCCTCTTAGCCTGTTCCTGTATTTGACGCTGAAGCTGAGCCCGCATGTCAGGTACAGGTTCCGGTGCTCTAGGCGCTGGGGCTTAACCCATACGAATTTGAGCTCTTCCCACTCCTTCTCGTTGAGCAGTGCAAGGAGCTCCTCCGGATCAGTCGACGGTTCTAACCCCCTCAGCAGCATTATTTACAGCTTGTCCCCCTTTGGGGTGTAGGAGAAGAACTCCGTCGTCGATTCCTTCAGTAAGTTTTTTATTTTAGTATAGCGCTCCACTGTGTTACAGTGGATCGCACGCCTATCTAAACTAAGTTTATTAATGTAAAAATTATTTCCTATGGCCGACTTACATAGTTCAATTGTTTCTTTTAACTCCATCTTAAAAGTGTTGATTGGAGGTACCCGCTGCTTAGTTGATTTCGGTTGTTGTTGTTGTTGCTGTTGCTTCTGCTGCTGCTGTTGCTGCTGCTGCGATTTTTGTTGTTGTTGTTGTTTCTACTGTTTATGCTTTCGTAGTGGTTGTACATCTTTTGTTGTTTGTCCTTGTGTCGGTGTCTGTAGTTTTTGTTGTTTTGACGGTTGTTTCTCTTTTCGTTGCTGTGGTTGCTCCACGCATACTTTTTGTTGTTGCTGAGAGATATGGAGTTCTGCTCCTTCTCTCTTCTCGCAACTTGTTTGGTCTTAATAGCCAGTATTTGTAATTGCAGTTCATTGATATGGCTGCTTAGAGCTTTAATTCCTTCTTCTTCGTCCTCGGACTCAGAAGCCGCCAGCGCTGCGAAGGTATTACCGCCCATATAGTGAATTTCCCCACCGTCAGACACGTATGGGAATTCGTCGTTTGCTGGGTTTGTTGCTGCCCTTGTTGTTCTTCTTGTCGCCGCTTCCCTCGTTCCAACGGGCAGCTTTTCGGAGGAAACTGAGAGTTAAGGGCGCTTGACGAGGTTTGGAGTAGGCCGCAGCTTCCTCCTCTTTTTTGTATTATCTGTATTCTCAGATGCGTTATGGCCTGATGACGTAGCTGCTTGATCATCTGATGACAATGTTACCTCTGGTGCTGGTTCCGCTATTGGAATAGCTGACCGCTAACTTCCACTCATCGTTCGATTTCAGCAAAATTGTTTGATTTAATTTATTAACTTTTTTTTAACAATAAAAAGTCCGTCCTATTCCGGGGATCGAACCCACGACCCTTGGTTTCTCGGCCGACACCACTACTGTTGGAAAAATTGTTTCTAATTCTACTTTTATTACACTGTTTTGCTTTTTTTTACTTGAAAGAAGCCGAAACACGTCTGTCCCTTATCGAGGTCTATGAACGACTGCGCGTGAACACACTGCCACTGTGCTAATTGGTGCCTATAAAAAGCCCCTCGAATGTCTCTTCTTATTGATTTATTTATTCACTATTCACAATTTACTCGCAAGCCGAAACACGTAAAATCTCCACGGAGATCAATGAACGACTGACAAAAAAAAAAAATGGTGCAACACTTACGTTCTATTCCCGATAATATTTTTGAGAAGAAAATGCTTGTACTTACCTAGTTATGTCTAAATCACGGTATTTTTGACGTTCCTTGTAGTTTATGTATACGACTAATGCAAATGATTTAAGGAAGTTAAAGAAGTCGTCTTTATTAAACCACATGTAATTATAATACTTGATATTCTCCCTGGTGAGGGAGAATGGGTCTTGGAGGTAAATCGTTTAACGGCTTAAGAGCTGCAGTTGAAATAAAAAACGGTGAGGTTTTGTTTGTTTGGTTGGTAATGAGATTAGGGCTTCGCTAACCACAATACTTGGTGCTAATGGACGCATTCGGCAGAAACTGAGAGGAGTGACTAATGAACAGATGAATGCACATGTTCTGGAAGAGTATTCAAATTTGGGACAGTTCGAAGAGCATATCAAAGGAAGTGACGTAGAATGTTCTCAACTCTGGGAACGTAAATTTGCTGAAAGGCGGACGAAATTTCACTGACGTACTCAAGCGAACGAACAAAGGTTTTGTAGAAGAATATTGTCACCTAAGGATTGAAAATTTCTTTCAGAATACCAGAAGTGGAGTTTAAAGTATGGAAGTCCATAAAGTTAGGGTATATTGCTTTAGGTTTGATGTCAAAATGGAAAAGAATAGTAGCACCATACATAGATGGTTGAGAAGTAAAAGTATAGGAGGTTCAGGTAATTTGAAAGAGACACTTTGATGTGAGAGTTTAGGTGGGAAAAATATAATTGGTGTATTGGAGGATTTATGAATATAATGTTTCTTCGAAAGATTAAGTTTGATTAAGTGCTTTGTTCTGACATAAAAAACGAAGCGCTCACTTTCAGTTTAATTGAAACAGAGACTACCTTACTAGTGGACTTAAAAAAAAATTAATAGTGAACAAATTCCAGGCTACTTGCATCAGAAATTATGGCAATATTTTTTTAAATTTTGTCTTAATAAAATGTAAGCTAAAACATTTGCTCGGTGTCCGGAAAACAATCAGAGGATAAATAAAATAATCATATGTAATAACGTCACCTAATTCTTTAATGCGTCTGATGCTGTAATTCAAAATACTAAAAGCATCGCAGTTACACGTGAGAAAATTCGTTTACATTATACGTGGATGGACACGTCACTTATGTAAAATATGTCTTTACTTTAATATGTACCACAGACTTTATCAGGAACGTGCACTAGTCAGCTCAGCTTAAAATAAACATTTATACTTGTGACGAATCCATTTTTTTTACTCTTTACTACTTTTTTTAAAAAAAATCCAAAACATTGAGCATATCTATATACTCGTAGTAGCTGACCATTTAGCTCTCCAATATCGAATTTCGAAAATAAAATAAAAGAAAATACTTACGATTTTCGATGTTTAAATTCGTAAATGAATCGTTTAAAAGCTTGCGAAAATTTAGGCCATATTTTTTTGTATATTTTTTCTTCAAACTGGTTGGTTCCCCTAGTCTTACGTGTAGTACTTACGAGTACATACGTATACATATAGGAAATTAAACTTTGATATACGTATTAGAAGAAAATTGAACTTTCGCCAATTTTTTCTGGTATCCCTAGTGGCCCCAGACAATGGCGTCGTAAAGAGAATGGTTTCCGTCTTCTGAAAGTTGATTTTCAACTTCCAGTCATCGCCAAATCGTCTTATCTTATCAAAGTCACGCCGCAATAGAGTATTAATGACCTCGATTTTTGGATCTGTTCTGTACCTCTGTTCGTCTTCATACGCAATAGTATGGGGAAGTGAATCTATCAAGTCGCTTGCATAAATGTTAAATAGGATCGATGAATTGACCGCGGCTTACTGAAACCATTTTTAATTTGAAATATTCTAACAGAAGTAACATTACCATTTCTCACGATGCACTGGTTAGCATATTATATAGACTGTACAAGAGTGGTTTACTGATCCCCAGCTTAGTCAGCTTATAGAACAGACCCTCTAACCATACGGAGTCGAAGGCCTTCTCCAACTCAACAGGCAGGCACCAGTACATTGGTTTTTGCCTTTATTCCATTGGATATCGGACACCAGTCTAAACGCGGCATGTGAGATATGATGTCCCGACTTAAAACCGAATTTATTATCCGGAACTATATGTTTTTCCTCAATCCACCTAGTCAGAACTCTATTGATTACTTTTTCAAACACCTTAAGCAAACTTATCGACCAGAGATTCGCCGGATTGGATATATCCTTTCCCTTTTTGGAGATAGGTTGAACCATCGCCGTTTTTCATAGCGCTGGATGCATTATTCATTGATTTAATTTTGGTGGGGGTCTAAGACCCCTATTTATTTTGCTTAATACAAACTTAAAAACTATGACTTAAACTAATAATAAAATAATGTTTAGCTATTAGTAGAACTTATTACTAGTTCTTAAAACTAAGGATGGTGAAGGAGATCGAATCTGAGGGAAAGTGTGCCGCGATTAAAATCGAAAACGGAAAGGTTGGAGTTTACCCTACGCAGCATACGGAAGATTGGTTCGTTAGAGCCATATGGGGTGCGGTGGGTAGGTAGGTAAAATAGATGCGGGCAGTGTAGATTACGAGGGTTAATGCTAAAGAAAATGTAGTTGCAAAGAGACATGCAATCGACGGAGCCTGAGAGGAGTCGCTGAATGAAAAGAATGTCTGCTGCGTCCCTGCGTTACCCAAGGGTATTCAGGTTAATGAGTTTGTGACGGTCTCGGTAGTCAGGTAAGTTTAGAGAATCGTTCCCAGGTAGACCTCGATGCTGGATCCTCTCAATACGATTTACATGAACTCATTGAAAGGGACACCACGCTTAGCTAGCGTACTCGAGAAGGGTGCGAACATAAGTGATGTATAGTGATCTGGTAACGTACGGGTTGCAGAATTCTTTGGACCATCTTTTAACGAAGCCAAGTGATGAGTTTCCTTTAGTAATTATCTCATCAATAAGCGAGCGGAAATTAAGCTCCCTGTCGCATAATATGCCAAGGTCGTGGATAGACTCAACGAGGAATATAGATTGACCGTGGAGAACGTAAATCCGGGGAGTAGACTTGTTGCACTTAGATGAAAAGGTAATCGATTGGCATTTGGTGGCAGTGAATTCAAAGCAGTTCTTGATGCACCACGTGGAAAAACAATTTAGATCTATTTGAAGGAGGCTGGGGTCGTGTTGTGAGGAGATGGGTTAAAAAATGGGCAAGAAAGGGGCCGATAGGACAGACCTGAAACGAACACTATAAAAACGATTATCCAGGTAAAAAGATATCCATTTAAGCAAAATGGGTTCAAAGCCCAGGACGGAAACGTGAACAGGATTAGTTTATGAGACATTTTGTCAAAATCCTTACTGAAATTGTTATAACGTCAACTTCTTTACTACTTTCTAAGGCTGAGAGAACACAGAACACGAATTCTACGAGGTTAGTGGTAGTTGATCTACCCTTCAAAAAGCAGTGTTGATTGGGGGAAATAAAAGATTTGCATTGGAAGCTTAAGGCTTCATACAAAATCCTTTAGAGGAGTTTGGGTATATGAGAAAGTTTAGCTATGGTGCAGTAATTAGTGACCTCGCTCTTTAATCCCTTTTTGTGTATCGGTGTTATGAAAGAAGACTTCCATATCTGTGGAAATTCACCTTGAAAGAGCGATAATCGGAAGAGGTTATCAAGGGGGAGGGAAAGTGTTGAGGAACACTTTTTAAGAAATATGGATGGAAAGCCATCTGGGCCGGGTAAGTATTCATCATTAAGTTGTTGTAACTTATTTTCTATTACCGTATGATTAAATCTTTGAGAAAAAGAGGGGCCGATGGGGAAGTTAAGTATGTATTTGATATAAGAGGGATTCGGTATGAATGAATTATCCACAAAAGTATGCGGATCGGTTGATGATATGTTTTCGTATGAGAGGGATGGAGGGAAATCGTTTAATTGTCTCGTCCATTAGTTTTAGATACGAGTACCTGTCAATCTCCTCGTTTGACAGATTTCTGTTGGACGGTGGTTAGAGCGAATTCGAGGAGAGTGCTCTCGTCAGTGTTCTGGAGAAGTGTGTCCAACGCACCCTACTATAGTTGTAGGCATGCCTTTGAACAAACTCGTCCAATTCCGCAGCTTCGTTCGGAACGGTTATTTCGGTACTGAGACCGTTATGGTCACTGTCATACACAAAGGTGCGTAGACAGTTTATGGTTTGTTGATTTGTGCATGTCAGGTGTATTCGTTTGTCGAACAGCAGGAGATCCAAATAGGACCCGTGTCTAGGAAACGACGGACTATCCGTCGCCTTAAGGCCGAGTCGATGCATTATACTGTGCTGACCCCACCAATTGAATAGTAGGTTCCCTCTAGTATTTGGTGTATTATTTCCCCAATCTCTATGTTTGGCGTTGAAATCTCCGCCGATAATAAAGTAGTTGTCTTCCAATTCCAGCCTCAGAAATCGAAAATGTGTCTCGAGCTCTGAGATAAATAAGGTAGATTGAGTAGCCTTAGGTGCATAAACAGACACCATATATAACCGCTTTCCACTACGGAGAGGGATATACACGATGCATGCTTCCAGCACCTGGAACCAACGTACTACACGACTGTATACTCTTTTGAAACGTATACCTTTTCTTACAAAGATCGCAACGCCTCATCCCTGAATGGAGTTGGGTCGGTTTCTCCGTACTATTTTATTTGCCTTTTTTGAATCGTTTTGTGTCTTTTGGTAAGCTTAGTTTCGCTAACCAAGAGCACATCAAGAGCTTGGTCTTTAAGCAACTTAAACAGTGTAGATCTTCGTTCGAATCTAATCAGTGAACTAACATTCACAGCAAGGACCTTCAGGGTTTGCTCCGCCATGTACGTACCCATTACGGCAGCAGCGCGTATATTTGATCTACCCTCTTAGCCTGTTCCTGTATTTGACGCTGAAGCTGAGCCCGCAAGATAGCCCGCATGTCAGGTACAGGTTCCGGTGCTCTAGGCGCTGGGGCCTGAGAAGCTACCTTTGGTTGTTGTACCGTATTTCGCCTACCTGCCGCCATTTGGGCGTAGGTAACGTGGGGAGTAACGGCTGGTGTTTGTGCCTGCATGAGTGGACGTTTAACTTCCACTTTCTGCTGCCGAGCCAGATTTACTCTTTTGATATATTGGAATTTGGGACAACCCCGATAATTTGCGGTGTGTCCCGTGTTCCTACATAACGCGCAAGAGAGATGAATAATTTGTTCACTATTATTCATCATTAAGTTGTTGTAACTTATTTTCTATTACCGTATGATTAAATCTTTGAGAAAAAGAGGGGCCGATGGGGAAGTTAAGTATGTATTTGAAATAAGAGGGATTCGGTATGAATGAATTATCCACAAAAGTATGCGGATCGATTGAAGATATGTTTTCGTATGAGAGGGATGGAGGGAAATCGTCAGATTTTTTTTTGTAGTTAACGAATTGGTAGAAAGGCTTAGGATCGTTTATAAGCCTTGATTGCGCACTATCAAGGTATCGCTGATAGAGTAAGTTATAGAACTGGGCGAATTGAAGGTATGACCCGAGATAGTTTGAGTCAGCAAAAGAGTTAGATCGGAGGTAAACTATCCATAATTTGTTTCTCTTCTTACGTAAAGAGCGAAGCTTACGATTATACCACGGTGGGGTCGTAGAAGGGGTCCTATTGCGCGAAAAGGGGACTTAGAGAGAAATAGAATTGAATAATTCTCTGTAGAAAATAGAAAGAGCACTTTTTAGGGGCATATTGGCGAAATCAAAAGAACACTTACTAAGATATGCGTTAATTTTGCGGAAATTTGCTTTATGAAAGTCGTAAGAAGAGGTGACTGCAGATGGGGAATGCTGGATAGGAGAGTGGTGGAAAAGAAAAAGAAGAAGTGGCGGGTGAAAGTTATCAATGGTCGATAGTGAAAGGGGACAAATCGATACAGACGAGTTTATTGGGTCAGTGGTGAAAATGAGGTCTAATTGCCTACCCATATAGTTGGAGACCCCACTAACTTGGCATAAGCTAGAGTCTGTAAGCTTATCCAAGAAGAGGCATTCTTTACTCGAGTTAGGGTTAGCGATAAAAAAAGATTCATCATCTGATTGAGTCCAGTGTAGTTGAGGTAGATTGAAATCGCCGAATACGATGTTATCATCGAGAGGATCAGATAAGTTAATAATTTGATCAATTGCATCGATAGCGAGTTGGTAGCATTCGATTGGTTGGGCCGGTAGGATGTAAAAGCACATAACGTACAGGGACCTGCGGGGGAGTGTTATCCTTATAGAAACGTAGTCAAGCTTAGAAGAAGTAGAAACAGCGATTGGTGAAAAGTTTAGGTCATTGCGGACGGCCAATAAGACACCTCGACAGGGAGAATCATCATTTGGACGGGTAAGATCGTCGTCTTGAAAAACATTGAAACTAGTGGGGAATAATTCCTGATTCTTTATATCGGGAATTAGATTAGTTTCGGTCAGAGCGTAGACCTCAAATGGCAGAGCGTGAGATTGGCTCAAGACGGCACGGGTCCTAGATAGCAGCCCTCTTACGTTTTGATAGTAAAATGTAAAAGGAAGTTATTTCGAGAGGGCGTAGGAGTGGATGGTCGAAAGATTGCACGTTAGGGACGAAAAAATTTGTCGTTGTCAGCTTTGCTCCATTGGAGATGTGAGATCCTTTAGAGTGCACATACTTAACGAAAGCAGCAAGGTCATCTGAGACTTTTTGGGAGACATATTAAAAATCTCGTGGAACTTGATATATAAATTCCTCAGATTTGTAAGGTCAATAGGGAAACCTTCCTGCTCTATGGAGACCATGACGCTTGTTTTAGTTTTTCCCTAATAATAAACTGAGTCTGATTTATCATGCAGATACGCTAGAAGGAGACGTATATTCTCGTACGTCTTTTTTTCTCTAAACCTAGAAAGTGCACAACGACATTCTGTTGTGCCAAAAGTTTGTTGGGTTATTTTAACTGTGGGTGGCATAAGGGGAACAAAAATGGGGCAGGTGGACGAAGATTGAAGGGGCATGACACACATGTTCACGTGAGGGATTTATAACATGGGACCTAATGAAATTGGGATATTTATCTCCGGTTTTAAGATAGAAATTAGGGAAATAAGTGCTAGTGGGGGAACGTGCAGAGGGATTCGATATTTCAGAGGAGTTATTGTGAGCGGTTGGTGCTAATTTGAAAGAGACGCTTTGACGCGGGGGCTTGGGTGGATCGGAGGCTGCAGGTACAATATAATTGGAGGACTGATGAAGTCGGTTCGGGATGTGAGTGGGGGGGGGGCAAATTGAGGAATATGTTAGTTTTAAATCTCCAATTAGAGTCAGATTTGGAAGGGGAGTTGGAAACGGTTTTCGGTATAGAGTCAGGTTTGGGACGGTTTGGGACGGGTTCCGGTATTTTATTAGAGTCCGGTTTGGGACGGGAGTTGAAATCGGGATTAGATAACTTAGAATTAAGCTTCATTTTATCCTGTTTCTTGGCAGGTGTTTCGATCCATTTACAGATGCGCATCTTTCCAACGTTGAAATTAGTACCAGCAGGGTTTTTTAATAACCATTCGTATCTAGCAGGTAAGACGAGTCTAAAGCTTCGATTACCTTTGTCGTGAGATGACAGGAACATTTTACATTTGCTGATGGAGATGCCGCATTTGTCCCCAAAGAATTTCGTGATCCAAGAAATATCAGCGTTTATGGGGCCGCCTTTAATGAAAAATGTACTCATATCGGTTTCAATTTTATCCAGTCTACACTTCCATTCGGAAGGTGTCCATGATGTACCAAAATGTTTGATGCGTGGGGCGGCGACGGGAGGAGTTGACAGTGAAACAGTTTCGGTCTCCTGGACCTAAGGGGCAGCAGGAGAATTTGTAGATTTAATTAACCGTGGTGTACGAGGAGGTGGTGGTTAAAGTGGGTTGACTTCGGTTTCCAGTAATTCAGCCAAAATTGATGTATTGTCGTGGATATTCTGGTGGTGTTGTGTATGGATTGGTAAATAGTCAATTTTGCTGCTTACCGTTTCGATATGATCCCTATATCGAAAATGGTTGATTGTACAGCAGCTAGATTATCGATTCCCACAATTTAAGTTTAGAGATGTTTTGGGCGGAACAAACTGCTTTGAGATCATTGATCGCAGTATTCATCTCGACCAGACTTGCAGATTGTTTATCCATGTTGGTGAGCTTGGACTTAAATATATCGGTTGAGGACAGAACCGAGTTGGTTAATTCATCAACATAACTGACACTACTTTCTAAATTGGACTGATTCGTCGTGATTATTTTTGTGAGACTTTTTTGGCATGAGTCATTAGAGTCACTGAGGTACTTTATAGCAAGCAACACGTGCGAAAGCGAGATGATCTTGCACTCATCACAAAATAATAAGAGGTTATCAGAGAACTCTTTGATGAATACCGTATTCCTTTTATTTAATCCGACACAAATTGCTTAGCATGATTTTCCACAGATGCCCTTACAAGTAAAAAAGTCATCATATCAAAGATTGGGCAGTTAGTGATTTCATTATTAAACAGGGTGGTGTATTAAACAGGGTCTAGAGGAAGATGTCGAAGCACGGTGTTCGGAATACCATCGGTCTCCACTGATTTCTTAACTCTGATTGTGTTGAAGATCTCATGGAGTTCTTCCTTCGAAATGAACGGGGTAGGTCACCCTCTCTGGCAATGACATTATTTGCCATATTTTCGTCGCTGAACCAGGTGAAACCAGAGCCCTCGGATCGCCACTTCTCTACTTCATTTCGAATGTAGAAGTTGTGCACCAAGACGCGATTGTCCAGGTTATAATTAGGGCCTTGTATACTTCCAGGAAACCGCCCGTATGGCCTCAAACTTCTCCTGTGGATCCTCGATCGCAATGAAGTCGTCAACGTCAGCGGCTTGACAGCGGTCTACTTTTCTGTCGGTGTAGTGCGTCAATAGTAGGATTGCGGAACACTTGTCGATCTCCTCGTTTGACAAATTCCTATTGGACGGTGAGTGGAGCGTGTTTGAGGAGAGTGCTAATGCCAAGGTTGCAGAGAAGTTTGGCCATCGAGTCTTACTGTATTTGTAAGAATATCTTTGCAAAAACTCCTCCAATTCCGCAATTTCGTTGGGAACTGTAATTTCGGTGCTAAAATCGCAATGGTAGCTATCATACACGAATGTGCGCAGACAGCTTAGCGTTTTTAAATTCGTACCTGTCAATCGTATAGGTTCGTCGTATAGCAGTATATCCAAATAAGACCCACTTCTGGGAAACGACGGGTTATCCGTCGCTTTAAGACCAAGTCTGTACATGACATCGTGCTGACCCCACCAATCGAGTAGTAGGTTCCCTCTAGTATTTGGCCAATTATTTCCCCAATATCTGTATCTAGCGTTGAAATCCCCACCGATTATAAAATAATTCTCCCCCGGCTCCAGCCTCAGAAGTCGAAAAATCGTGTCGAGCTCTGTAATGAATAAAGTGGATTGTGAAGCCTCAGGGGCATAAACACTCCCTTGTATACTCTGTAAAATTTTATACCTTCTTTAATGAAGATCGCGACACCGCCTCCACGTTTGGATCTGGGCCGATTTCTTCTTCCAACAATATAATTATTGTACTCCAGTTTGTGCTTATCGGTTATCTTGGTTTCGCTAGCGAAAAGCACACCCGGAGTTTGGTTTTGTAGCAATTTAAACATCGCGGCTCTTCATTCGAATTAACATTCAACGCAAGGGCTTTCAAAGTTTGCTTCCACTATGTGCGTACCCATTACGACATGTGTTGCGTTAGGCCCGGCAGCAGCGCGTAGACCTGGTCCACCCGCTTGGCCTGTTCTTGTACCTGATGTTGCAGCTGAGCCATGGCGCCGTAGAAGCAACAGTCGCTTGCTGTACCGTAGCCCCCTACCTGACGTCATTTGGGCGTAGGAAATTTGGGATGTGACGGCTGAAGTTTGAACTTTTACAGGTGAACGTTTGACTTCCACTTTCTGCTGCTGAGCCAGTTTTGCTTTTTTAATGTCAGCGAACTTAGGACAACCCCGATAGTTTACGGTGCGTCTCACGTTTCCACATAACACGCACGAGAGCTGCGTCCTATCGGATGCTCCGTCCCTACCCAGAGCACACTCCTCGGAACTGTGGTTCTTAGCGCACTTCACGTATCGAGGCTGCATTTGGCAGTTCGATGCGGCGTGCCCGAACCTCTGGCAGCGAACGCATTGTGTAACGCCTTCGCTCCTTTTTAATTTTACCCAGTGAACTACCTGGAGTCTAGGACATTGATACTCCTTAGACTATCCAGGCGGCTTTCGAGACTAAACTGCACTAGGAAGAATGGCAGACATCGTTTCTCGCGCGTGGCTCTAGCTGTGGTAAATAGCTTTACCCCCACAATCTTGAGTCCTTCGCACTCCTTTTCTTTGTATGTATTACAATGGATGGCATGGCGATCATTCCCCAATCGCTTAATATTGAAATTATTACCAAAAACCAAATTACACAGATCCTTGGTTGTATTCACCTCTAATTTACAGATGTTGATAGGAGACACCTTCTCCTTCTTCTTCTGCTGTGCTTCTGTTATTGTTGTTATTGTTGCTGTTGCTGGTGGTGCTATTTTAGCTGTTGCCTGTGGTTGTGGCTGCTCTTGTTGTTTTCGCTGGTATTTCTTAGGCTGTTTTTGATTTTGTCGTAGCACTTGTGCTATTGTATTTGTTTAGTGGTGTTGCTGGGTCTGCTTTTGAGCAAGCTGCGTCTGCCATTGATTTTGGGATTGCTCTTGCTCTTCCCCCTTCCTTCTTTCCATTTGCTTTTCTTTTATGGCCAGTACTCATTGTTGTAGCATTTTGATGCTCCTACTTATGAAATCCATTTCTTCCTCTTCATCTTCCGATTCGGTTACTGCCAATGAGAAGGAGTTGTTCCCTTCTCTCACTCCACCAAGCAGTTTTACAGTGGAAGTTGGTAGGGTGGGACGTTGTACCAAGTTAGAAGTTGACCTTAGCTTCTTCCTTCTCTTAGTCTATGGCATTTGGCTCGAACAGCTTGAAGCCTCACCTGTTATTTCAGCAGATCCTGCTATTGGCATAACGGACCGCTCTCCACAATCCATCACGTGATGTTTACTACAACACTAGTAACACATTAACTTGATACTTATTTTTATTTTAAATGAAAATAAAAAGAAAAAAACAAAGAGTCTGCATGACTCGGAGTCGAACGTACAACCTTTGCCGTTTCAAGCGAACACACTATCACTGTGCTAATTGAGCCTAAATCCAACACAAATAGTTAACAACATGTTCTAGACATCTGGACGTCCATATTCTTCAAGTGGTAAGCCAAACATAGAGAGTGTTGCTACCAGTGCTGATTAAAGAAAGTGTTGAAAAAGCAATGCAGCCTTTAATTACTGCTGGCGACAAACATACTCCAAACACAGAGCAATCCCAAAATCGCATTGTACATAATCTATTCCCAGAAAACTTCACAAGCATTAAGTAAATAGCTTTGAAAATGGGATATTTTCTAAGGACAGGCAATGTTACTCAAGATCGAACGACTGCTTGTCGTATCGTTTGGATCCTTGGGGCTTGAAATTTTGTGGTTCCTGTAAAGGTATTTCAGTCGAATATTTTGTGTTCAGAGTCGATATGCTGAAATGCGGGGCCGTGGCTCAAATGGTAGTGAACTGGCTTCCAAATCGGAAGGTTCGAATTCTTACCACTTCCACTAACAATTTAGTACCCCCATTAAAGGTTAGACGCCACCCATGCAGCAAAATAACTGAGCCCAAACATCTTTCTTTTCTTTCTATACCATTTTCCAAAAAAACTTAACACATACTGCGGCATTATATAAGCATTCATACCCACTTGAGTGTTTAGCTCAAAAAGAAAAAACAAACTGCACCTGGGGTAAGGTATTGATGAATTGCAATCCTAGAGGTGATTGGTCCAGTTTACCGCGAAAGAACTTCGAGGATTTTTTTAGATCCATCCTGCAGCTAAAAAGTCAGTTACGTCAGCCTATCAATAACAGTGATCTTGTGCAAATTCTTCTCACTAGTATTTATCTAAAATTATTAGATTTTATATTTCCAATGAAAATTCACAGTCTTAATAAGTTCAAGGACGAGTGCTAGCGAACAGAAAGAATGATACAGAATCAATTTGTCCAACAAAACAGAAACTTACCTTATCATTCAATCCATGAACTAGGAATAGATAATGAATATGATGATGAGAAACACAAAGGATATGACGTTTCGGCTATTTCTTACCGCAATAGAGTACAACCTCAAATAGAAAACAAAAATAAAACACAACCATATGCTTCAATTGCAAAGCTCCAGCTCAAGTACATGTATTTACTAACTGTCCATCTCCTATTAATAAGTGGTTTTGCTATCGATGTGATTCAAATGGAGTCACCGACATTAATTGCAGACGCTGCAATCTCTTAATGGAAAAAACCAAAACGAGCGGAATAAAAACCGGAGAATCTCGTTAGACTCAAACTCTTCCGGAATAAAATAAGCTGACGCTTGCACTAATACAGACAATTCCGATCCAACATTTAATTATAAACAAGCTGTTGAACAGAAACAAAATAAAGCCTTCAGAAAATAAAACACGCTTAACAGCAGTAGCATGTCCTACGAAGAAAGGTTGAAACGTTATAACCACCTACGGTCCAAAATATTTAACCTTGATGAGCTTAAGCTCGTAGATAGACCAAACAAATTTTCAAAAACACGATTGCGGTACAAGAGACGAAAACTATTGAGACTGATTATTTCCAGCAGCGTTTTTAATCACAGTTCTGATGCGCGGCCTTTCTCGAAAACACAAATTTCAAGATTATAGAAATTATAGGTTTACTTGATTTCGGAGCAACTGTTTCTTGCCTGGGCCAGGACTGTCTAAAATTTATGCAAGACCTTAATATCCTTATTCTCAAACTCCCGTCGTTTATTCGAATGGCTGATGGAAAACGCCAATCAATTATTGGTTTTATCCTAAATATTGAATTAAATTTCAACAACGAAGTTGAGAGTCAGGATTTCTACTTAAGGGACACACCTAGTGTGACAGCCTAAAAAAAGGGGATTTTTGGAATTTAAAAAAAAAATTACAGTATCAATTGTTTTAAAATTTTAAGGGTATATTTATACATATTTTAAGAATACACAGTAAATTTTTTTAAGAAAAAAATTAAATATTTTTCCAGATACACGCGATCTCCGACGGCGCTAAAAAGAAAAGGTCCTCCACTGCTGCAGTGATTCCGTCCTTCTCCGTGGATGAAATATAAAAAAAAACAATTCTCGTTAAACTAGAAGACATTGTCCGTACAATGACCTACGATCGAAAAAAAAAATCAAAAATTGACAAAATGGCGGCGTTTTTAAAAAAAAAGTTGAATTTTACCCAAAATTTTGGTCGTTTTTGGCCTGCCAAAATTTTTTTTCTATTTTTGATGAGATCAAAAAACTGGCAGGTCATTATATGGAGAACTATATACAGAACATGCAGGAAAATTTTGATAGTGATCGGATCATTTGTCTCCGAGTTATCACTGCAGCAAATTTGAAAAATGCTGTTTCGAGAAAAACGCGTTTAAAGATAAAATGATCGTTTTCACTGTTATAAATCATACTTACAGCTAATCTGATATTCCAGGCCCATATATATACATATATATGTCTGTATACCTGAAAGCCTACAATAGAAACTGGAAGCGTATTATAACGGTTGCAACCATTAGGAAGAGACGGTAGACTCCGAACAATACCTCAGGTACGTCCCGTATGCTAATACAACTATTAACTGCCGAGCAGTTACTCTTCAAATGACTGTAACTCAAAAACCATTTGAGATATCGATTTAAAATTTTAGTATGTTATTTCTAAAGGTGTAACTTATCGAAATATGAAAAAAAAATTGTTTTTTTTTTTTAAATTTCACACTAGGTGTGCCCCTTAATACCCTAATTTTCTCAACCCCTTTACTTAGGTATAGGCTTTTAGCGGAAGTTCAAAGTAGCCCCTAGCGTAGTTGGGGAACTCGAAGGCAATTCAAATTTTAATACTCCGGTAATTGAAAGAAATAAAGAGCCAAAACTCATGAATTTGTCCGAATCACGAAAGTCTACAGTTAAAAGAGGTGATATTTAAATTTCCGTCCTTTGCCAATCTTGGTTTAGGTAAAACTTGTCTCGAAAAACATATAATTGACACCAGTGATGATCAGCCTGTTAAAAAAAGGCATTATCCTGTGTCACCGGCTATCCAAAAGTTCATATACGACGAATTAGATCCCATGCTTTCTTTGGTATTGATTGAATATAGACAAAAAGCCTGGAAAGAACAGACTATGCCTAGACTCTATGAAAGTGAACTCACTTACAAAGAAAGATGCGTATCCCCTTCCCCATATAGAAGGCCTGTTAAGCCATCTTGAAGATACACATTACATTAGTAGCGTGGATCTAAAGGAGGCGTTTTGGCAGATTCCTTTGGAGGAAGGATCTAGAGAAAACACGGCCTTCACTGTGCCAGGAAGACCGTTGTATCAATTTACTCTCATGCCTTTTGGGTTGTGTAATGCACTCAGCGAACAAGTTTTCTAAGAATTTTGGCGGACACATAGATACTTCGCAACTAGTGGCTGACTGTGTAAGAGACTTAACAATTAATGTCGATAAATCACGATTTTGTTTGGTGTGAATGGTACCGGAGATTTAGTCGCAACTTTGCTTCTATCGCCTGCTCGTTGGCGGATACTTTAAAAACAAACCATTTGAAATGAACTCCAAAGCCCTTAAATCATTTGAGTCATTGAAAACTGCTCTTACTCTTATACCGGCTCCACTTTTGACCAATCCAGACTTCTTTAACACTTTCGTAATCCAATGTAATGTGTTGCAGATGATCAACCCTAATGATTAATATAATGTTTAAATAATAAAAGAATAAAGTGTTAACCCCGAAATATAATGTAGTAGAATGTCAAATATAATTATTATTACCAAATGTTAAAATGAGCAACTATTAACAGCTCTTAACTACTAAAATATGTATAAGACCTATGAGAAAAAAAATAAAGAAAACACTGTTGATTTTATAACGTTTAATTACGGTCGTTTTCTTAAAACCTCTAGTCATCGGGAACTTAGAAACGCTTTTCTTAAACCCCGTTTATTCGAATGTTCTGAAACCCATCACCCTACATTTTGGTCCTAACGAACCGGATTTTTGTGAAGAATATGTACATACGAGTATGTGCAAAAGTGCAAAAGTGACAATTAAAACAATTGATAATTCAATAAAACATTGAACAAAAGGTTTGCTGTGTGTGTTAAAAACTGTGTGCAACCCATTCAAATTGTCCAGAGGAGCAACACATCAACAATCCCCTGAAGCCCAGAAGAAGTATTTATACATAAAGCTGAGTAAGTCCGCTAAAATTTCATTTACTTTGTGTGTCACATTTGTATCAAAAAAAAATGTTTGGGCAATTTCAACTAGATATACTCGTACTAGAACGTATGTGCAAAGATTGGGAAATTTTCTTAAAGCCAAACAAGGGCCAACTTAAGAAGGTAGCCTATTTGGAATCCCGACTGGAAATGCTAAATGGGCAGATAGACAAGGCCAGCCACTATCACAAAGGGATCGTCGGAGAAGGAAAAGTGGAAGCCGAACTCAAAACGGAAAACTTCACAGATGTGTACGATAAAATACGGAAAATCTAGGCGGAATACAAGGCTGATGTCCGAGACACTCTGAACAACCTTCTGCGTACCACCGTATTATCCATTGCGAGCAGCGAAACGTCCGACAAAAGTGAAAAGGACGCCATCTCAAATAGTTTACGATTTCCAACAATCAATCTTCCCACTTTCTCAGGTAGCTATACTACATGGAGATCATTCCATGATCTTTTTGTAGCGGTAATCTATACAAATACATCGTTGTCCGATGTCCAAAAACTCTATTATCTTAAGTCGAGCATCAGCGGTGAAGCAGACCGGTTGTTGCAGCACTTGGCCATCGACAAAGGGAACTATGCTCGTTCTTGGGATCTCCGGGTGGAACGCTACGACCAAAACTCGGTTTTGGTTTTATTCGAAATTCAACTAAGGTTGCTCTTCGACCAAAAGGCAATCAATACTGAGTCGGCGGCACAAGTAAAGCGCATTCTAGATACGTCCCAAGACGTTATCCACTCTTTGAGAAATTTGGGGTTGCCGGTAGATCAATGGGACGCAATTTTAATCTTTTTCGTCCTACAGAAAATGTCCGATGCGTATAAACAGCTAGGGGAACAAAAATTGGGAGTCAGTAAAGATCTGCCTCCATGAAAAGATTTTGTAGAGTTTCTTGATTGTAGTTTTAGGACCCCAGAGGCTGTTGAACACAAATGTGGCGAGAAAAAATTTGGGAATAGGGGCACCGAATGTTTTCTTTGCACAACAAGAGCAGAGGCGGCGAAGTAGCTGTAGGTTTTGTAAGAAGGGACAACATGCACTTAGGGAATGTCACAAATTCTTTCAGATGACAATTTTCACAGCTCTAGTATTCGTTCATTATCCCCCTCCTCGCAACAACAATCTCTTTTAAAAAATAGTATTCAGCAGCCTTTCACACAGAATGCGGGTAGTCAATTACCATTCAACCCAAAGTCAAGCGTGTTTCACCCACGGCAACGCGATGACCCTGCAGATAGCTCTCAGACTAGAAACCTGACTCATCTGGCCCCATTGCGCAAAGAACCCAACGGTTTTTGGTAGGTTGAAGAAGAACCATTCGAGGCATACGAATCGGAAGAGGCCAAGGTTTGTGAAGCTCATTTCGAAAGGAACACTAAACGCCTAGCGGATGGTCGATATCAGGTGTGCTTACCATTTAAGGACGGGAGGAATCCAGGGATGAGTCCGAGTCGTCACGGCGCATTGAGGCGCTTTATGCAGTTGAAGAAAAGGCTCCAAAATAATCCCACACAGCACAAGGAGTATGCTAAATGTATGTCCGAGTACCTTGAATTAGGACATATGAAATCTATTGGTAATGCTTACGAGGTTTTGTACCCACTCTTTCAGTTTTTCCCCATCATGCCACCGTTAAGGAACCTCGATGCAACGTTCACCGCTTCTTGTGGCTATTCCTTAAATGATAAGCTGATGGTTGGACCCTAAAAACAAACAAATATATCAGATATTGTTCTAAAATGGCGAAAGTATCATTTTATATTTACAGGCGACGTGGAGAAGATGTATCGCCAGATCCGCGTAGACACCCCAGACGCCGATTACCAATTGATTCTGTGGAGAGATAATCCAAGTCAGGATGTTCAAATGTAATGGAGACAGTAACTTTTTGAACAGCGTCTGTCGATCAAAGTGCTACCGAGGCTTGCTGAAGACAAAGTTACAAGATTTCCATTGGCCGCATCAGTCATCAGAGAAGAAACATCTGTTAACGATGTTATATCCGGAGCTGACAACATTCAACAAGCTCAACACAAATTTGGGGATGTTAAAGGTCTGTTGGCATCGGGAGGATTCAACCTGCGTAAACATGTAAGCATGTAAGAGGAAGTATTGGAGCAGATTCCAGCTGAATAATGTGGGATAAAGTATGACATTCCATTCGATGAGGAATCAACTTCCAAAACTCTGCAGATGTTTTCTTATTCCAGGTAGCGCCATTCAACGACGAGAAGCCCAAAAAAAGATCAATGCTATCGTCAATTGCAAGGCTCTACGATCCTATGGGCTGGGTTGCGCCATGTATCGTAAGAGCCAAATTAATGATGCAGCAGTTGTGGAAGCGAGGGCTGGATTGGGATGTATCAATTCCACCAGAGCTAAGGTGTGAATGGATGATGTTTCGCGAAGATCTTGGCTCTCTTAACAAGATCCAAACACACAACAAAAGCTAGTAGGATAAAACTGCACGGATTTTGCGACGTGTCAGAGAAGGCATATGGAGCAGCAGTATATTTACGCACCTTAGACAACACAAACACAGTCCACATGAACCTTCTCTGCTCAAAAACAATAGTTGTACCGCTACAATCAATCACGTTGCCTAGGTTGGAGCTGTGCGGAGCAGTTCTCTTGGCAAAATTATTGGAAGAAACAGTACGAGTCCTGAAAATAGAGGCAGAATCGGTATATGCATGGACTGACTCTGTGATTGCGCTGTGCTGGATCAAGGCAACACCTTCGAAATGGAAAACATTTATCGGGAACAGAGTGTCTCAAATACAGAAACTCACCGATGGGGATAGTTGGAGAAACTACCCACGGAACTAAATCCAGCCGACAAGGCATCTCGAGGTATGCTTCCATCCGCGATCATCAACCACAAATTATGGTGGCATGGACCGGGGTTTTTAAGCAACGGTTGGAGCATACCATTTCCTGAACAACCGTCGTGCTTAGAGACAGAACACGAAGCTCGATCGATAGTGACACATCAGCAGGTTACGGACGGTAGTAGAAATAATAGCAAAATACTCGTCACTGTCTCAGGCTATTCGAGTTGTTGGGTACTGTATGCAAGTTCTTCCAGGAGGAGAATCAATGAATCACCGACAGTTTAAAGATGTTCTTACACCCACTAAATTAGATACTGCATTCATTAGAATTGTGCGCGCAGCACAATACAAGATGTTTCCAAATGATGCAGCTGTAAGCAGCAAACAACACAAACCATTAAAAGAATTTAAGGCACTCAACCCCTTTAAGGACGATTCTCAGAGTTGGCGGAAGGGTGAAAAATTCAAACTTAACATATGACTAACATCCCATACTGCTGAAACCCGACTACACACTTTCGAAACTGATCATCCGAGATGCACACGAGAAGACCTACCACGAAGGGATCCAGAAAGTCATCGCATATGTTAGGCAGCGGGTTTGGATCTTAAACATAAAGAGCGCGGTCAAGCGATATATTTTCCGAAGCACTATTTGCTATCGTTTTAGAGCAAAACCCATGGTGCAACTAATGGGCAATCTCCTAGCGGCGCGAACAATTATGGGCAGACCATTTTCATCGTCCGGAGTATACTATGCATGACTCATAGACGTAAAGACCTGGAGAGGCCGCAATGCAAAACTGCTCAAGGGATACTTCGCGATATTTGTATGTATGGCGACAAAGGCAGTTGACATAGAATTGGTAAGCGACATGCCCACGCAAGCTTTTCTTGCTGCATTCCGGCGATTCGTTTCGCTACGAGGACTCTGTCACCAACTGTATAGTGACTTCGGAAGGACCTTTTTGGAAGCAAGCGGCGAACGTGAAGCCCAACTGAATTCGAGAGACGTGGCAGAGACACTGGCAAACGATGGCACAACATGGAATTTCATTCCATCAGCTTCCCCGTATTATGGAGGTAGGAGGGAAGCAAGTGTGAAATCCATCAAATTCCATTTAAAGCGTGTTGCCGGTAACCAATTGATGACGTTTGAGGAGCTCAATAAACTTCTTATTCAAATCGAAGACTCACGACCATTGTGCCCTCAATCGGACGACATCAACGATTTGCAACCACTCACGCCAGGCCACTTTCTGATTGGAGCACCACTTACTGCACCACCACAACCCGAATACATCCTTGAAATGATCACACACTTACACCGTTGGAAGCGTGTTCAAACACTGATGCAGTCGTTTTGGAAGCAGTGGAGCACGGAGTATCTTTCATGACTTCAACAACAACTAAAATGGATAGAAATCAGCCAACAGCAAATAGCAAAAAGAGACTTGGTCTCGACGAGTCATCGAACTTCACCAAGGTCCAGATAATTTGGTTCGAGTAGCCACCCTGAAAACGGAAACCAGCGAACTGAAAAGATCTGTTGCCAATCTATGCCCACTTCCAACTGCAGACACAACAAGTCTTTGAGTAAAAGCATATGTACATATCCAAGCAAACACTACGCAACACAGAAATAATTAAAATACAGTCCACTTAACCCTTAATGAAATCATCAACTCTTCTGCAAACATGTACAACAGTTAGTTTTAGTTTTATATGCATTTTATTTTCTTAACACTAACTCTTACATTCTAACAAAAAATGCTTAAATGCTAGCTTACAATTACTTAATAATCTTACACTAACTTACTGGCCCCGCACAGGCACTCTAAGCTACTCTAAATTCTTATAACTATGTCTTTCGACTTCATTTACATTTTCTTAAAACTATTTATTTTGTATACTTAAAGCTAAGAAAAAAATTAAACATGTACAACACCAAATGTTTCCATTCATAAATTCGACAGTTACAGCAAAATCAGCATTTCAACTAAATAGCACACCATCCAGAAAAGTCAGTTCATAAAACATAGCAAAAAAACAAATTCACATCCTGACAAAATCCAACAAGTATAAAATAGGCCGATTAAATATGAATCTATCCATCAAATATCAAATCAAATATATAAGCCTAAAAAATAATATGTGCCTGTTCACATTGGCGCGGTCAGGAAGACTGTCCAAAAGAAAGGGAACGATTTTTATTGAAGTGGGAAGAAGATGGGTTATTTCCACCAAAAATCTATTTCAAAAGTGGATTTTCGGGTGAAGCACGTCGTTTTTTTCCATATCGCTCCATTTCTGACATATTTTTTCATTTTAGTTTTGATCGTTGACGAGCAAGGATGTGTGAAGAATACGTAAAAGGTAAGTTTCAACTGCTCAAATTTAAAAATTAAAAATGATCCGATTCAAGTATTCCACTTGTCAAAAAGTCTTTCAACCCCATGAAAATGTAACGGGTACTTACATCCCGTCGCCAATGTAAACAGTCACTATCAACTCATCTTCCCAAGAAATTGGTCAAACAACACACAAAAAAAAACAAAACAAACACATAATCACATAATGTAAACAATCAAATCGCAATTTGGACAGATTAATCAGCACATTCATATGTACTCGTATAAGCAATTGTTTCGGCGAAATCGATCGCCTATCGTACACACGCGATCGCGAAATAAAACGAAAAAGAGGATGAAATAACAACAACAAAATAGTAAATGAAACACGGAATATGTAAATATAATTCCAAATATACTAAACCCTATTATTTATTATAACTCAAACAAAAAATTGCAATACTTACCTGATGTAAATACGATAAGCGTAAACAGCGACGAAACAAGTGCATACAATTTAGCCAACATACTATGCACATATGTATGGAAGTGCAAGGAGAGCACCGAATGATGCACATATTCTGCAATCATTGTTTACGTGTTATGTCTTTGTGGTTGTTACTCTTTTGCAACGTCTATTAAATTTGCTAATCTTGTTTGTTTTATCCATCAACAGAAAGAAACCAGGGTTTCCATAGAGGCGGAAGTTTGTTGATGAAGTCCCAGTTGCGAACTATGGTATATATATAACTTCACTGGCATTGTCATCGGTAATATAGAAAGGCTTTTTTAAACCCCATTTGTTCGATTGTTCTGCAAACCCATCACCCTACATAATGCTTCTAGGCATTGGTGGTGTATTGTATTGTACTAGACGATGAAAAGAATGAGAAACCCATAACATAATTCTCAGAAAAAATTAATACATCAACTACAGCGTTGCTGAGCAAGAATGCTATGCGGCTGTAAAAGCGGTAAAAAAATTCAGACCTTATGTTGAAGGATCGGCCATCGCCAGCCTGCAATATTTGATGGGCTTGAAAGATTTAAGCGGTAGATTGGCAAGATGGTAGCTAAAATTACAGGCGTTCTTCTTCGACATAAAACATCACAAAGGTACACAAAACGTAGTACCAGACACTCTTTCTCTCGCATCTAATGAAGAATTGCTACAAAAAGCTCTTATGCCTTAATTGAACTAACGCAAAATTTCAATCTCCGGAATACCTCGAATTGATATCGACTGTAACGAAGAATCCTGACTAATTGCTGGATTTAAAAATGACTGACTGTTGAGTTAAATTTTCCCGCAACAAGTTTGGCTCTCTTTTTCCTTGTAAGTCCCTTCGATCCCTCTTTTCATTGATTGGGAACACCGAGCTCTGGTGGAGGTGGAGGGCAGCCATGGTCCCATCGGGACCAACCCCAGACCTCGGAAAACAACCCACATTGGTTCACGGGTCGTTTTATCCGCAGAGGATAACGAGGAGGTTCTGTAAGTGAAGCCCTAAGGACAGTAGGGAGACCCACGACGAACCAATAACCCCCGGGTGCGATAGGAGGTCCACCAGGAACACCGTTGTCGGAGCCCATAGATTCACGGGAGACTCGCAACGGGCTGCATTAGGCAGGACGCCTAAATTAGCCGACGGGTGGGGACGGGCTGTCCTTTCAATCCAGACACCCCAACACGATGATGACGATCCCTGGAACGTACACCCCAACGGAAGCCAAACAACAGAAGGCCAAGGGAACACCCCATTCCGCTACCGATATGGGTACGAGCACCAGCATCACATCACTATAATGGATGTGGATGCACCGAGCCAAGTGATCGATGGGTGAAGAGACGACGATCTTTTTGATAGCAACACCCCAACGAGGGAGCAGCACCGGTGTGCAGGCCGACGGCCAAGACAATCGAGCACACCCCAATGACACACCAGCTGTAAAATTCAGGTTCGATGGGTGAAGGGACGAGGAATCCTTTTAAGCCAGCACCCCACCGATGGAGCACCGAAGGAGCAGCAGAGGCGTGTAGGCGGATGGCCAAATATTAACTTAGCCTCCAACGAGGGAACAAAATCGAATAACTAACACACAACAACAAACCACAACAACCAACAACAACCAATAACAACCAACAACAACCAACACCAACCAACAACAACCAACAAACAACGATTGTACAAGAAAAAAAGTACAAACTGGCAGAGAAGGCAGAGAGCAGAAGGGCCCAATTACAAAAATATAAATAAATAATTGTAAGGAGTGACACGCAATTGGTCAGTCCCTCCCGCCAATCTGAACGCCGATCCACAGGATTAGTTAGGGACCCGCGGATAGAAATATAAAAAATGAAATTTGCACAGGCACTGAACTTAGCTTTTGTAAGGGGCGGGGATCCGATTATGTATTCGCACAATGAAGCCTCTTCAATATCTCCTTGCTCCGCAATTTCTGCCATGGCGTAGGTATATTCCCTGTATGATTCGGACGATCGCATTAATCGACGTTGCATTTGGCGGTGGACTTCGGCGCTGGTGATCTTAGAGCTGAATTCTTCTTCTAAAGCCTTCTTTAATGATGCCCAGTTGGTTATGTTCCTTGGAGATATGTATCGTTTAGCTGCGCCCGATAATAACCTCTTAGCGTAAACCAGTTTTTGCAAGTCATTCCATCCAATAGTGGCACATATTTCTTCGAAGTTTTCAATCCATCTACGTATTGATTTATTGTTAGAGCCAGAGAATGTTTCGAATGAGTCCTCCACTTCCTTGAAACTGAATAGAGCTTTGGGGTTTTCCTCGCAACGTGCACATGTCTTCTCTGGTTGAGAGTTCACTATCATTGATTTCATCCTTTCTTCATCGTTTGATCCGTCATCATCCACTGCATCACGTACGTCTTCATTGTTATATTCCATTAATCGTTTGATTAGATCGGCTTTGTGGCCAATTGCAGAAATCTTTTTTCCTTCGCACATTTTTTGCAGCTCCGCTTTTGTCATTTCGTCAAGGTTATCCATTTTATTTGGCATGTGGTTGAGCCCCCAAAGGTGAATATGAATGATTGGAAATAATATTTTATTGAAAATGATACTTCAAATTATAAGAAAATGTGCAAGTTTAGGAAATTAAATGCAATGTATCAAAATGGGTTATACTAAATAAATTCAATAGTGATAAGTTTAAGGTAATTCCTCGTGGTTCGTCTTCTCCTTCTTCGTAGTCGTGATCGTCTTATCCGCTTGCTCGCTCGGCTCTTATTCCGTCTTTTGTGATTTACGTCATGTTGACATTTTGCTCGTTGGTTGATGTGTTTAGTTCTGTTCGTTCTAGTATGTCTTACACCCCATTCACATCTATGATAGTATAACATGAACTCATTGTGTTAAATTACCTTTTTGTATATTACCTCTTTCTAAATTTATTTACGTTATAATGTCATAGCTTAAGATTATATTAATTTCAGGGGCCTTGGCTCGTCTATTATTATCCCCTCCATTCATATTACGAGTATATCAACAATGATATAATGAATACATACTTGTCTAAGTACGACCATACATTTTTTTTTTTTTGTTTTTTTTTCATTTCGATTAGTTCTGTAACTGTTATACAGGACTTCAGAATGATGGATGTTATTGCGGGAAAGTTTCCAGGGAAGGCAGTCGCTAACCTTTTATTTTATGTAACATAGCTTGTTATCTGTACTGTGCAGCTAAAAGTATAGATGGTAGGGGCGCGAAAGGATCATTTGGCCGGCGATCGAGCAACATGTTGTAAGGATACAGGATATTATAAAATAGGGGTAGTTTACAGACAAACCGACGGATCAGACAACTACCAAGGAGTCTCCTAGCGTTCTATGCTAGACACTAAGGGGAGGGTTAATTCCGTAATAGAGCGTATCAGCTGGTTCTTTTCTCTCTTTCTTCTGCGCTAGGGTATGGAAAGTATTTTAGGTTTTCATTTAGATATAGAAAACATTTAGGTCGGAGACACATAAGTACAAAATCGGGTTCCTAATTCCTTTTTTTTTTTAATTTCGCTCAAATGACATCTGGAGCCAGGCATGAAAAAATATGTAACTGCGGTTGGCCACTATTAGCAGCAAGATCCCCGCCCCATTCCGACGAGCTTAGGACGGAGCTTAGACTAGCATGCCTGCCGCTGCGAATTGGCCTAACCCCCTTCTACTCTTTGCCCGGACTGGCCTTTCGAGTTGCCTGTGCTTGGAGGTCATAAGGATGAAGAAGAAGTAGTAGGGAGGGTCCTTTTAGAGCACATTTTGGGGGGCACAAGTAGTGTGTCCCTTTTCGATCGTTTTATTTGCTTTAAATACAATTAAAGGACTCTGGGTTAAGTGCGTAAAAACTGAGCACACCCTGTTATTATACTCGCTCAGTTTACGGATAGGGTGGTATAATAAATTACGTTACACCAGTCAGACTAGTACTTCTTGAACTTGTTCCTCTAATTCAATGTACGCCTTTATGTCGTAGCCTAATGAGCTGTAGTCTTGAGGAGAGCTCACTCTTGAGGAAGTTCTTCCATTTGGATCCAATATTTGTTGATTCCTTGAATTTGTAGGTCAAAAAATGATTTTGATTGGGATGTTGTATCTGTTGCATCGACAATGGCGAGGAGCGTTCTTAATGAATCAGATATCAGCCTTTGTCTTCTTATAAGCCTTTTCGATTCAGCCGACGTATTTCTTGTAGCTTATTGTGGAGCACGTCTGATTGGTTTTGGCCTTGCATCTGCTGACCTTTGTGTTGATGGACCTGCTTCTGTCAAGGCATCAGCCTCTTCATTATAACTTTCTGCTTCTTCAGTAGGCGTATAGCTCGCAGCTTCCTGTGGAGCTCGTTTTATCGGTTTCGGCTTTGCATCTGTTGGCTCTTGTGTTGATGGCCCTGCTTCTGCCGAGGCATCAACCCACTTTTTCACCTCTTCTGGAGCAATCGCTTCTAATACAGCCTACGACTTTTCCAACGGTATCGCCTTGTATGTAAGGCGTATCGGCTCTCTGATGATTGGTTGAAAATTCTGCCCATATTGCGTCGATTCGTCGCAATCTTTCATCTCGGTACTCAGGGGTCTTTCGTTGTGAACCGTTCTTTCCGAGGTTAATTTTAAGTTTAGTCAATTCTTCTGCCAGAGCCTTCTGCCGAGAAATGAGCTTGTAGATCTCTACTTCTTCCACTACTTCTTCCTCGTTTTTAGTCAAGCCTCTCTGATGTGTTCGGGGGGGCTTTGTTTTTTGTCTCGGACTACCTTACCACTGGTGGGGAGTAGTAGGAAACACAATGTTCAAAACTTTGTTTTAGACTTGATTGACTTGTTTACACCTTACCTCTGGTGGGGTGTAGCAAACAAGGCAATGTTTTTAGAGAGAAAGTACAAGAGCGGTGATCATGTCAGGGTCACCATATGTTTGAGAGGATCTATTTGACTCCAAGATAATCAAGCACATAAACCTGTCGAAATTTCGTCTATATACTATATCCCCTGTACTAAATATTCTTTGTGAACTCCTGAGGTTATAGGACTTCTTTTTACGCTCAAAGGCGAGCTTTCTTTTTTTTTTTTTTTTTTAAGTAGCGCGCGCTCAAGGGCTTAAGGTACCCTTAAATGCTTGCACACAAAATAGGTACCGATGCACGTTGGTTTTAAATGACTGAATATTATAATGGCTAGGAAATACAGATCTCGGCAGGGCATTCTACTAGCGAGTTGTTCGGCTTAGGAACAAATCACGATATTTCAGAGTACGTCAAAAAGTGAGCTTGTGGGTATACTAAAGAGCATTCATAGCGAGACGGGTGTTACGGTTGAAGGTTTGAAGGGGCGGAATGCTACTGGAGATTTCTATGAAGCACTGATAGTGATAACACAAAGTTAGAGACCAGACATTTCGTCGCTGTTCGAGGGTGTCCATTGACTGGGTGACATTAGAATCATCTATGAATTTTAGGGTTAGGTTTTGAATACTATCTAGCAGATGCAGAGATGTTTAAAACGCACCTGACTAAATGTGTGCATTGTACTCAAATTTTGGGCGGATGAATGCCTTATATATTGTGGCCAGATCAGAGGGGGTAAAATATTTCTTACATCGCTTGAGGAAACCTAGACATTTCGCAGCATTTTTGGAGACATCAAATATGTGGTCATTTCAACGTAAGTTGTCATTGACACACATACCGAGAATGGAAAGTTTTAACGATGCAAGTGCTATTCATGGATAATGGCTGGTTGTTTAAATTTCGCTTTAACGACAGCATTGTATTTTGGAAGCATTAAACTCCACTCTGTTGATAGTTCCCCAATTGGTGATGCTGTTGATATCGGAATTTAATGAGCTTAGCATACGTTGCCGTTCTCGTTCTACAGCCGAAGAGCAGTGCCGTGAGTCCGGGAACGAATATGAAAAGCAGAGAGTACTGTCATCAGCAAAGGAATATATTGGATTAGAAGTAGCAGTCAAGAGATCAGTAATGAAAATTACAAAGAGTGTGGGAGACAGAACAGAGCCCTGGGGCACACCAGCATTTACGAGTATTTTGTGAATATCAGACTTGAAACCGTCCAAAACAACGTGAATTGAACGTTCCGAAAGGTAGTATGTAATCCATTGAAGAAGAGAGTCGTTGATCCCAAATGCACGAATTTTCGACAAAAGAGCCTGATGCCAAACTCTGTCAAATGCCTTAGAAATATCAAGTGCGAATATCTTGCTTTCGCCAGATTAATGTACACTTTGGTTCCACTTTTCGGTGAGACATCCCATCAAATCACCAGTGGACCTGTTGCTACAAAAACCGTACTGCCGGTCATTGAGAAGTTTTCGTGTTTCGAGATATTTCATGAGCTGTGTTTCCATGACCTTAGAAAGAAGAGACGTAAGTGCAATGGGTCTGTGGGAGGAGAGGAAACTGATTCGCCTTTTTTAGGGACGGGCTGGACAAATGCTGTTTTAGATCTGTTCGGGAAGAGTACTAAAGTGTAGGATTGATGAAAAAGCTTACGAAGTGGTTTTGTCAGCGTGGAAGAACACCTCTTCAGAAGAAGGGGAGATATACCATCTGGACCAGCGGATTTATGTATGTTGAGATCTTTAAATACTCTTGCTACTACACGAGTAGGAAAGTAGATTCATCCCATTGAAGATTCGAGACACTCAAGTGTAGGCGGAGACAAAGCACAATATGGGAGTGTTGAGCTGGCCGCAAAGAATGCAGCAAGTAGATTGGCCTTGTCCAAAGAGCTGACAGCTGGAATGTCATTGTAAATGAGCGTTGGGATGGAGCATGAGGCGGAATTTCTAATGTTTTTGACGAACGATCAAAAATTGTTACTGCCTTTGGGACATTGCAGTATTTTTTGCCTCAGTTTTTGGTCGTATTGGAATTTCATACGCTTAGGAAAGGCGTTGCAGTCATTTCTGGCTCGTTTGAACTTATTTCGGTTTTCCTCTGTCGGGTTGGTCTTGAAGGCCCGAAAAAATATTTCTCCAACCCTGACGGCCTCTTTACAGCTCGAGTCGTACCATGTCTTTTCTTTTGGTTTGATAATTTTTATACGATGAGGAAAAAAGGATCTCATTCCAAAGAGAATGGTGTCTGTAATCAGATCAGCAGCGGAATCCACGTCGTTATCGAGGAAACATAACGACCAGTTAAAATTCCTAAAGAAGCTGTTAAGTCCGCTCCAGTTGGTTTTCTTCTATTGCCATACGGTTCTTTTAGGAATCATTTTTCTAACTGTGTGGTCAGTATACGAGAAATTAGCTGATATCACACAGTGGTTCGACGAGCCTAGAGGGGAGAGCACATCAACCGTGTACTTATCAGGGTGAGAAGTTAAAAACATGTCCAGGGTGTTGGCGGTATGACTATCAACGTCTGGCATTCGCGTGGGCTCATTTACAATCTGCGTTAAGTTTTTTTACGCAGCGAAGATCTCAACACACCGTCCTTCGGGTGTTGTCTGTCAAGAATGTCGAAGCCACCCAGAATTGTGTATATTGAAGTCGCCCGTAATAAAGATTTCAGTATGAGCATACAGGAATACAACTCTTTGGATGGAGTCAGACAGCGTATCAAACTCGTTAAACGTCGCATTGCTGTCCAGTTTGGGGCTTCTGCAAATAAAGCAATAGTGGATAATTTGCTTACGGAGATGGAATTTTAACCACATGAAGTTGAATACCCGATTGGAACATAGATCACATTGTGGTGGAGTTTAGTAAGCTACATCAATACGCACGTAAATGGCGAGACCGCGGTGAGAGAAGGATAATGGCAATAGTTCGTAGCCAGGTAGCTTCAGATCAGAATGATCTGAGAGATGTGGACGGCGATCTACCTGTGTTTCACTAAGTGCCTAAACAGCTGGTCTGTACTTACAGACGTGGACGTACGCAGAAAAGTGATTACTTTTTCGCCCGCGTATGTTGGCGATGTCTACCCTGAATTCCCTAGTCATAATCACAGACAAACACAGAAAATACAAACACCGACAATACTAAGCAAGGCTGCGAAGTGAAAATTCTGACATTGATTTACCGGATCAAATTGCTGTAGGTGTTATGCCCTTACAGTAATATGAAACAGTGCACCAACAAAATTTTCACTCACATCCCGCTATCCATCAGTTGTTACATACACTCAGCCACTGCCCGTACCGTATGGTAAATACAGTAATAGCAGTGATTTAGTGCAAGCAACAGTACTTCGACCAGGAGCGGGAGAGGTGGGATACCCGCACTGTGTGATATTTTATTTCCACTGCACTGCACTTTTTTTGTTCTTTTGTTTTATTTATTTTTTTTGCACACGCGCGCGGTTTTTTTTTATTTTTTTTGTTTTTGCACAGCACACAGTAATTGTTAACAATCCTTGTGCCTTCTCCTTTTAAATTGCCTTTTAAATATTGGATTCGTTCGACATCGCTTAAGGTTCCGTTCTGTTGAACGAATCGATCAAATAGTTCCCAAAATGAGTCCACACTTCATACTTGCCGCCGAATGATGGCATGATTATTGGTGGATTGGTGGTTTAATTTCCTGATGTGTTGCAGCTTGTGGAGTTACTGCCTCTGGTTGGTGTTGTCGTTGTTCTGCTTCTTTAACTTGGATATATATCTGCTTCAACTCAATGAATTCGTTGTTGGACACGTAATCGGCTTCTTCCAATGATGATATGATCTCGTTGTTCATTGCCACCAGATTTGTCCAGTATTCTCTAATCTGTTCCAATTTGAATATTAGGTAAACAGTATTCTGAATTAACTCTTAATCACATTCAACTTTTTAAAGTTTGTTGGGCACTTCTGTTGTTAGTTGACTCTTTACTTCTTTCTGGATCGGAAGTTGATTGTTGACTTACTGCACTTGGATTTGGAATTCGATTTAGTGGAGATAACCGCGAAGTTTGAATGCATGCATGGCTCGGTACTGGCATTGGGGATGGTTGCGTGTTTTTCTTGATTAGCTCCAATTTTGCCTTGAAAGTAACATTAATATCGAGAATCCTCGTTTCAAATTGGCTAAAATGCTTCCGCACAAAGTACTCATGCTGCGGGTTTGTCTTTAGCAGATACCCGTTATTTATTTGGAAGTTGTTCCAGTGTTATTCTAACTGCTTGAGTCTCCTTGCGAAATACTGTACAGAGTATCGACATTCTCCATCTTTCCTGAAATTAGTCTATAGTATATGCACTTCTTCCGTGCCTCTCGTCTGGTTCAATGCAATATCTTCTATCTCTCTCATTTTTGCTTCACTGTGTAATGGAATGCGGTGCCTGTATCACGATCTTAAATGATTACTGTGTATTGGTCTAGTAACAATATTTACAAATCACTTTTCTCTGTTCCGGCTAATCCGGCTCGAAGGACGATGTAAATTCTACTATTTAATTTATTTATATATTATCAATCGCTTAATGCAGGATCACATTATGGAGTAAAAATGCTTGGTTCCGTTGAGTAACAAGTCTAAACTCAAGTAAATTTATTCCAACTTAATTTATACAAACATTTTTCTAGCCGAAGGTGCATGTTTAAAGAATAACAAACAAAATGCTGACCTTAATATCAAAATACCAATATCGTTTACCTTAGCAGTAAAAGCGAATAATAAAAGAAAATAAATATTTTTTGCTGATGTCATCAACAGCCTAGAAATGGTGGTACTGTGCTATGTTTGATTCCCTGCAGCGATTGAGCAATGCCCCGAAACAAACGATAACTTCCTTGGAATCACGCTATTATGGCTGTGGGTTTTCCAGGTAGCGCTTGGACGGCAGCTAAACCTGGGTAAAATAAAAAGGGGCATCACGTGATATTTCCCCCGGAATAACTAAACCTTTCGAGAGGAATGAACAGACAAACAAATCTTAAACGACAAACGAAAAAACTAAATTTTTTTCCCTACGTTATAAAGCTCCGTTGGAGATCGACGATCTATTTCTGTTGTTTTAGCGGTACACCAGTCACTGAAGTGACCCGTTATTTTTACAGTCCCGGAAGAAAAGCGCTGTCTAACGGGTCGCTGTCTTGAGGATTCTAACGCACACGCGGCCCAGTGGAGTCTCAAATCGTGCAACACAAAAAAAAGGATGTTATTTTTTGTTTTGTTTCCACAGCACTACACTATCACTATACTTAGCTTTTTTTTGTGTCCTATCGGTGCTGCGCCCATTTCTGTCACAGTCGCGCTAATCCCGCTATCCAATTTTTCATTCCTGTCTCGTTTCCTCTTCCCTCCTCGTTTTTTTTCTTTTGGTTCCTTTTTTTCTAAGACAAAATCTTGCGGCTTTACTGTACTTTATGCATTTTTTTCCTACTACTCGTACAAAAAAACTCAGAAAGAAATAAAGAAAAAAAGTGCTTTTAGCAATTCTCCATTAAAAAAAATTGGCACAACTAAAACTTGCTAGAAACTCTCATTTGCAGATCGACGCCAAAGTGAATTACAGGTCTTTTTGTTAAACAGTTCCCGCCAGACACACACACACATTCACGCACACGCTCTCGCTCACATTCATTCAGTTCTAGTGAACCCAATGGCGGGATTTCTAGCTACAACACTAACAAGATTTTCTTTGGCCAATAGCGCGTCAATTATTACAATTATTTAATTTTTTTTTTGCTATTGAGCCCTTTTGCCCTCTGGCCTCCCTGCCAACGGACCACGGCCGATTTTGTGACTTTTAATTTTGTTGATTCGGTTGTTCCATTGTATTGTTCGATCTTTGTTATTCGCGCTTATCTAGTTGTTTGTTCGTTTTTATTAGTGTATTTCTAGTCCGCCTACAAGCCGCTGCTGTTCCTTCAATTGGTGCTGGATTAAAAGAGGTCGTCACCCCCTCGAACCGACAACATCGGTTGTAAGATGGAGTGTTATTTAAGCCTCTGTCTTTCTTGGCTTTCTTCGGGGTGTAAGGTCCAGGAATCGTCTTCCCCCCCCAGTCCTCATCGTGTTGGGGTGTCTGGATTGAAAAACATTTTGTGTCCACTCGTCGGCAACTTTCAGATGTCCTGTCTGATGCAGCCCGTTGCGAGTCTCCCGTCTATCTATGGTTCCTGGTTCGTCGTGGGTCTCCCTATTGTCCTTAAGGCTTCAGCGAACGAACCTCCTCGTTATCCTCTGTGGAGAAAAGCGCCCGTGAGACTTATTTGAGATGTTTTCCGAGATCAGGGGTTGGTGGGCCTCTAGCTGATGGGACCATGGCTGCCCTCCACCTCCGCCAGAGCTCGGTGTTCCCACTCAATGAAAAGAGGGGCCGAGGGGACTTGCAAGCAAAAGAGGGCCAAACTTGCTGCGGGAAAATTTACCGCAACAACTGGAAGCTGTAAGGCTAAAAGCTGACCTCATCATCGTGTGCGACGCTAACGCTCATCACAAGGTATGTAGCAGTACCGACATCAACGATAGAGGTAAGTCATTTTTTGATTATATTATAACTACTAACCTCATTGTTTGCAACATTGGCAATGAGCCCACTTTTATAACAAGAAACCGACAGGAAGTGATAAATATCATTCTTGTCTCCGACAATATCACTCAAATGCTACCAAATTGAAGGGTATCGTCTGAACACTCATTTTCAGACCACAGATACATCCAATTCAACCTGAGCGATGCTCCTCCCAGCTAACCAGCATCCCGTAATTATTATTATTATCGGAAAATTGATTGGCCAACATAAAGAGGAGTACTGTCAGAAACACTATCCTCTGAACTCTTAAGTCCACCGTGTGACACCAACGAGTTTAACATAAAAGTCAAGGAATTCACCCTGGCTCTTAATCAGGCTATGGCTGCTTCCTGCCCTCTTATTCAACCTAAGGGCAAGAAAAAGCCGCACTAGTGGATATTAGTACTGATGTGCATGAAAATTCAACCTTGCAAAAATCACAAGGAAAGTGACTGAATGGGACTCATACAAAGAATCCTTAAAAGGCCTTCAATGCCTAGCTCTTGGACAACCTAAAGTGATGAATGACTTAACCTGCTGCTGGACACTCACTTTCCCTATTCGCGGTCAGTAGCAACCCAAACAAGACTATTGCAACTGTGACCAAAATTGATAGTCTGATTATAAGATACAAACTGCTTAAGGCGTTGCAAAGCATGAAACCATACAAGTCTGCTGGTCCAGACGGCATAGTACCTGCCGAGCTACAGAGGTCCTCAGATATTATTCTACCAGTTTTGGAAAATCTTATGAGGAGCTGTGTAGAACTTATCCACATTCCACTGTTATGGAGAGGAGTCAATGTAGTATTCATCCCCAAACCTGGAAAATATTCTCATGTAGTCCCAAAGGACCTCAGACCTATAAGTCTATCATCATGCCTTCTGAAAACTTTAGAAAGATTGATTGATATCCATATTCGAGCTAAAGTTGATCCAAGACTTCTGTCTGCGGCTCAACATGCCTACTGTAAAGGAAAGTCGGTGGAAATGGCTTTGCACTCTCTGACTAGCCACATCGAACGATCCCTACAATATAAGGAGTACACAATGGTTTCTTTCCTAGACATAGAAGGCGCCTTTAACAACGTCAACACAACCGCAATCACGACTGCGCTGTCAACTCTGCAGGTAAACGACTCACTTGGGGAGTTGATCAGTGTTATCCTAATAGCAGGATAATCAACTCCAAACTGGGTGGGGCTTTTGCTAAAAGACGTGTCAGCAGTGCTACGCCGCAAGGCCGTGTCCTTTTTCCTCTTCTCTGGAATTTAGTGGTTAATAATTCCTTCGACGGGGCATGGAAACATCTGTGTCTTTATTGATTTGATTCGGGAATTTATGACCCCTATACGATTTTGGGAGTGAGCCTACCAAGTCAACCGAAATCATCTGCCAAGGTTTTGAAATACCTATCCTCTCCGTCATAAGACCAGCCAGTTTCTCATTCACTGGTTTCACCTGTTGGCAAACTGTAAAATTGTTACATACCTCGTAACATCGCACATCATTTTCTGCCAATAGTACTTTTCTCATATCCTAGTGTAAGTTTTCCGGACCCGCATGTGTCCTGATAACGGAACATCATGACACTCTTTCAAAATCCCTAATCTAGCTGATTTACAAATTTGGCATAGTCACTGTACGGTGACCATGCTTGTAAACGAATGTGTAACGTAGCAAGAAACATGACTGCACAATCGGTGATACATTTGCTGCAGTGTTTCTAAGGCAAAGCACTTGAATTAGTTCAAATGAGTATGAGGTCACTGGCACCGTGAATCATTTGTGCTTTATTTATGTTATTGTTATTATGTTGTGCATTCTTTCACATTGTTTTGTTGCATAATTAGTTTTGTTTACATTTTGTGTCAAATACATTTTTAGTGTTGATTGTGATTTTTCGTATTTACATTTTAGTATATAAATTTTAGCCTATTTTTGTGTATTACAATATTTTTACTTAATAGTTTTCTGACTTTGTCATTGTTTGTGTTGTTAGGTGCTAAACTATAATTATTGTTCTTATCTATGCTTTCTACTCTAAAGGGACCCTTATATCTACTATCTAACTTATGGTCGGTGTCATCTTTTACTAACACTAAATCTCCTATGCTAATTTTCTTAGATTGTATTTTCCTGTCGTAAATTTGTTTCTGGTTTTCTTTCTTTTTTTGTTATGAATTCTTTGGCTCTTTGTTGCGCTACCTGTAGTCGATATTTTAATTCTTTGTAGTACGCGTCGTAATTATAGAGTGGCGTAATTTCGTTCTGCGTGAGGATGTCAAATGTAGGTGGTGTTTTTCCGAAAACTATTTCGAAAGGACAATAACCATGCACGGTTGATGGTGTTGTAACAGTAGCAAAAATATTTAAGATGTTCGTCCCAATCGTTTTTGTCAACCGATATATAGGAGCGTACATATTCATTGAATGTACGATGGCTACGTTCAACTGTTTAGGGGGTTGGCCGTGGTGTAGTGGTACTAGCAATCGCTTCTCACTCGGAGGGTCCAGGTTCGAGTCCTGCCCATGGCAAGTCAGTTTTTCATTTGTAATTGGATCTCAGACAGAAAAATTCTGCGTGTGAATGCATAACACTGACACGTAGATTTGGCTGTTGTAGAGAAAAAGCACAGAAAAAAATACTGTGAATTATACCTCGAATCACTCTGAGTGAAGCAAAATCTCTCCGTCCTATTCGGACTCCCACCCCCTGGAGAGTGAATATCGAAACCAAACACACCTGAGTCTCAAACCACTACAAAAAAACAATTTTCCTTTCTCTTCCTTCTACCTTTCCGCCCGCGCTTTGGCAACAGTAAAAGGGTATCTAACCCCTTAGGCGCGCGTAAATTATAAAAATAAAAAAAAACCTTCAACTGTACCCAGTTACTGATGATGGTACGGTGTTGAAGTTCTGTGTTCAACTTTGAGTAATTGGCATAATTCTTAAAAAATGCTGCTTTTGTATTCTGTTCCCATGTCTGTTAAGATTGTTTTCATACAGCCATAGACGAGAAAAACGTTTTCAAAAATTGCAATTGCTATTTTTTTGGCATGCTTGATCAGTATTGCTACTGCAAGGAAATACTTTGTGAGGTCGCATATGACGGTGACTGCATACTCATTCCCATTAAACGACTTGGGAAGAGGACCAATTGTATCTATTTGAACAGTTTCGAATGCTTTACTTGGTGTTTCTGTGATAACCATTGGTTCTCTAATGTGTTTATCTATTTTGTTCTTTTTGCATTGTATACAATTGTTAACATATTTTTTGATGTCTTTTTTTATATTTTTCCAGTAGAAATGTTGCCTATTTTTGTTAGTAGTACGTACGATTCCTGGGTGGCCTCCACGAATTGGATCGTCATGGTACTGCCTAATGCTTTCGTTGATTGCTGAGCATGCTTTCTAATTTCGTATTCGTTTAGCGCTTTTGCCCTTTACACCATATCCTCATAGCTGCTTGGACGATCATATCGCACTACAGTATGTGACAACAAGAACATATTCGTTCGAGATAATTATGTATGTGGGTTTCTTACACACCTCCTAAAAAGAAACAATGATTGCGTTAAAAAGGATTTCAAATATAAATTAAACAAAAACAAATTAAGTATTTCAATAACATTTTAATTACATTTCAAATACATTTAAATATTATATCAATTACATCTTAATTTTAGTTGGCAAGCTTATGCGCTCTGGGGAGTTACAATTCCATGGTCCAACAGTTGTTGCTAGGATTGGGAAAAACCCAGAAAAAACCCAATCAGACCATTGCATTTAAATATATATATACATACACATATAACAGAAAATTTAATTCAAAGAAACTTAAGTAATGCTTCAAGAAAAGATATAATTAGTTGAAAAATTATATTGTATAAATAAATATGTACATATAAAGATATTATAAAAAAATAAGTTACAAATTCAAAATAATTTTTTTTATTTTTTATTTTACTTTTATTTGGTATCAAACAAACCAATTTATCTTCTTAGAAACCTCACTGCTGGTAATGGTTTGGTCATCATGTCAGCCAGTTGATTACCTGTAGGAATATACTCAACAACAATTGCTTTATTTGTTATTTGCTCTCTGGAAAAATGATATTTAATTTCGATATGTTTAGTGGCATGTGGGATTATTAGCAACCTTGATTATCCTCCATTATTTTTATTGGCTCACTCAATTCAAATTTAATACTAGATACTAACGATTTTAACCACAGAGCTTCTCTTACTGCTTAAAATAAAGCCATATATTCTGCTTCAGTAGATGAAGCAGCTACTGAATTTGGTTTCTTAGTATTCCAAGTATTGGGGTGGCCGTGCTGTAGTGGTACTAGCAATCGCTTCTCACTCGGAGGGTCCAGGTTCGAATCCTGCCCATGGCAAGTCAGTTTTTCATTTGTGTAATTGGAACTCAGACAGAAAAATTCTGCGTTTGAAGGCACAGACACGTAGATTTGGCTGTTGTAGAGTTTCAAGCACAGAAAAAAAATACTGTGAATTATGCCTCGAATCACTCTGAGTGAAGAAAAAACTCTCCATCCTATTCGGACTCCCACCCCTGGAGAGCGAATATTGAAACCAAACACACCTGAGTTTCAAAGCACTACAAAACAATTTTCCTTTATCCTCCTTCTACCTTTCCGCCCGCGCCCTAGCAACAGTAAAAGAGTATCTAACCACTTAGGCGCGCGTTAATTATATAAAAAAAAAAAAAAGATATCAGACATGACTCAAACATTTTAGATATATATCCAGTTGTACTTTTCCTATCAGATTCACTTCCAGTCCAATCGGAATCAACATATTCAATAATAATCTCCTTAAAATTTTCATTTTTAATAAAGACTAATTTCAAATCAACAGTTCCCCTTAGATATCTTAATACTTTCTTAAGACACAGCCATAATTCTTGATTATTTATATTTGTATATCTACTCAAGATACTAATTGCTGTACTTAAATCTGGACGAGTACATAAATTAATGTACATTAAAGAGCCAATAAGGTTTCGACATGGCGCATTACATTGTTCTTCTGAATTCAAAGCTTCATAATTAAGTTTGCTTGGAAGTGGTGTACTAACTGAATGACATTCTTCCATATTGAATTTTTTTTAGAATATTATTAATATACGCAGACTAACTTAGATATAAATGACCATCATGTGTATCTAGTTTTATTCCAATGAAATATCTTATTTCAAAAAGGTCTGTCATCCTAAATTTACTCATTAGGTATGATTTGAGGTTAGTCATTGTATTAATAGTCTCAGTTGCTATTATCAAATCATCTACGTACAAAAGCACATAAATATTTTTGAGAATATCTCCATGATCACGAATATAGATGCATCGATCTGCAGCTGAATTCAGAAAACCCATTTCTTTTAAAGCTTTCTCAAATACTTCAAACCAACATCGCGCCGATTGCTTCAATCCAGAAATTGATTTATTTAACTTATACACTTCGGAAATTTTCATATAAATTTTCTCTTTTAAAATACCATTTAGAAATGTTTTTGCAACCATATGGATGTTGCACTTTTAAATTGAATTGGTTTGCTATAGATAAAATGAATCGAAAAATGGATATTCTAGCAACTGGAGCAAAAGTCTCATCATAATCTATAAGCTATTCTTGTGTAAATCCCCGAGCAACTAGTCTCGCTTTATATTTAATTGGATTACCAAATTCATCATTTTTGATAGTAAAAGCCCACAATCAACTACATTTTTACCCTGTGGTTGTTGTACTAAAGTCCATGTTTTATTGTAAAAATGAGAATCTAGTTCTTCTCTTATAGCTTCTTCCCAGTTAGATCTGACTTCTCTATTTTTAATTTCAGCAAATGTATTTGGAATATTATTACAGAAAGTGTGCGCATTCATTAAGAACCTGTTTAAGAATTTATATGAAGTTTGTGGCCTATCTTTTAACCTTTCACTTCTTCTGACTTCAGTTTCCCTTTCATTTAATTGCACACTAGGCAATTTTCCACCAGCAATTACATTTAGATCGGTATTCTCGCAAGCCGTTGTATCACTAGGCTGTTTATCCGATCATCCATACTATCGTTCTGGATATTTTCTTCCTGTTCCATACCATCATTCTGAAACTTTGAGTTATTCACCGCAGTCCTAGAATTTTTCATATTGCTCTCATCCACAATAACGTCTCTTGCTACCAAGAATTTTCGTGAATCCAAATCCCATAACTTATAGCCATTTGGTTCATAGCCAACAAGTATACCCTTCAATGACATCTCATCGAATTTTCGTGTCCTTATTTTATTTTGCACGTATACTGTTGAACCAAACACTTTTAAATATTTTAAGTTAGGCTTTCTGTCATGCCACATTTCAAATGGAGTTTTTTTTTGTCTCGTAACGCTTTACTCGGAGTTCTATTAGTTAGAAATGTTGCTGTTAAAACAGCTTCACCCCAAAAACATTTATTCAACTTAGCTCCGCTAACCATTGCTCTAGCCTTTTCTGTTATAGTTCTTATCATTCTTTCGGATAATCCATTTAATTGTGGAGTATGTGGAACTGTCAAATGGTAGCTAATGCCTTTCTCAACACAATAATCGCGCATCTCATTAGACAAATACTCTCTGCCATTCTCAATGTACCGATTTACAACCTTTAGGTTAAAATGTGCCTCACTTTTTGCAATACAATCTTTAAAAGTAGAAAACACGTCAGATTTATAACATATTAAATAAGTTGCACAATATACACAGTATACCCATACTGATCTATAAAAACTACATAATACGAGGGGCGTTCAACATATTCTCGGTATCGGGGTGAAACTGTGGTTGTATATATACTCGTAAATTGACTTATTTATCAAGTAATACTATTATTTTAGTGCATTCATGTAAAATTTCTTATAAATGTGATTATTAATTCGCGTTTTATCTCTAGTTAAACAGAATTATAATGGCAACTGAGACGATGATGGTGAAAATTGAGCATCGCGCTGTAATTAAATTTCTCATTAAGCAAGGAAAAAGTCAAAAAACTATTCATGAAGAGATGGTGGCTGTTTACCAGGATTCCGCACCTTCATTATCAACTGTGCAAAAGTGGTCAAGTGAGTTCAAGAGAGGCAGAGAGAGCATTGAAGACGACCCCCGCTCCGGCGCCCCGGCTACCGCTTGTACGGGAGAAAGCATCAAAGAAGTCGAAAAACTTGTTCTTGAGGATGCCCGAATAAAGGTGAAAATGATGGCAGAGATCACCAAGCTTTCAATTGGTACCATTCACACCATTCTTCATGACCATCTTAACCTTTCAAAGGTCAGTGCAAGGTGGGTGCCACGAATGCTCACAGCGCCTCAGAAAAAAGTGAGAATCGCATGCTGTAGAGAGCTTTTGTAGATGTGTAGTGAGAACGCGGACGGTGTTATGGATCGAATTGTTACTGGGGACGAAACATGGGTCCACCACTATGACCCTGAAAGCAAACAAGAGTCCATGCAGTGGCGTAAAAAAGGAACAGACCCCCCGAAGAAGTTCAAAGTCACTCCGTCTGCCGGGAAGCTCATGGCCACAGTTTTTTGGGACTCAAAGGGAATCTTGCTCATTGAGTAGAAAAAAAAAGGTGAAGCCATCAACGCCACATCCTACGCTTCCACTTTGCATAATTTGCGGGAGGAAATTAAAAAGAAAAGACGGGGTAAACTCGCAGCGGGTGTGTTGCTTCTTCATGACAACGCTCCTGTTCACACGGCGCGAGTTTCCAAGGCTGCTGCGCGAGATTGTGGTTTCGAAGAAATCCAACACACACCCTATAGTCCATACCTTGCCCCTAGTGATTATTCCCTGTTTCCGGATTTGAAAAAATGTCTTCGTGGAAAAAGATTTTCGGATGATCAAGAACTCAAGTCGGCAATAAATGTGTATTTTGCAGAGAAAAAAGAAATTTGAGGGTTTAAAAAAGCTTATCTCAAAATGCAACAAATGCATTGATGTTAGGGGAGATTATGTTGAAAAATACAAACAATTTAAATTCAATTCGCATTTTCCTTCCTATCGATACCGAGAATATATTGAACGCCCTTCGTAGTTCTTCCCATTAATACTAGAAGGTGTTATCGGACCACAAATATCGGAATGAATTATAAATAAAGGCCTCTTGATATGTTTTTTATTTTTAAATTTCTGAAATGGGAGTCTAGCTTGTTTACCATTTATACAAGCTTCACATAATTCATTATCTAGTTGCACATCTTTTAAAATATCTATATCTTCAAACATATTATTTCGCAAAATTTCTAAAAACTTTCCTTTGCTAATGTGTCCCAATCTTTCATGCCACAATCGATAATTGTTATTTATTTTAAATTCAGTTGCAAATATATTATGGTCTATTTTTAATTTAACAATAGGTACATTAGTTTTAAACTTACCTTCAAAATTTCCTTGACCGTTCTTAAAGCTTTCACACCATTTGAATTAAACTCACAACATCCAACATCCTGCATCTTTGATACAGACAGCAAATTGTGTGGAATATCTTTGCAGAACAGTACATTCTCCAGGATAATGTTGTCACTGAGATTGCTGCTGAGTCTTACTACACCCTTTGCAGAAGCATAAATGTACTCTCCACGTTTTGCAATTGCAACCTCAATAGGTGATTCCAGAGTAATATAATCGGCAAACAAATTTATAATATTTATCATATTATCAGAGGCTCCCGAATCTAATATAAATGATATTTCACCATAATCTATATAATTCATACCGTGCCTCAACATAAATAAAACCCCATTTGGGTGTGCGGTTGCTACTTAGGCTTGCTTTACTTTCTCACTGCTTTGGATACTCTTTTTGAAACTAAAGCAGTCTTTTTAAAGTGTCCTTTTTTGCCACAATGATGACACTTTAAATTGGCTTTAAGATTTTTTATTTGCTTGTACTTGAATTTAGATTTGCCATGAAACGCTTTTATTTTATTTTTCTTTTGCTCATTTGAACATACAGCATGCAAAACTTTTATGCTTGTATCCTTACTAGAATTCTTTATTTTGATTTCATGATCAAGCAAGCGATTTTTGACAAATCCCAAGGTCAGATTTTCAATAGACAACGTTTCAATGGCGGTAAGAACACCATCATAAGAAGAAGGTAAAGTTAAAAGTAAGTGTGACACTTTATCCATCTCTTCGATTTTAGCTCCCGATGCCATTAATTCATTAATCAATTCATCAAATTTATTGAAATGAATTACTAGTGGAGTGTCACCCTTTAATTTGAATCTCAGTAATTGTTTTCTTATAGAAAGTTGCGAAGCCAAACTTTTTCGCTAACATACTAAGTCCAACTTTTCAAAAATGTCTTTGGCAGAGGTATCGTTTTCAGCAAATGACAGAAATGAATCACTTAAAAACTCAATTATTACACTTTTTGTTTGCCTCTCTGCCTTAGCCCATTTTTGGTCTATTTCGTTTAGTTTTTCTTTTTCAACAACGTATAAGATATCACTTTCAGCTAAAAGAGCCTTAACTCGAAATTTCCATATTGAATATTTTTCACCGTTAAAAGGGGAAATATTTTTTAATTTGTTTTCCTTTTGCATTGTATTTCTGCTGTTCTGTGTCTATTGTCTTTATCAGTTTTACTTTCTTTTGCTTCACTTCCGTGATCATAAACATGCATTCGCGGACGTACACCAAACTACCGGCACGCGGACGATAAACGAACATATGCACACGGCGTAACAAGTAACAGTGACAAAACAAAGCAAGGATAGAATAAATGAAATAAACCGTACGACAGCTAGTCTCTTATTCAGATTTTATTTAAACAAAGCACCAATTATTTAATTGTTATGTCTGGGCCCATAACCTTTTAGAATTAATCATTTAAACTGCCGACACTCGAACAAAACAACGTTTTACTATTTTTAAAACTTATTTATTTAATCCTTTTATATAATAGCACAGCTTGCCCTTCCTCTACTGCACGCGTACACAAAGATAATAATTTATTCGAACCAAGTAAACGTGCTCGCAGGCACAAACATGATTCTAGAATTCTTAACGGTATCATTGTTGCTTTTGCCCTTTACACCATATCCTCACAGCTGCTTTGACGATCATAACGCACTACAGTATGTGACAACAAGAAATATTCGTTCGAGATAATTATGTATGTGGTTTTCTTACATTAAGTTTTTATAAAAAAATAAAAAAAAAGTCCATATGCTAAGTTTTTTGTTGTTGTTTTTTGTTTTTGTTGCGTACGCAGACGATTTGGTAGCGTACAGAACAGGTCCAAAAATCGAGGTCATTAATACTCTCTTGCAGCGTGACTTCGATAAGATAAGACGATTTTGCGATGACTGGAAGTTGAAAATCAACTTTCAGAAGTCGGAAACCATTCTCTTTAGGACGCCGTTGTCTGGAGCCTCTAGGGATACCAGAAAAAATTGGCGAAAGTTCTCTATCATTGGACAGCACGGACAACCTCTTGCCTGTCGAAATGTAGTCAGATACCTTGGAATTTGGCTAGATCAGTTTCTGTATTTTGGCAAAAATGTAGATGCTGCTCTGTCCAGAGCTAAACGTGCTTTTGACTTACAAAGAGACTGTTTTATAGCAGCCAACTCGATGCGAGGGTAAAGGTAATCTGCTACATGGCCCTTATCAGGCCCATGCTGGTATTTGGTTGTCCCGTGTGGTTCAATGTACGAGCAAGCTTAATGGAAAAGATTCGGGTGTTTGAGAGGGCTTGCCTTAGGGCTTGTCTTCGCTTGTACAGAACACCAGAGTCGGAGTACAAGAAATTTTATCCTAATGAGGTCCTTTACAATAGGGCGAACCTAATACGAGTGGACAACTTCGTAATTAAGCTGACTCGAAGGCACATTGCAAGAGCAATGACCTCGATGAATAACCTGATATCTGGGGCGTACTACCCCAATTACCTTTACCACGAGAGTGTGCGATCTGACGGCTTCGTTCCACCGGAAGCATTCCTCTACCTAGATCAGATAGGGTTGATCCAAGATAGATCAGCGGTGCCGTTAATCTTCCTTGTCGCTCGGACAGCTGGGGACAGGCGACTCAACTAGGACAGAGACGTCGCACATGGCAGTGTGGATCGCCTCAGGTTCGGTAGGGCGGTGGGGAATCGCGATAAGAGGGATGTCGTTTGGCAGCACCAGCATTTCTGGTGGTTGAATGATGGAGAAGATGCTTCGTCGTCGTTTCCGTCAATTACGGACCAGATTTACTAATGAGGCAGAGCTGACCAATCTGTTTTCTCTTGTAAATAGCGATGGCCAGCTTACGTAGGTTTAGGTTAGCATTTAAGAAATATATACATATATTAGTGTATACAAAGGTATATACTAATATATGTATATAATTGTGTATAATGTCTATGTGTGTGTATGTGTTTATTGTGTATGTAGGTTAGGTAGACTAAGGCGTATTTTAAGTTAGATATTAAGTTTTTATAAAAAATAAAAAATTATGTCCATACGCTAAGTTTTTGTTATCAATATTTTTTCTTAGCTTTAAGTATACAAAATAAATAGTTCTAAGAAAATGTAAATGAAGTCGAAAGACATAGTTATAAGAATTTAGAGTAGCTTAGAGTGCCTGTGTGGGGCCAGTAAGTTAGTATAAGGTTGTTAAGTAATTTTAAGCTAGCATTTAATCATTTTTTGTTAGTATGTAAGAGTTATTGATTAGAAAATAAAATGCGTTTAAAACTAAAAAAAACTAAAACTTGTTAACAAATATTTTTTTTTAGCCTGAAGTATAGAAAATAAGTATTCCTAAATAAATTGTAATAAAGTCGAAAGACATAGATGTAAGAATTTAGAGTAGCTTCGAGTGCCTGTGTGGGGCCAGTAAGTTAGTATATATAGAGGGAATTTGTCTGCAATTAGTTTTTTTGTTAATTCCTCTGTAATCTGTTACTAATCTCCATCTTTTTTGGGTTGTGCCTGGGAGTGGCTTTTTGGGTACCAATAGTATTGGAGTATTGTACTCTAAAACCGATGGTTCAATTATATCACCTTGAATTAACTTACTAATTTGTTTCCCTATTTCTTCTTTGTGTGCTTGTGGTAACCTATAATTTTTAATATAAACTAGATCATCATCTTTCATACGTAGTTTCTGCTTATAAAAATTGTTGGTGGTAATAGGCTCGGTTTCTAAAGCGAATATGTCAATGAACTCGGAACATAACATGTGAAGTTTGTCTTTTGCAAATACTGGAAAATTTTTATTTAACATCTCTAATTTTGTTTTGTTATTTATGTCTATTGGGTGATATGAGTTACTTGTTACTATGTAGTCTTGAAGATTCTCCGTATGAACTTTAATTTTTCTACAATTGCGTTCGCATTGGTTGTATTAATTATTCTTATGAAAGGTTAATTTTTAGTTGATATGGTATTTGCAAGAAATATACCCGGCGCTATTGCTTGGTGTGGTATTAAAAATTCGGAATGTGAAACATCTACGTTAATTAACCGTATAAGTTCTGATCGGGCTGGTACAGTTATAGTGTTAACTGTAGGTGTGTTTGTCATTTGAAGAGCTAAATCCTTGTGGTGATCACATGGTCTTAGTATGAGTCTGTCTTGATTGGATTCATAATCTAATAAACAATTGTACCTTTTGATGAAATCTAGCCCTAAGATTCCTGCACATGGGATGGGGAAATCATCCGGTACCACGTGAAATTCGTGTTTAATTAACAGTTCTTCATATATTAAATCTGCTGTAACTATTCTCAGAATTCTTATTACTCCTTGTCCTATTCCACTTACGAGTAGTTCTGTTATTTGAGATTTGTCTATTTTTATATCATTGTTAATCTGACCTTTTTTAAAAATTGATATGCAGTGTATATTAAAAATGTTGAAATTTTGTTGTTTACTGTAGATTTGGAAGAAACGTAACTGCTTAAATGCAGATTAAAAATGTTCTTACTTTCACTATTTATTGTTGGCCTTGTGATGGAGTTAGCTGGTTTTCCTGCTATCCATTAGGCTTTCTTATATTTCTTCGACTATTTGGACGGTTCTGTTGGGAGTTATTGGGTTGACTTCTGTTACTGTTACTATCATGTGCCTTATTAACGGTGGGATTGCTATAACGGCCTCTGCTATTACTTTAAAAACCACTGCGATTGTTTCCACGGTAATAACCTGGATGTCGCCTTATTTGTAGTATCGAATTTTGACTACCAGTGGCCTCTGTGCAACTATTTGTGAATTTAGATATAGCTTCGTTCATCGATGTGAACGTACCTGCCTGCATGATCAATTTTACACTATCTACAGCACAATTCTTCGTCATTACCTTTACTGAAGTCCCTGTGGCATATTTAGATGCTAGTTCTGAAGAAAGTCCATCTGATATATAAGCTGCTTCTAAAGACTTAGTAACTTTTTCGATTTCACCGATGTACTGGCTTGCTGTCTTACTTTTTTGCTGTACGTTCATTATCTTCGCAGTCAATACCTCTACTGATTCCGCTTTTACCTTACTTATCAGGGTATTTTTTATTTGTTGGAATGTTTGTTTACTACTGATCAAATTCCTACCTGTTCCTTTGAGTTTTGTTCTTATTATGGAAACTGCCATGTCTTCATGAGTTTCCTTGATCTGATCTATTGCAATATATCTATAGCGTCTATGAAACTTGCCATATTTTCCATTCTACCGCCGAACTATGGTAGAGTTGACGAGGCTATTTTTATAAAGTCCAATTTTGAGAGAGACATATTGGATTTTAAAGGTTTTGTTTATAAAATGTCAGAAAATCTACTATAAAGGTTACATTTTTCTTTATAATTGTATATTGTTTATTTCTATGAATTTTTAATACATAATATAATATTTTTTTTTGTTTCTTTATATCTTTGCTATATTATTTTGATATTTCTTTTTCAAGTATTTCTTATGATCCGAGTAGATTTTTGAAAACAATGAGGCTCCAGTTATAGCTATTAAGATGAGTACCAGCAACTAAATATCCTCCAAATGGTCAGTATGGTCAACAATTTTTATGTTATCAACCACATTGGCATTTGGCTTCTCAAGCTTTGATTGCTCGTACCCCATTTTAATATTACAGAAATAATTTAAGAGGTATATATAAAAAGGAGTCTTATGATGTTGCTGGGTTCTTGTTTTTCTCCATTAGTCCTTGTTGTCGTATTGTTTTTATGTAATATGTTGTTTTTATCTGTTGTTTCAGCTTCTTCTTTTTTTTCCTGCGTGGTGGCTAGGTTTATTTCTCTATATAACAAGGCTATTGCCTTCCGGCGAACGTATTGTTTGCCGCCTCTTTTCTGCTTCTGGACTGGTTTTTCAGTTGCTCTTCTGTCGCTGTCTTCGTTTTGTTCTTTTTCTATACTGCTCGATTGTAATGTTGGTCCAATTCGTACCTTGGCTGATTGTCTTGGATGGCCTTCTTTTTGTTCAGATATTGATGTCTTCTTGTCTGCTGGTTGCCTGGCCTGGTTCTGCGGACCGCCTTGTTGTTGTTGTGGCTTTTCTGTAGTCAGAAAGGCTGCCCACATCTCGAATATTTGGTCGATTTCTTTTTTAGACATTAACGACATATATATTTTTATATGTTTATTTATATTTTATATATCTTATTGTTTTTAAGGCAGGATCTCCTTTAGATCCTAAGCCAATGTTTAGGCATTGAAATGCCAAAAAAAATTTTGAAAGCGGATGGTATCTAGTTTAGGCAGTAACGTACGAGGGGCGTTCAATATATTCTCGGTATCGATATGAAGGAAAATGCGAATTCAATTTAAATTGTTTTTATTTTTCAATATAATCTCCCCTAACATCAATGCATTTGTTATATCTTGAGATAAGCTTTTTTAAACCCTCAAAAAAATAAATTTCCTCTTTCTCTGCAAAATACCCATTTATCGCCGACTTGAGTTCTTCATCATCCGAAAATCTTTTTCCACGAAGACATTTTTTCAAATCCGGAAACAGGAAATAATCACTAGGGGCAAGGTCTGGACTATAGGGTGGGTGTTGGATTTCTTCGAAACCACAATCTCGCGCAGCAGCCTTGGAAACTCGCGCCGTGTGAACAGGAGCGTTGTCATGAAGAAGCAACACACCCGCTGCGAGTTTACCCCGTCTATTCTTTTTAATTTCCTCAAGCAAATTATGCAAAGTGGAAGCGTAGGATGTGGCGTTGATGGCTTCACCTTTTTTTTTCTACTCAATGAGCAAGATTCCCTTTGAGTCCCAAAAAACTGTGGCCATGAGCTTCCCGGCAGACGGAGTGACTTTGAACTTCTTCGGGGGGTCTGTTCCTTTTTTATGCCACTGCATGGACTCTTGTTTGCTTTCAGGGTCATAACGGTGGACCCATGTTTCGTCCCCAGTAACAATTCGATCCATAACACCGTCCGCGTTCTCACTACACATCTCCAAAAGCTCTCTACAGCATGTGATTCTCACTTTTTTCTGAGGCGCTGTGAGCATTCGTGGCACCCACCTTGCACTGACCTTTGAAAGGTTAAGATGGTCATGGAGAATGGTGTGAATGGTACCAATTGAAAGCTTGGTGATCTCTGCCATCATTTTCACCTTTATTCGGGTATCCTCAAGAACAAGTTTTTCGACTTCTTTGATGCTTTCTCCCGTACAAGCAGTAACCGGGGCGCCGGAGCGGGGGTCGTCTTCAATGCTCTCTCTGCCTCTCTTGAACTCACTTGACCACTTTTGCACAGTTGATAATGAAGGTGCAGAACCCTGGTAAACAGCCACCATCTCTTCATGAATAGTTTTTTGACTTTTTCCTTGCTTAGTGAGAAATTTAATTACAGCGCGATGCTCAATTTTCACCATCATCGTCTCAGTTGCCATTATGATTCTGTTTAACTAGAGATAAAACGCGAATTAATAATCACATTTATATGAAATTTTACATGAATGCACTAAAATAACAGTATTACTTGATAAATAAGTTAATTTATATATACAACCACAGCTTCACCCCGATACCGAGAATATGTTGAACGCCCGTCGTATCTAACTGCTGATTCAGTCCTTTGTGGAGACTGGTAGGATCGCCATGTAATATGTGGTTTTTATAATTATTGTGTGTAGGCAGAAGACTAAATAATGCCTTCGACAGGGCAGTTTCAGTTTTCAATGCATTTTATTTACTTAATCACTAACTCTTACATACTAACAAAAAATGCTTAAATGCTAGCTTACAATTACTTAACAATCTTATACTAACTTACTGACCCCACACAGGCACCCTAAGCTAATCTAAATTCTTATATCTATGTCTTTCGACTTCATTTACATTTTATTTATAAATGTTTATTTTGTGTACTTAGGGCTAAGAAAAAATTGATAAGAAAAAACTTAGCCTATGGATGTAATTTTTTATTTTTTATAAAAACTTAATATCTAACTTAAAACAAACCTTAGCCTACCTAACCCAAATGCACAATACACACATAAACACACATAGACATTATACACGATCATATACATATATCAGTATACACCTTTGTATACACTGATATATGTATATGTTTCTTAAATGCTAACCTAAACCTATGTAAGCTGGCCATCGCTATTTACTGAGCAAATAAATTGTTCAGCTCTGCCTCATTAGTGAGGCTGGTCCGTAATTGACGGAAACGACGACGAAACATCTTCTCCATCATTCAAGCACCAGAAATGCTGGTGCTGCCAAACGACATCCCTCTTATCGCGATTCCCCACCGCCCTACTGAACCTGGGACGATCCACACTGCCGTGTGCGATGTCTCTGTTGTAGTTGAGTCGCCTGGCCCCGCTGTCCGAGCGACATGGAAGATTAACGGGACCGCTGATCTATCCTGGATCAACCCTATCTGATCCAGGTAGAGGAATGCTTCTGGTGGAACGAAGCCGTCAGAGCGCACACTCTCGTGGTAAAGGTAATTGGGGTAGTAAGCCCCAGATATCAGGTTATTCGTCGAGGTAATTGCTCTTGCAATGTGCCTTCGAGTCAGGTTAATTACGAAGTTGTCCACTCGTATTAGGTTCGCATTGTTGTAAAGGACCTCATTAGGATAAAATTTCTTGTACTCCGATTCTGGTGTTCTGTACAAGCGAAGACAAGCCCTAAGGCAAGACCTCTCAAACACCCGAATCTTTTCCATTAAGCTTGCTCGTACATTGAACCACACGGGACACCCAAATACTAGCATGGGCCTGATAAGGGCCATGTAGCAGATTACCTTTACCCTCGCATCGAGTTGGCTGCTATAAAACAGTCTCTTTGTAAGGGCAAAAGCGCCTTTAGCTCTGGTCAGAGGAGCATCTACATTTTTGCCAAAATACAGAAACTGATCTAGCCAGATTCCAAGGTATCTGACTTCATTTCGACAGGCAAGAGGCTGTCCGTGTTGTCCAATGATCGAGAACTTAGCCAGTTTTTTCTGGTATCCCTAGAGGCTCCAGACAACGGCGTCCTAAAGAGAATGGTTTCCGACTTCAACTTCCAGTCATCGCAAAATCGTCTTGTCTTATCGAAGTCACGCTGCAAGAGAGTGTTAATGACCTCGATTTTTGGACCTGTTCTGTACGCTACCAAATCGTCTGCGTACGCAATAGTATGGGGAAGTGAACCTATCAAGTCGCTTGTATAAATGTTGAATAGGATCGGCGAATTGACCGCGCCTTGCTGAAGACCATTTTTAATTTGAAATATTCCAACAGAAGTCACATCACCATTCTTCACGATGAACTGTCTGTTAGTTAGCATATTATAAAGAATGCACAAGAGTGGTTTACTGATCTCCAGTCTAGTCAGCTTATAGAAAAGACCCTCTAACCATACGGTGTCGAAGGCCTTCTCCAAGTCAACAAGGCAGGCACCAGTACATTGTTTTTTGCATTTATTCCATTGGATATCGGACACCAGTTTAGACGCGGCATGTGAGATATCATGTCCCGCCTTAAAACCGAATTGACTGTCCGGAACTATATGTTTGTCTTCAACCCACCTAGATAGAGCTCTATTGATTACCTTTTCAAAAACCTTACTGATATTCGGAAGGAGACTTATCGACCGGAGATTCGTCGGATTGGATATATCCTTCCCCTTTTTGGGGATAGGTTGCACCACCGCCGTTTTGCAATGCGCTGGATAATGTGCATTATTCAATGCATTATTAAACAGGGTGGAGTAGATGTCCACCGCTTCTAGAGGAAGATGTCGAAGCACGATATTCGGAATACCATCGGTCCCCACTGATTTCCTAGCCCTGATTGTGTCGAAGATCTCATGGGGTCCTTCCTTCGAAATTAACGGGGGTAGGTCACCCTCTCTGGCAATGACGTTATTTGCCATACTTTCGTCGCTAAACAAGATGAAACCAGAGCCCTCGGATCGCCAGTTCTCTATTTCATTTCGAATGCAGAAGTCGTGCACAAAGACGCGATTGTCCAGGTCGTAATTAGGGCCAGTGGTATCACTGGCCTTGTATATTTCCTGAAAAGTCGCCCCTATGGCCTCAACCTTCTCCTGTGGATCCTCGATCACAAAAAAGTCGTCATCATCAGCGGCCTCATTTGGATCAATACCTGCTATTGCCAGTAACCGTTCGTTGTCTGTTGTCCGGGCTATTTTAAGATACTGAAAGTCGTTTTGATTTTTTCTCCGAAATTGTTTATTTATTTGCAGAAACATATTCGGGTTGCTGGTGTTTATAGCCCGAACCTTGTTATTCCAATACAAACTTACAGAAATTCTGTAATTTTCTTTTGTTAGCGTTTGGAGATTTTTCTAATCGACGACTTCAGTGTCCGAATCTCCGGGTCTTGTCGGTCAGTTAACTGTCTGTACAAGTTTTTAAGTCTTGTGAGAAGTCTACTTTTCTGTCGGTGCAGTGCGTCAATAGTAGGATTGCGGAACAGGTCTTCGTTAGTCGTACGTCGATACGGCGGTATTGTAGTGTCCATAGTTTGTTTAATTGTCTCGTCCATATGTTTTACGTAATTGTCGATCTCCTCGTTTGACAAATTCCTATTGGACGGTAGGTGGAGCGTGTTCGAGGAGAGCGCTCTAGTCAAGGTTGCGGAGAAGCGTGTCCATCAAGTCTTACTGTAGTTGTAAGTATATCTTTGGACAAACTCCTCCAATTCCGCAATTTCGTTGGGAACCGTATTTTCGGTGCTAAAACCGCAATGGTCGCTGTCATACACGAATGTGCGCATACAGTTTAATGTTTGTAAATTCGTACCTGTCAGTCGTATACGTTCGCCGTACAGCAGTAGATCCAAATAAAAAACGACGGGTTATCCGTCGGTTTAAGACGGAGTCTGAACATGACATCGTGCTGACCCCACCAATCGAGTAGTAGTTTCCCTCTAGTATTTGGCAAATTATTTCCCCAATCTCTGTGTCTAGCGTTGAAATCCCCGCCGATTATAAAATAATTCTCCCCCGATTCCAGCCTCAGAAGTCGAAAAAGCGTGTCGAGCTCTGTAATGAATAGGGTAGATTGTGAAGCCTCCGGTGCATAAACAGAGGCCAAGTACAGCCGCTTTCCACTGCGGAGCGGGATGTAAACGACGACTGCCTCCAACACCCGGAACCTGCGGAACACGCCCTTGTACACTCTGTGAAATTTTATGCCTTCTTTAATGAAGATCGCGACACCGCCTCCACGTTTGGATCTGGGCCGATTTCTTCTTCTAACAATATAATTATTGTACTCCAGTTTGTGCTTATCGGTTAGCTTAGTTTCGCTAGCGAAAAGCACATCCGGATTTTGGTCTTCAAAGTTTGCTCCACCATGTGCGTACCCATTACGGCATCTGTTGCGTTAGGCCCGGCAGCAACGCGTAGATCTGGTCCACCCGCTTGGCCTGTTCTTGAACCTGTTTTTGCAGCTGAGCCATCTGCCCTTGGATTGCGAGCAAGATGGCTAGCATGTTGGATGCAGCTTCCGTTGTTCTCAGCATCGGCGCCGGAGAAGCAACAGTCGCTTGCTGTACCGTTGCCCACCTACCTGACGCCATTTGGGCGTAGGAAATTTGGGGCGTGACGGCTGGTGTTTGAAACCTCACAGGTGAACGTTTGACTTCCACTTTCTGCTGCTGAGCCAATTTTGCTTTTTTAATGTCGGTGAACTTAGGACAACCCCGATAGTTTGCGGTGTGTCCCACGTTCCCACATAACACGCACGAGAGTTGCGACTTATCGGATGCTCCGTCCCTACCCAGAGCACACTCCACGGAACTGTGGTTCTTTGCGCACTTCACGCATCGAGGCTGCATTTGGCAGTTCGACGAGGCGTGCCCGAACCTCTGGCAGCGAACGCATTGTATAACGCCTTCGCTCCTTTTTAATTTTTCCCAGTGAACCTAGTAGTCTAGGACATTGATACTCCTTAGACTATCCAGACGGCTTTCGGGACTGAGCTGCACCAAGAAGAACGGCAGACTCCGTTTCTCCCGCCTAGCTCTAGCTGTGGTAAATGGCTTTACCCCCACAAACTTGAGTCCTTCGCACTCCTTCTCTTTGAGCAGTGCCAGGATCTCCTCAGGATCAGAAGACGGTTCCAACCCCTTCAGCAGGATCGATTGCCGCTTTTCACACTTCGGTGTGTATGAGTAGTGCTCCGTCGTCGTTTCTTTTTGGAGCTCTTTAACTTTCGCGTAGCCCAGTGGATGGCATGGCGATCGTTCCCCAATCTCTTTATGTTAAAATTATTACCAATGACCAACTTACACAGGTCCTCGGTTGCATTTACCTCTAGTTTATAGGTGTTGATCGTAGGCACCTTCTCCTTCTTCTTCTTCTGCTGCTGCTGGTGCTGTTGTTTCTGCAGCTGCTGTTTTTGTTGTTTCTGCTGCTGCAGTTTTGTCTGCTGCAGTGGTTGTTTCTGCTGCTGCTGTTTTTGTTGTTGATGCAGTTGTTGTTGCTGCTTTTGTTGCTTTTTTTGTTGGGCGCTTTCTACCTCTGCTTGCTCCCTCTGCCTGCGTTCAGTTTGCTTTAGCTTAACAGCCAGCATTTTTTCTTGCAGCTTTTCAATGCTGCTGCTAATGTCTTTAATCATTTCATCCTCATCTTCCGTTTCGGATGACGCTAGGGAAGCAAAATTATTATTGCCCCCTTCATAATGATCATCATCTTCTGTTAGCACATTCACTCTTTTTTTCGTTAGATTAGGAGGGGTTCTCAAACTCCTCCTCCTTTTAATTGCTTTCGCAACGTCACCGGCAACACCATTGTTGCCTTTTCCAACTCCCGGAGCGGAGCGCTCTCCACCATCCATCACGTGACTTTATTAATTTGATTTATTATTTTTGGTTTAGTTTTGATTACAAAAAAAACAGAAAAAAAAAAAATCCGAGTTTGACCTGGGATCGAACCCGTATCCCACGCTTCGATGACCGACGCCGCTAGCCGCTGGGCTACCGACTGGATTGATTATTTCGTAACTGATTGTCTTTAAATGACACTAGATCACTATTTATTTATTTACTTATGTAAAAGATGAACACGGCAACACGTCTATCCACTGTCGAGGTCTATGAACGACTGCCTTCGACAGGGCATGGAAACATCTGTGACTTTACTGATTTGATTTGGGTATTTATACAAATTTGGCATAGTCACTGTACGGTGACCATGCTTGTAAACGAACGTGTAACGTAGCAAGAAACATGACTCCACAATAGCTGATACATTTGCTGCAGTGTTTCTAAGGCAGAGCACTTGAATTAGTTCAAATGAGTATTAGGTCAGTTGCACCGTGAATCATTTGTGCTTTATTTATATTATTGTGTGGTTTGCTTCTTGATACGCTACAACTCGTAGGCTTGGCATAGCGCAGCCAATTCCTTACTCCTAAAATGGGGACCGTTGTCACAGACGCAGACTGAAGGGATACCAAAAAGAAGGAACACATTATCCACTAACTCCCTACACACCGCTTTTGCTGTTGCAGTCGTCAACGCGAAAAGTAAGGGGAATTTTGTAAAATAGTCAACGACGGTCAGTATATGCATATGGCCCCTATACGATTTTGGGAGTGAGCCTACCAAGTCAACCGAAATCATCTGCCAAGGTTTTGAAATACCTATCCTCTCCGTCATAAGACCAGCCAGTTTCTCATTCACTGGTTTCACCTGTTGGCAAACTGTAAAATTGTTACATACCTCGTAACATCGCACATCATTTTCTGCCAATAGTTACTTTTCTCATATCCTAGTGTAAGTTTTCCTGACCCGCATGTGTCCTGATAACGGACCATCATGACACTCTTTCAAAATCCCTAATCTAGCTGATCTACCTACTACTAACTTCCATTCCTGACTATCTTTGTGTACTACTACGTGGTTTGGCTTCACAAACCAAAGAGGTGACCATTCTCCACTCTCCATGCTGGGAAAACTAGCGGATTTGCCTCAACTTTAGGCATAACTTTTACCAGGCTCCCGAGATCTCCGCCACTGCCGAGACTCCACGCGATAACATGTCGGGTACCACATGTTCTTTACCCTTTCGGTGGACGCCTCCAGGAAGTGTACAAGGCGAATGTTATTATTGGCCCGAACCACGATCTGGAGAATAGAGTCCTTGTGCACAATTTCTACCTTCGAAATGAAATTGTGAATTGGCGATTCGAGAGCTCGGATTTCACCCAGTTCAGTGACGAGAATATGGCAAATAATAATGTCATCACCAACGATAGGGTACTACCACCGTTCATTTCGAAGGAAGAGCTCCAAACGATCTTCCAATCACTTAGAAGTAAGAAATCAGTGGGAACCGATGAAATACTGAGCATTGTGCTTCGACATCTCCCTCTAGAAGCTGTGAACATTTATACCACGCTGAACATATCCAGCGCATTGGAAAACTGCGGTGGTACATCCTATCCCCAAGAGGGATAAAGACACTTCCAATCCGGCGAATCTCCGCTCGATCAGTCTTCTTCCAAACATCAGTAAGGTGTTCGAGAAGGTGATCAATAGAGTCCTGACTAAATGGGTTGAGGACAAAAATATAGTTCCGGATAATCAATTCGGTTTCGAGGCGGGGCATGATATTATTCATGCTGCGTCGAAACTGGTTTCTGATATCCAATGGAACAAAAGTAACAAACAGTGCACTGGTGCCTGCCTGATTGACTTGGAGAAGGCCTTTGATACCGTATGGTTAGAGGGACTCTTTTTCAAGCTGGACAGGTTGGGCATTAGTAAACCACAGCTGTATATTCTCTTCGATATGCTCTCCAGTAGACAGTTCATCGTGAAGAATGGCGATGTGACTTCTGCTGGAACATTTAACATTAAAAACGGTCCGCAACAGGGTGCGGTAAATTCGCCGATCCTATTCAACATTTACACGAGTGATCTGATAGGTTCGCTTCACCATGCCATAGCGTACGCAGACGACATAATCGCGTACAGATCAGGTCCAAATATTGAGGTCATTAATATACTTTTGCAGAGTGACTTCGACAAAATTAAGCGATATTGCGATGACTGGAAGTTGAAAATCAACTTTCAGAAGTCGGAAACTATTCTGTTTAGGACGCCTTTGTCTGGGGCCATGCTTGTATTTGGATGTCCCGTGTGGTTCAACGTGAGAGCAAGTTTATTGGAAAAGATTCGGGTGTTTGAGAGGGCTTGTCTTAGGACGTGTCTTCGCTTATACAGAACACCAGAGTCTCAGTACATCAAATTATATCCCAATGAGGTCTTGTACAATAGGGCGAACCTAATATAAGTGAACAATTTCGTCATTAAATTGACTCGAAGGCACATTGCAAGAGCAATGATCTCATCGAACAATCTGATCTCCGGGGCTTTCTACCCCAATTATATGTATCACGAGAGAGTTCGCTTTGACGGCTTTATTCCTCCAGAAGCGTTCCTCTATCTAGATAGTAAAGGTCTGATCCAGGACAGATTGGCGGTGCCGCTAATCTTCCACGTCGCTCGAACATCTGGTGACAGGCGACGCAACTACAACAAAGACATCGCACATGGCAGTGCGGAGCGTCTCCGGTTCAGTAGGGCAGTAGGGAGTAGCGACATGAGGGATGTTGCTAGACAGCACCAACACTTTTGGTGGCTAGTTGAAGGAGTCGAATGCCTAAAGTAATAAAGTAATAGATAGCTTCATCTGAGGCAAAGCGGGTCAGCCAAATATATAAAAACAAAAAAAAAATTAATAAAAATAAAAAAAGAAAACAAAATATATTTGTATATATACGTATATTTATATATTAAGTATATATGTATTATGTATATATATATGTATGTGTGTGTGTACGTATTAGATGTAAGTAGGTTTAAGTAGATTAAGATTTATTTTTAGGTAGTCTGTAGGCTTTTAGTTTTAAGTTTTATAAAAAATTAAAAAAATGTCTAAGTTTTTTACTTATAATTTATTTTCTTAGTTCTAGTATTAAGTAATGTTAAAATAAAAATATAATGTAAGATTCTTCGAAAGACATAGTTTAAGTGTTAGGTTTAACTTAGAGTGCCCGCATGGGGCCAGTAAGTTAGAATAAGATTATTTGTCAGTAATTTAAGCTAATTTTTAAGCGTTTTTTGTTTAGCATATAAGAGTAATTTAAGTTAAAAAAACTAAAAATGCATAAAAACTGAAACTGACTTTCGGTGGACGATGCCAAAGTCAAATTGTTGTAGCCGGATTGCCCAACGAGCTAGTTTACCCTGCGGGTCCTTCAGATTGTTTAGCCATACCAAAGAGTAGTGATATGTCACGGCCGTGAATCGAACGCCTTTAATGCCTTCAACCGCCCATAGCGCAGCTAAACACTCCTTTTCTGTTGTCGAATAATTCCTCTCACATCTGTTCAGTGACCTGCTCAAGTAGCACACAACTTTCTCTCCTTCTTCGAAGCCAAAAACTCTTGGCTTGAAAAGCTCCACATGTTAGATCTTAGATCCGGGACTATTTCCGACAGCGCCACAAAATCTGCACCCAATATCATGACATGTGGCAGTGTAGGGATGACAATACATTCTACAAGCGCCGATTTCCCTTGCACTAAAATTGGTAGAGATACGACCCCTAAAACTTCTATACTTTCCCCATCTGCTAACCTAACTGAACTAACTTTGCTTTTCCCTAACACTATTGTGCGCGATGCTCCTGAATCTAATAGACCTATCAATTTAACTCCGTAAATACTAATACCTAAGTATTATCCTCCCTATTTGCCTCTAAGGTGAAACCTACCTGAACTTCTTCCGCCGACTGGTCACCAGCAGGCGACCTACCCCCTACTTTCGACTGCGCTCCTGTCCTGCTGGCCCAGAAGTCCGACTCACGTTTCCCGAACAGTTGCTACAGTCCCTACGGCTGACATCCTGTCTTCCGGAAATATAGCACCGCCTTGGAATTGTACACATATTTGTGCAATGACCGCGTTCCCCACAATTTAAACAACGAATGTTACTACTACTGGGGGCTGGGTTGGTCCTAAGAACAACCGCAACATTGGCTGGTTCTTCCACCGACGCGTAAGCCAAATCCGGTTCGAGTAAGTGTCGACCGCGGTCACTTGGAGGTGGAGCAAAAGTTTCGACGTTGGCTTTCACGGTCTCCAGCCTTCTGCCTAACGCCATAAAGTCACTGACCGACTTTAGATCGGACAGGCCTAGTTGCGTTTGGTAGAAGCGCGCTATACTGCGGATAGATAATTTTCTTCTTTCAGATAGGTGATCAGACAATCTGCGAAACATATTTTCCATCGTTACGGTATATACGCCTATAGTTTCTTCTTTTCCTTGGGTCCATCGTTTAATTTCGTCTAAGAGGAGATCGTCGTAATTCGGTGGAAAAAATTCTAGTTTGAGATTCCTAACCAACTCCTGCCAATTCCCTACATTCGCCCTAACCGCTCAAAACCATAGAAGCGCATTCCGAGAGAAAAGATCCACAGCTAGTTCGACTAGTTCCAGGAATGAGTTCACTGAAGACCCACACCTTTCTCCAGTGAACTTTACACCCCCCCCCCCCTCCCCCCCTTCTCGATTCAGTCTGGGCAACGCTCGATTATCTGATATTCCACCACAGGGGAGAACTGACGAGGTTGGGGGGCGGACGGGGGTCGAAAAATGGTTCGTGGTGATGCGATCGAAGTTCTAAAGTTCCCGACCAAGTTACACTCCTGGTCTTTTTTCTCCTTTCGGTTATCGTCATCATCCTCTTCTGATCTCAAACGCCCTAAACACAGAAGCAACTCGTTCTTAACATTGCCTCTTTCAACAATATCCTCTTGCGATTGCGCATTCGCTTTATCCATTCTCGCCATGGCCCATTCCATCTTCGTGAGAACCTTCAAGTACTCCGAAGACTTCGGATCTACTGGTGGGTCCTCAAGAAGTTTTTTAATTTCACCTAGTTTGGACCTGAGCATTTCGATATTTTATTCGAAGGTAAATGGGTATTCCCTTTGGGTATTACCCATCGACCCCCGGCAGAAGCCGAACTGACCTTAAAGACTTCCTCATTGCGTCCACGGTTCCTACCGTCAGACCGCGAGCCTCCATCTCATAGGTCAGCTCCTCCTGTGATAACCGATTGATCTCCATTCTTTCTTAACAAACAAATACAATACAAGAATACAACAAAAAGGATTTCAGGCAGTCGTACCTAACCAATCAATATAAAGCAATTTAACACTCGACCTAAATCAAGAAGATACCAAACAAAAGCAAGAAGAAATTTCTCACGACACACTTGCTGCTACAATTCCGAAACTAAAAAAAAATCAAGTTGAAACCACAGGAGCGAAAACGATTTTAATTAAAAAAAAGCAAGAGAAGTCCAAATAAACCCACAAATAAAACCCTAGAGACGATTAGACAAATGAAAAATAATTGAAAATTAAAATATATGAAAATTTAAATGATAGGAATCAAAATATAGAGAAAATAACAATATATAGTATAATCAAAATTAATAAAATCAAAAAAATTATATGATATATTTATAACGAAAAAAAAAATTATTTAGAAAAAAAGAAAATGTAGTAGGTCACACTTTTTAAATTATATTTTAATGCAAACAAAACAGCCGCAATAAAAAATCATTGTAACTACTGTCTGTATGTCCATTAAGTGAATATAACCTTGATCAAAAATTTACCGGAAATTATTCAGCAAATTGAAAATACAAGTTTATTCATCTAAATCTATATTGTCCCTTCAAAGTAATCCCCATCGACTGCAACACACTTATGCCAGCGCTTGATCCAATCCTCGAAACATTTTTTATATTCGGTTTTCGGTATGTCCATCAGTGCTTCCTGCGATTTTTCCATTACTTCCTCTCGGCTGCTGAAACGCGATATACTCTTGGCTACGTAACTTTTGCAAATGTCAAGTATGACGCTAAGATTGAATGTCAACAACAGATTTACCAACTTAACAAAAAAAAACAGACCTCAAATCGGAACAATGGGAGCGCCACACGGTGGTACTTTTTGATCAAGGTGGTATGAATGTTTGTGAATATGTATGTTTGTGAATATGTATGTTTGTATGATTGTATGTATGCCAGCGTATTGTAACCTTATGTACACCACTAATATATGAAAAAGTCTCACTTACTTGGAATCCCGTCGATGATAAAATGAGTATGTTGCAGTTAAAAGTGTTGGGTAGAACCGATAAAAGAAATTGCTGTTGATCTTTCTCCTTCTCCTAAAAAAGAAAGAAAACAAGATATTATCTTACCTACCCTAGAGAATATCATGAGGAGCTGTGTAGAAATTATCCACATTCGACTGTCATGGAGAGCAGTCAATGTAGTGTTCATTCATTCTCAAAGCGTCATGTTATTATCTGGGTCTCATGTTCCTGGGCAGCATTTTATTTCCAAAATTTTAAATGCCGTGTCGCTATTAAAGTCATGTTCTGGCTCCAAGTCAATTGCCTCGTTTGGCAACGCTTTTATGAATGCTGCACTATTTGATATCCATTTCGGTAAGTTAAATCCACCATTCCGAAGTAGCTACATCCATTTTGTACATATTGGGACCGGCCATCATAATGCTGTTTAGCGATTCCCCATATGATGTCTTTGCCGAGGCGTCGAATACCACCCTCACTTTGGTAGTAGTGCTGTCGTCTTTTATCACTGCGTGATGTGGAAGATAATATCTTTTGCCAGTATAATCCTCCGATATTCTCGAATGAAATTGGAATATCATACTCATCCCGAAGACTCTCTTTTTTGCGAATCTTTGTTCCAACATAAAGAATCGCTTTAATGCCATTTTGTGTGGATCTGCCAAAACCACGCGATACTTCAGCAGTAGCAATTTGACAATGTAATGCCTGCTTTTTTCTATCATTTACGCGCGCCTAAGGGGTTATGATACCCTGTTACTGTTGCCAGGGCGCGTGCGGGAAGATAGAAGGAGGAGAAAGGAAAACATTGTTGTGATGTAGTGATTTGAAACTCAGGTATATTGGGTTTCAATATTAGCTCTCCGGGGGTGGGAGTCCGAATAGGACGGAGATTTTTTTCTTCACTTGGAATGATTCGAAGGTTATCAATTTTGACGCTTGTTTTATGCTTGAAACTCTACAACAGCCATATCTACATGTCATCACACGCAGGTGAGCTCTAATTACACAAATGAAAAACTTGTCATGAGTAGGATTCGACCTCGACCCTCCGAGTGAGAGGCAATTGCTAGTACCACTACACCACGGCCACCCCTTCATGCCGGTTGTGTGTAATTTGGTAGTGATTCTCGCACATTTCGTCTTCTGTGGACCTGATCTTTGCACTTAGAACTTTTTCTAATTTTCAACATTTCTTTATGCCTTCATCTTTACTGTACACACTGATACATGATGTGAGTATATTATAATAACTTGCGTTTTCTTACTTGAGGTTAGGATGGCGCTGAATGGTCCCGAAAGTATTCAGCCAAACCTTGTGTTTTATGCCATTGGGGTATTGGCTGGACCCTTGACTAATCCATGCGTTAAAAATTGCTTCAAAATATCTGACCCAATTAGTAAGTCAATATCCCTCGGTTGTTCGTACCATGGATCTGCCAACTTCAACACCTGGATGTGTAGCTACTGGCTGGGCGTAATTTGTTGTGGTGGCAATCTTGATGTAATAACTGGCATTACTAGAACATCCACCTCCAAGTTGAGGTGGCATTGGGGATAGTTGCGTGTTTTTCTTGATTAGCTCCAATTTTGCATTGAAAGTAACATTAATATCGAGAATCCTCGTTTCAAATTGGCTAAAATGCTTCCGCATAAAGTACCCATGCTGGGGGTTTGTCTTTCGCAGATCTTCCAAATACCCGTTATTTATTTGGAAGTTGGTCCAGTGGTATTCTAATCGCTCGAGTCTCCTTGCGAAATACTGTAAAGAGTATTGACATTCTCCATCTTTCCTGAAATTAGTCTAAAGTCCATGCACTTCTTCCGTGCTTCTCATCTGGTTCAATGCAATGCCTCCTATCTCTCTCATTTTTGCTTCACTGTGTATCACGATGTTAAATGATTGCTGTGTATTGGTCTAGTAATAATATTTACAAATCACTTTTCTCTGTTCCGGCTAATCCGGCTCGAATGACATGTAAATTCTACTATTTAATTTATTTATATTTTATGTAATCGCTTATTGCAGGATCACATTAGATAGTAAAAAGGCTTGGTTCGATTAAGTAACAAGACTGAACTCAAGTAACTTTATTCCAACTTAATTTGTACAACAATTTTTCTAGCCTAAGTTAATGTCATCAAAAGCCTAGAAAGGGTGGTACTGGACTGGCTAAAAGTTGACCTCATCATCGGCTGCGACGCTAACGCTCATCACAAGGTATGTAGCAGTACCGACATCAACGATAAAGGTGAACCTCTTTTTGGTTATATTATAAGTACTAATCTCATTGTTTGCAACATTGGCAATGAGCCCACTTTTTTAACAAGAAACCGACAGGAAGTGATAAATATCACTCTTATCTCCGACAGCATCAATCAAGTGCTACCGAACTGAATGATATCATCTGAATACTCATTTTCAGACCACGGATACATCCAATTTAACCTGAGCGATGCTCCTCCCTGCCAACCAGTATCCCGGAATTATCGGAAAACGGATTGCCCAAAAAACAGGGCAATACCGTCAGAAACACTATCCTCTGAACTCTCAAGTCCCCCTCTTGACACAAATGAGCTTCATATAAAAGTCAAGGAATTCACCCTGGCTCTCAATCAGGCTATGGCTGATTCCTGCCCTCTTATTCATTCATATTATTTATTATTCCTAGAGGCAAGAAAAATTCACACTGGTAGATATTAGCACTGGTGCGCAGAAAATTGTTCAACCTAGCAAAAAGTACAAGGAAAACAACTGACTGGGACTCATACAAAGAATCCCACAAAATATAGAAAAAAGAACTGAGGAAGCAAAACCTTCAATACCTAGCTGTTTGAAAATAACCAATGGCTCTTGGACAACCTCAAGTGATGAACCACTCAACCTGCTACTGGACACTCACTTTCCCTATTCGCGGTCAGTAGCAACCCAAACAGGACTACTGCAACCGTGACTAAAATTTATGGTCTGAATACAAACTGCCTAGGACCTGTTTAGCTTGAAACCATACAAGTCTGCTGGTTCGGATATTATCTTACCTACGCTAGAGAATATCGTGAGGAACTGTGTAGAAATTATCCACATTCTTCTGTCATGGAGATCAGTCAATTTAGTGTACATTCCCAAAACGTCATGTTATTATCTGGGTCTCATTTTTTATTGGGACACTTAGGGAGACCAGCAGATTTCCTCTTATCATTTATGAAGGTCCAAAAATATTTGCTATCGACTTTGATTTTTGATTCAGCTGATAGAATATAACTATTATACAGAAAAATGTTAAGGTTATCAAACTCTTGAAGACATTGCATGTATTTGTGATAAAAAAAACTGATTGCTTTTGTCGCGTTTATATACTTTATATGTTTTGACTTTACGATTTTTCAAGTTTGATAGCCTTTTATTAAACCAAGGAGGATTTGAATTTATCCTTATGGTTTTTGTTTTTGAACAAATTGCTCTAAGCCACGTTTTAAATGATTACTTAAAATTTTATAGACACGACCGAGTTCGTCTCCTAAAAGCATATTCTCCCAAGGGATGGCAGTAAAGAACCTGTTGATTACAGAAAAATCTGAATTTTTAAAATCGTATATCTGAAAGCTTGACTTATCTGAATTTTTAATTTACTCTTACAGTTTGAACTCTAGATAAACACTTACGTGATATATGTTATTGTTAATAACTGGAAACACGACCGTAGCAACAGATGTATCTAATTCTCTGTCTATAAATATCAAATCCAATTGGAGGGTTTCGACTATTGCGAAAAATATTAATTTGAATGAGATCAAACTGATTGAAAAGATCTGAGACTGCAATTTCGATGTCTGAACTGACATCAAAAGGAACTAAAAGCTTATCATCTAACTCAAACTTCCATTCAATATTTCCCACGTTAAAATCACCCAAACATATGACATGATCATCAGATTTTTATCTACTAAAAAAATAACCCAGATTGGATAAATATATTTTATACATCTCTAATGAACTACCCGGCGAATATAGCTAACAATAACATATAAATGTGTATGCTTGGTAATAGTCACTTCAACAATAATAAGATCCACATCATAGATGGGCAAACTAATATTTAACGGAATTTCGTCGGCAGATAAATGATTTCTGACAGCTACGAGAACACCGCCGTTTTTCGAAAAACTGGTTTTGACATGACAGCGATCTTTACGAAAAACCACCTAATGGTTTCCATTAAACATTTCCGAGTTTTTATGGTCGCCATTGTCCCATTTTTTAGTTAAAACTGAACATATAATCACAGATGCTATAGTTTACATAGATATTGCACGCCGAAAGAAATCTAAATCTAACCAGTTTTTAATTGCCTGTTTTTACTTCGAACTTCAAGTTCTGACAAATTGTATGAACAAAATGTATATTACAATATAAAACCGAAGTCAATTCTTGGGATCGTATGTGTATACAGCCGACGAGCAGGCATGCGCCGCGCCGTGCAGATGTGTCTATGTCTTACCCTTATCTTCATACATAAAACAACCACAGCTCACGTAGTTGCGCGGCGCGCTCGCTGGCTGTGTAGTTGCTTTACCTCATTCGCCGTCGACTCTCGACCGATTTGGATGTTTATTTATGTGACTGAACGATTTTTCTCAGTAAATTTTGTCTGCGGTACTTTTTCAGCGATATAATATTTTCCAGTTTATTTTTCGATTGCTATGGGTGACAAGAGATTATCCGGAGTTTCTTGTTCTGTTTGTAGGAAAACTAAAAGGAAGTACATACCCTGACTTGAAAATTTTTAAATGTCCTTTTAGAAAAAAAAATTATATTTTAAATAATTTGTGGATAAAGGCATGTGGTTTTAAAAATGAAGGCAAATACAGTAGACGCTCACAAATTAGAACTCTCAGAAATTAGAACATCCAGAAATTAGAACCAGATTTTCTAATGCATTGGACGCTCTGAAATTAGAACTTGAACTTCTAATTTCTGAGCGTTTTTTTTTTAATTTTTAACACAAGGGAATTCCCATTCTTGGTTTTTATTTCACTGAACAAAAGGTAAAATAGAAAGGGGGAATCCCCAAGTTATATATTTAATTCCTTTTTAGTTTTTGTTTTGCCATGTTTTTATTGTTTTTGTCATTCGTATGTGAAATTTGATACGCGTGGACATATTTTGGTAGACTCTACCGAAAACTAAAAATAACTTACTAAAAATGTCAAATAAACGTAAAAAAAACACTTTATCTTTGGAAACCAAAGTAAAGATATTGGAAAAGCTGGACAAAGGAGTTCAAGGGAATCGTCTAGCGCTAGATTTCAATGTGAGCAAATCTGCCATCAGCTATATCAAGTCAAATAGATCATCTATATTAAATGCTGTTTCCAACACTTATCAGGAAGCATCAAATAAAACTATGCATAGTGCCGAATATCCGAAAATGGAAAGTCGTCTTTATGAGTGGTTTTTAAAACAACGCGAAAGGAAGTGTACATTGACAGGAACAATATTAAAGGCAAAAGCTAAACAAATTTTTGGTGAAGAATACCCCGATAAAAATGAAAATGCATTCCGAGCAAGCGATGGATGGTTTACTAAATTTAAAAAGCGACACGGCATTCGTTTTTTAAAAATTGGTGGCGAGATTCTTTCTAGTGATATTGCCTCGATCACTCCATTTGTTCACACATTTAATGCAAAAGTCACTGAGATGGGGTTAATGGAGTCGCAAATATATAATGTGGACGAAACCGGATTATTTTATCGTTGCCTACCAGATAAAACATATGTCTCTGCTTGTGAAAAAAGTGCGCCTGGATACAAAATTCAAAAAGAACGAATTTCAATTTTACTTGGTTCAAATGCTGATGGCTCTCACAAATTAGTGCCCTTAGTTATTGGAAAAGCCAAAAATCCCAGGTGCTTCAAAGGTTTTAATAATCCACTTCATTACGACTTTTCCAAAAATGCTTGGATGACGTCTCGGATCTTTCATGATTGGTTTCACAAGATATTTATTAATGAAGTAAGAAGAAATAATTTTGCTTTTAATTTCATTAATTTTAAAATATATTTTTGTTTACAGGTCATCCAGTTTTCTCAAAAAATAACTTGCCTCCGAAGGCTCTTTTGCTTATTGATAACTGTTCCGCTCATGCACCAATTGAGAATCTTCAAAGCAAAGATGGCAACATAGCTGCATATTTCTTGCCGCCAAATGTGACAGCAGCTGTGCAACCAATGGATCAAAATCCCATAAAGTTGACAAAACTTGCTTACAGAAGTAAGTTACTTGCTGAAATAATAGCTGAAGGTGGTGCACTGAATAGTCTGTTGAAATCCCATTCCATCCGAAAGGCAATAATATTTCTGAAACAAGCTTGGGATGAGATGACGCAAACAGTGATGAGAAATTCTTGGTCAAAGTTGTTAAATTGGGACTCTGACCAATACGACAACGATGATGATGTGCCACTAGCACAGTTGCTTAAAAAAAATGAGGACTGCAATGAAGCTCTCCAAATAAATCAAACTCTTTTAGCAGAAATTGATCCAAACAGTTTCATGTGTATTGATGACATCGAGAAATGGAATGAAGATGTGTTTGAAGACGGAACTGGTGACCTAAGTAGCGGTGATGAGTTTTCTGATAGCAGTGAAGACGACGTTGTTGATGACACACCAGTTATTTCAAATGCTATAGCTATTGAAAGCGTTAACAATTTAATTAATTGGTGCAACAAGAGTGAATTGTCTTCCAGTAAGCACATGGCCAATCTTTTGGACCTCCGGAACGATATTGTTATATCAGATTTAAAGAAACCAAAAAAACAAACAAATATTACTGATTATATGTTAAACAAAAATTAATTTTGAACAGAGCCCTTATCCTGAATTTAAAAACATTGAATTGTTATGTTTTTAAATAAAATAAGAAAATAAATAAAAAAAAAATGTTTTTACATAGTTTTTGGAAGTGGCTTAACTCTTATTTTTATTATTTACGTCAAAAAAAACCCGTCCAGAAATTAGAACATTTCGGAAATTAGAACTACCCCAAAAACAAAGTGGTTCTAATTTCCGAGCGTCTACTGTACTTTGTTTGTGGAGATCATTTTTGTCCCGAGTTTGTAAGAAAAAATATCTTAAGGCGGATGCTGTTCCTTTCTTAAATTTTAATTCTGATTTGGATTTAAACTTGAATTTAGAAGATCTGAAGTCTCCTTTAACTAAACGAAGAAGAATGTCGAGCAGTTGCAGCATTTCGTGTGCAAGGTTCGATCAGTTATTGGAAATATGTGCAAAAGAGGAGAAAAAAATGCAACTTTACAAAAAATATTGTTAAGATACAAGCTTAAATTAAGAAATTTAAAAATAAAATATTATAAAAAAAACAGAGCGCATACTGCCATAAAAAATTTTAATAAAAATAAAATATCTACGACCTCTCAAATCGAAAGGCTCAATATTTCAGACCATTCAAAACCATTTCGTAAAATGCTTCTGAAAGAATCAAAGACTACAAAATACAACAGCCACGAAAAAGAACTTTCCCAAAATATTTATTATAGATCACAAAGCGCCTATAAATTTTTGAGAGATAGACTTGGCTTTAAACTTCCTCACATTTCCTCTTTCTGTAGATGGGCTCCTATAAAAGGATTTCAACCAGGATATCAAAATAATGCTCATTCGTATCTTAAGTCAAAGTTCGCTTTATTAAACCAGCGAGAACGTTTTGTTGTCCTGATATTTAATGAAATTAGGATTCGTAAAAACCTCACATATACTATAAAAAATAATTTAATAGATGGTTTCGAAGACCTTGGTGTAGAAAGAAGTAGATTTTTTGATAATGAAATATGTGTTTTCATGCTAAATGGTTTGTTTGATAGTTGGAAAAGTGTTTTAAACTATTTTGTGTCAGTAAACGGTGTATATGGGGATAACCTAAGCGAAATTATAAAAAACAAATGAAAATCTGTCAAGAACTTGGTCTACAGGTATGTGCTATTGTTTGCGACCACGGGACAAATAATACAAAAACCTTATAAAATGTTATGTGTTTCTGAATAAAACCCATTTATAATTTTTAATGATGAAAAAATATTTTGTTTTTATGATTTCCCTCATTTATTAAAATCACTTCGTAATGTTCTGTTGAAATCCCATCTACAAACTCCAGATGGTAAAGTGTCTTTTGATGTTATCGGAGAAATATACAATTTGGAAGTTGAAAACGTAGCTAAGACATGTTTAAAATTTAGAAGTTGTCATATAGCACCAAATGCCTTCGAAAAAATGCATGTTCACCTTGCAACGCAAATATTTAGCCGGACAACTGCGGCATCGATTCAAACTCCTTTTGAACTTAATTGCTTAAAAGAAAGCTCCAATAAAGTATGAAGAATGTATTTGACTGCATGGACAGTGGTTCACATTATCACAGGAATGTTTTAAGGCGGGGAGTTCAGCTAGAGAATCCAGCTTATAATGAGTTGAAACAATTTTTGTCTTACTTAAAAGATATACAAAAATCAGTTAACCTTCCAAGAAACTTTTTTTTTAAAAGGAATGGAACGAACTATAAACGGGGTCTTATTACTTTGTCATGATATAAGCAATGGCCTATATGAGAACGTGGATTATTTACTAACAAAGAGAATTCATCAAGACGTATGTATTAGAAAATTTATTCGCATCAAAGGTGGTTACAATAAAAATCCGTCTGTTTACGAATTTAATGTTTTGATGTCGAAAATTCTCTCGTCAAATCTTATTAATTTTTCTCCTTTCAGTAACTGTGATGATGATGATGTAGAATTTTTAAATGTAGGCTTATTCCCAACTCAAACTAATATTCCAAAACTTCTTCATTGCTTAAGGATCGTAAGAAAATCGTATGCGATGAAAGTCATTTGTGATATGGAAATCGAAACTAAAATCACATTAGAAACAAAAGCAATGCGATAATTTACTGGATATCTTGCTTTTAAAATGCTTTTAAGGAACAAATGTTTAAATTGCTCCAAACTATTTTTCATCTTTGCAAAAAATTATTCTCAAAGAAGTGACTTTGGAAGTCTGAAAACACCAATTAATGAATTTTTTAACGTTTGTAAAGTTAACTTCAAAGTATTTAATAGAATTTTCAGAGAACGTCCACAAGTAAGAAATATAAGAGAGTCAATGGCCTTGGAATGCATAAGGATAACAAATACTAGAGATCTGAAATGGTTTGATGAAAAAAGTCCTTGCTATGAGCATCCCAAGGACCTTCTATACTTTGCTCTCCTCGTTTTATTACGGAAGCATTGTTCGTAGAAGATAGAAAAAAAACATAGCATCCAAAAATCAAAAAATTCAAATTTTATCTGGAAAAAAACGTAAAACAAATATTAACAATAAACACAACATTAAAGAGAGCGCATTCTGCTTTGACCTTCCTACGGTTCTCAAATATAATGTCTATTATCAGTCAAATTTGATTTTAAAAAAATACGTTGCGAAAAACGGAAAACTTCTGTCCAACCAACAAAACACGCAACTTGATAATACAAAACAATTAAGAGTAACATCATGTCTGAGTATGATTCACTCTAGTTCGATTGAACTGGGACGTACGGGTACGTCCCATTGAATGGAAAAATGGTTAGATTTTTTCCTTCGGCGTGCAATATCTATATAACCTATAGCATCTGCGATATAATTTACCCAACATAGAATTTATCCATAGTTTTCATAATACAGACTAAAATTACTACTTTCGGCGGCAGATGATACGTTGACAGCAACAGCAGAATTAGAGGTGTTTGAAACGACAGATGGCTCAATAGTTATTACAGTTGCGCTCGATGAGACATCCGGAAGGACCGTATCAACGATAGAATGTAAGTTTCCTAATTTGAAATTTATGTAACGCCGATTTTCGTCTCTTTATCCCAAACGAGTAGGCTTAACGCAAGAGGGTGGAGTGGCCTCCACTTTAAGTTTGGTGGACGTATAATCAATAATCGCTTGGTTTGTGGTACATGGTCAAAATCTCTACAAGTGACACTATTTGAGTCTAATTACTACATCAAGAGAGTCAATTGATTTAACACTAGTACCGACATTTACTTTTGCGATTTAATCTGGAACGTCGTTCGATTTTCAACCACTTCTCGTCGTAATCTTCTTTTTTTTAAGGTGTTATCCGGGAGGGCGCCGGAATTGCTAGCACCGGAATGAGCATATTTAACATCAGTGACGTCAACACTACCAGCAAGCCTGATGGTGTCTTCAGCCACATCAACTCCAACGCTGAGATTTTACCCCACCGCCGACCCAATCGACACACCGTCTTCAGCAGATGCTGCAATGTTATCATCGATGGTCTTAGAGGAACTTACAGCTGCTCCTGAGAGAACAGAATCAAAATCAGCACTCACGTTTGCCTCGATATGATTATTGTTTTTGTTGCAATCAGTATCACTCATTAAGTTTGTAATCACAGCAGTGGCGGTGGTGTTGATTTAGCGGCAGCCAACGGCTTTTTCTGTGATGATGAATTTGATCCCACTGTGTGTTGTTTTTGTTTCGGCGTGTCTGCACTTGTTCGCACAGTTAATGAAGATGAAACGTTCTCTTTATTTTTTGACATTGGCAAGCGCGCACGGTCATTTGCTTTAACACTAAATCGAGTCAACCGAGTTTCAGCTGCAACAGCATCGGTTTTTCATTTTGCTTTTTGGTTAACTTTCGCGTTTACCGCATTAAGAGTTTTTTTTTTAAGTCTTGGAACTCAGACTTAATATCACTCAGTAAGCGCAATACCTCGCCAATAGAGCAAATACACATCATAGACGTGCGATTTGTACAACCATCGCACATCCGGGACAACTTTTTGTTCGTGGAAATTAAACTTAATGTACTGTGGCTTATGTTGGCGCAATTTAGATGGGCTTTTGACCGTCATTATTACACTTCGCACAGTTTTGTGATATTATAAATAAGGAGCGAGAAAGCACGTCTTAACAGACTGAGTAGTCATTCAATACTTTCATGGAAGACAAGTCAATCCACTTGGCGGCGGAGTTTTCTCAGATAAGCTAAATCTAAACCTCTCCTTCCATCTCACAAATCAGTGTAGCGTGTTCCAAGCGAAGCTGAAGCGTCATGGCTGAAGAGAAACGCGATATCTGTAAGGGTAATCCGCATCTTTTCGAATATTCAGGCTGCTGTCAAGTTCCTGGACTCAGTCTCATTAAAGAGCAGTTCAACCTACATTTTTGTTGGTGTTCGCCAAAATTGGAACCAATCTACCTATTTTACTGGAAAAGGGTAGCATCGGTATACCAATCGCTACTTGCGAATTAATATTAAAGCTAATAAAAGGATAGTCCTTAGGTGGACTGTTGGACCATCATGTCTAGCAACCAAGTAGATCTGGCCAAAATTGGATCTGAATCGCTCTAAGATTTTGGTCCTTCTAAATAGGAAACATCTCAGCACCATCATAGGTGTCATCACTGGACACCGTTTTATATGCAAGCATGCAAGAAGGCTTGGCGGCTTTACAAACGATTTCTGCAGAAGTTACATGGACGAGGAGGAAGAGAATACAATCGTCCACCTACTCGGAATACGTCCAGCTCTCTCCCAAAGAAGAAAACTTCACTTAGGCGCCTTCTTCTAGAATGACTTAAGCGATCTAAAGATTATAGACGTTAACAGTCTCCTACGCTTCATCATAAGCTCAAATTGGTTCCACGAGTAGGAGGATCACAGATCCACGTGGCATCACAATGCGCCAATAGACCTAAGTGGGTTGGTCTTTTCCATAGCCACTTTATTTTTATCTACCCACCTACCTACCTCTCTTGACTTGCACCAAAACATCAGTAAGGAGTCCAACAAACATTCCAATTATTTTATGTTTTTTTTTATGTAAATTATAAACAAATTCAATATTACGAGCATATAAAAGAGGTGGTGCTCACTTTGTGTTCTTCCTTCTAGTGGTTTACAAGCCTTACTGCTTATGGTACTGCTGTTGCTGCTGGTACCGCCGCTGTTGATGCTGATACCGGTTCTGTTGCTTTTGGGATTGCTGTTGCAGAATCATAGGATGTTTCTGATCAGTTGATAAATGAGCATCTTTCAACTGCTCTCCCACCAGCAATATTCCGGCGTCGATGAATGGGTTCAGTGATGATATCTTGCTGTTTGACCTCAGTGCTTTATTTGCATTTAGACTCCTCATATCCCCAGAAAAACTATTGTACCTCTTGCTCCATCAGCAATTAGCTTTAAACCGTAGACAGTATGCACTTACGCGTTGGAATTTTGAAATTGATGAAAAATTGAGATAAATATCGACATTCATTCCCAGCAAGCGTGAGATTTTCGAATCTCAGGCATATTTTGCATTTCCGTCATAGATTCATCAGCTGGCCAATGATTTGGACCTCCCTTAACCACGCTGGGCCATGCCACCAGGTTGATTTTTCAGCTAGAGTATCTCCAAATGGTCCGCTAGACAGAATATCAACAGGATTCTTCTGGGTGCGAACCCCCATTGTCCTTTAAAGAGTGTTGCACATAGGATATACGGTTGGCGGCAAATGTGTTTCATTTCACTGGATGGTGTTTCAAAGTTTCAAAGAGTTCAATACTATGGTAGAATCTGACCATGCTAAGACCTTGATATAATTCGTGGCTTTTTGCCCCCTTTATTTGTTTATTTATTTATTAAAACAATTCATTGTACAAGTAAGATATAATCCTATGTTTAATTGTACAAGCTAAGCTTATATTGCATTATAAAAAGTTTAGATACTCGTACCAAAAGAAAAAAAAAATACAAATAAAGAAAGATAGATAAAAGTAAAACTTAAAGTAGAAAGGAGAAAAAGGAAGATAGAGGAAAGGTGGAAAACGAAATAGGTAAGAGTAATGAAACTCCATCAGTAAATTTGTGCATAGTATTCAAATGGTTTTCTAGTAAAAGTAGTTGTGTTCTCTGCTCGTTTAATATACAAGGGTAGCTCATTCCAAAGATCAATCGCATGTATATAAAATTGTCGGCTTGTAATTAAATATTTATGTCTGGGTGGAATTATTTTCATTGTTCTGGCATTAGTCGCTAACTTAATTTTTTCAAAAAGGTAATCCGGTTTTTTGGTTATTATAATTTTGTGAAATAGTTTAATGGTTCTGTAGTTCATAAGAGCTAATAGTGAACAGCCTGTTATTTTTTTGGTATATTCGGAAATGTGGTCAGACCTTTTTATATTAAAAATATATCTCGCGCAGCTATTGTATGCCACGATAAGTTTCCTTTTGGATAAGAATATATTTCACATCCATAAAGAAATAACGGTAAAATGAACGATTTAACAAGCTTAAGTTTAACATTTGTGGGAAGATACTTTGTCGTGCGGCTTAGACCACGTAGAGCACCATCAATTTTTGATATAACATTGTTTACGTGAAAATTCCAGTTCAAGTTATTAGTAAAGTATATCCCAAGATTTTTTATATTATCAACATACTTAACAGTTGTATCATTAAGAATTATTTGAGGGAATACTACTGCATTTTTGCTTCGGTTAATTATCATAGCTTTAGTTTTAGTTGGATTAAGACTAAGTCCATTATTTAAAGACCAGGTGTGAATTTCTTTTATCATTCGATCAATATTATTAAATCTTTGGTTTTTGAATGATTTCGGGAATAACGAATATATTTGGACATCATCAGCATATATATGACGTTCGCAGGTCGTATAACACTTAGATATGTCGTTTATAAACCATGAAAATAACAAAGGACCCAGGACGGAACCTTGAGGGATACCTGAAGAGACTTGTAGATGCGAAAAACATCTATTACCGACGCATACATATTAGGACCGATCTGATAAATATGAACTCATTAAATTGCAGATGGAGCTTTCAAAGAAAAATTGCCTTTCCAGCTTTTTCAATAATAACGAATGATTAACGCAATCAAACGCCTTAGAAAAATCAAGAACTACTATAAGACCTAACATATCGCTGTCTAAACTGGCTCGTAAATCTTCGCATACTTTGAGTATAGCTGTGGTACAGTTATATTTGGCGCGGAAACCGGACTGAAATTTCGTGGTAAGATTTTTGCTATTTAAAAATGATTTTATTTGGTTACTGATAATAGTTTCAAATACTTTACTTAAAAAAGGAAGAATCGCTATTGGTCGGTATTCGATATTATTAGAAGTTGATGGTTTTGGTAGTGGTAAAATTTTAGTAATTTTCCACCTATCGGGAAAAACTGACGTAGTTATGACCGAGTTAAATATGTGGGTTATGTGAAAAAGTAGTACAGGTAGAAGAATTTTAATAAAAACTGGGAAAACATCATCCGAGCCAACAGCATTGGATTTGATCTTGAGAATTGTTTGGCCAACACTTAACTCATCAACTCCGGAGAGTGAAAAAATTACTTCTTGCTGATGGCCGGTGGTAGAAGGGACGGAAGGTCAAAATCAAGTGGATTGCAGTCGTTTTAAACTAACTTTCTGTTAAGCACATCCAGGTCGGTGTTATCAGGGATAGATTCCTTAGCAGATTTCAGTCCCATCTCCCGAACGTTCTACCAAAATTTCGAGGTAGAATCGTCGGAGTTGAATATGTTCTAGTAAAACGACTTTTTCTTATTTCGAATCAGAAGGGTAACTGCGTTTCTTACTGTCATTTTACACATTTCATCTATTTTGTCTTTTAAGCTTTGAACATTTATGTGACAAATACTGAAACCCTTCTTTTGTTTACAAAAAAACATTTAATAATATTTTTGATATATCTTTGTGACTACCCTGTGTTTGAAAATTATGAATTATGTTAGGTACAACAACAACATACACAAGCGACAAACAACAACTACCATTATGACATTATTTACTTTGGGAATTAAATGAAATGAAACAAAAGAAAGAGGAGAAAGAAGACAAGAGAAAAATAGAGTAAGAAGGAAAAGAATAACAGAAAAAGTAAATAAATTTAAATAAGAAAGAGCTGAATAGAGTGGAAAATATAAATACATTTTTTACAAAATTGATCATTTGATAAATTAATATCTATAGAGTCTCAGGTTCTGTTGCTCCTACAGATCTTGGTGGTTGACATCTCGCGGAAATAGCATTTAATATCCCCTCGTCGTGTATGCATATATGTTGTCCTAGTTTTTCTTCTCTAATGAAAACACATCCAGATCTGGTAGTGGCTGAGAAAATCTCTTTTCGCTGCTTCATGCAAACGGCTTGTCGAAGGAGAGAACTATTTCTGTTCATTAGACTCTCGTTTAAGAGTTTATTTTGAGTCCAATCCAACATCTCTTAGGCAAAGCTGTCTTTTTTCTCTTTTTCGATGATCGGCAATGGCCTTTAGGACGTTGTTACGTTCTTCTGGCGAATTAAATTTTAATATGATGGGTGGATCATTAGTGTTGTCTCGATGCCGAGAACGAAAAACAGCTTTTAAAGTTGGGGGCTTGCTCTGGATAACATGGCATAAGCAATGGGAAATTGATTTTAAATTTTCTTCATGGAGCTGCGGAACTCCAGAAAGAATTGCATCGGCTGCAAGCTCTTTCCTTTCTAGTGCGCCACATCTATTTTTCAGATCTGTTATATCGTCATCAAGGAAAGTTGATTTGTTAATATGCATTTCGATTCTCTCCGCACGCAAATGCAAATCTATGAGGGTTTTATCAATTTTTTCTTCATAGACTGCCCAGTTTTTCTCAATGCGTGTAATTTTGTCCATTATGTCGCGGCGCAGGTTTTTAATTTCCTCCGAGAAACGATTGATACTCGTAATAGCATCGGTATGTTTTTTTAAATGCTCCTCTAACTCCCCAAGAGTAACAACCATTGTTTGAGTGTAGTTTAATTTTTTGGATGTTGAATGGGACACCCTGCCTCGGCGTTCCACCTACTGAGATTGCTGATGCGTCTGAAGAGCTCATGTGTTTTCTCGATCGGAGATTTACTGTATTACCTTGTAAGTTGCTCATTTTCTCAATATATATTTCCTTTTGTTGCAAATTAGGTGTTATGTTTATTTGTTTTTTATTATTTTATTTTTTTTTAAGAAAAAGCAAGGTGCATATGCTGATTTGAGACCCATCCGTTTACTGTATCCATCGTGGAATTCCTACTTTTTCTAGCTTTGATAGTCTTGTGTTGAGTTCGTTCCATTCGTTTTGAATTTTCATTGGAACATTTTCCCATCCGATGCCCAAAAGCAAAATACTTTGAATAAAGATCATTACCTTGATAGTAATTGGCGACAACTTCTTGAAAGGATTGAAAATGTTGCCAGCGTCATTCAGTATTGCTCGTTTGGTACCCTTTGTGCTGAATGACGAAAAATTTACATTAAATAGGAAGTCGTATGTTTGCGGCACCATTTTATTCCCAACATTTTAAATGCTGTTTCACTATTAAAGTCAACTTCTAGCTCCATATAAATTGCTTCGTTTGGCAACGCTTTTATGAATGCACTATTCGATATCCATTTCGGTAAGTTAAATCTACCGTTCCGAAGTAGCTGCTTCAATTCTCTTTGAAAATCGTTCTCTTAGTAACAGCTCCTAGACCACCTGCATAGAATCCTTCAAGAAATGTTTGGCTTGCCCGTGGATACTTTTCTTTTTCATCTTCGACTAGAAGACATACAGTTTTAATTGCTAAATATGGTGCGGATGATGTGCCGCATGTGACGGTTTTGAGAACGTATTCTTTGATCGGGTCCTTGGAGATTTCTCTCCACAAGAAACGTTGTAAATTTCAATCCTCCTGATCGACTAAAATCTGCCGATACATTTTTTCGATGTGAGCTGTGAAGGCGATTGGAAACGACTTCCATCGAAGTAGTAAAGAAAACTGATTATTTTGTACAGTGGAACCGGTCATCATAATGCTATTTAGGCGTCGAATACCACTCTCAGTTTGGTAGTAGTGCTGTCTTCTTTTATCACTGCGTGATGTGGAAGATAATATCTTTGCAAGTATAAACCTCCGATACTTCCTCCATGTGTCCAAGATTAAAATATTCTCGAATGAAATTGGAATATTCATCGCGAAGATTCTCTTTTTTGCGAATCTTTGTTCCAACACAAAGAATTGCTTTAATGGCCTTTTGCGTGGATCTCCCAAAATCACGCGATCCCTCAGCAGTAGCAATTTGACGATGACATGACCTACTTCATCCCCTTTGTGCGTCATTTGGTAGTGATTCTCGCACTTTTCGTCTTCTGTAGACTTGATCTTAGTACTTAAAACTTTTTCTAATTTCCAACATTTCCTTAAGACTTCATCTTTACTGCATACACTAATAAAACACGTCCTTTCCTGATTACTGTCTTTATTCGACTGTCCCTTTGCAGTATGATGCATGAATAATGAATAACGCATTACAAACTGTGGTGGAACATACAACTAAGAGAATACAATGTGTGGTGAAACTTAAGGTTAAGAGAATGATAAATACTAAGACAACTGATTTACGTACAAGTAAGAAAGTGACAGCACCAAGCTTTGAACTAGTTATACCTATTGCTACGTTAGTAAGTCAATCTCCCTCGGTTGTCCGAACCATGGATCTGCCAAGTTCAACCCCTGGATGTATAGCCACAGGCTGAGTGTAACTTGTTATGGTGGCCGTCTTGATGTAATGACTGGCATTACTAGATCATCCACCTCCAAGTTGATGTTTTCATCGTAAACTGATTGAATGGTAAATTGGCATGCTGCGATGATTTCTGTAGCATGACCGCTGTTTCCATTGATTTTTGACTCATACTTAACCATACTAGGCCGACTTTTTGTTCCACAGTTCCCGTCAGACACATGCACACATTCACACACACGCTCGCCCACACATTCATTCGGATCTAGTGGACCCAACGGCGGGATTTTTTGCTACAACATTAGCTTTGCCAATGTGTGCTCCAGCGTCCGACTAGGCCTCTCACTCATACAAATTTTCCATATTCACTCAAACTCCTCAGTCTCGGAGTTCGCTCCCACTTCCAGTAATGACTGGGAACTGCACTGAGAGAGTTTATGGAAGCTGTGGATTATAACTATGACTAAATGTTTCCCACACCATTAGACTCTACAAAGAAATTGTGAAAAGCAATTTCTTTCTGTTGGCCGGATATTTTTCCTCCTTCCAATTACACTAACAAAATTTATTACAAAATAAAAACGACCGCGAAGGAGACAGGAAATTCGATGGAAAGGTAGCTTGGGTGATGGGAGGACAGGTAAAGAATGTAGATACAATCCAAAAGGGATTGTATTTCGATCCAACGATCCGTTGCATCGCCGCCCCTAACAAAAACTTAGTCATGTGACTGTGCATCCAATTGCTTTTTTTTTTATCCGCGGATCCCTAACTACTCCGGTGGATCGGCGTTCAGATTTGGGGGGGGGGGGGGGTGGAGACTGGCCCTCGGGCCACGGCAGGGTGGTTGTTTGTTGATTTGGTTGTTTCATTGTATTGTTCGCTCTTTGTTGTTCGTGATTATCGTTGTTGATTGTTGCTGGAAGTTGTTGTTTGTTTCTTTGTTTGTTTTATTTGTATGTTTCCTTGTCTGCATGTTTATTTTGTATGCATGTTTTTCTGTTCACTCTTCGGCCGTCCGCCTACACGCAGCTGCTGCTCCTTCTATGGTCCCTCGGTGGGGTGCTGGCTGAAAAGGGGTCGTCATCCCTTCACTCATCGAACCTGACTTTTAAAGTTGATACGTCGTTGGGCTATACCCGATTATGCTGGCCGTCGGCCCGCACACCACTGTTGCTTCTTTGTTGCCCCCTCATTGGGCTGTTGTTATAAAAGAGATCGTCGTCTCTTCACACATCGATCGATTTTATCGTTTCTGGCTAGCTGCATCCACATCAGTTGTGGGATGTAATGCCAGTGTCCATACCCACATCGATTGCAAGATGGGGTGTTATTTAAGCCTGTCTTTCTTGGCTTTCGTTGGGGTGTAACGTTAACGTTAACCCACCCGTTATCATTGTGTTGGGGTGTCTGGATTAAAGGACTGTCTATCTCCATTCGTCGGCGACTTTCAGACGTCCTCTCTGATTCAGCCCGTTGTGAGTCTCCCGTCTATATATGGGCTCCGACAACGGTGTTCCTGGTAGACCTCTGGGGTTCCTGGTTCGTCGTGGGTCCCCCTACTGTCCTTAGGACTTCACTGATCGAACATCCTCGTTATCCTCTGAGGAGAGAACCGCCCGTGAGACCTATTTGAGTTGTTTTCCGAGATCAGGGGTTGGTGGGCCACTGGCTGATGGTATCATGGCTGCCCTCCACCTCCGCCAGAGCTCGGTATTCCCACTCAATGAAAAGAGGGAGCGAGGGAACTTGCAAGCAAAAGAGGGCCAAACTTGTTGGGGGAAAATTTACCTCAACAACTGGAAGCTGTAAGGCTAAAAGCTGACCTCATCATCTTGTGCGACGCTAACGCTCGTCACAAGGTATGTAGCAGTACCGACATCAACAATAGAGGTGAGTCACTTTTTGATTGCATTATATTATAACTTATAACCTTATTGTTTGCAACATTGGCAGTGAGTCCACTTTTAGAACAAGAAACCGACAGGAAGTGATAAATATCATTCTTGTCTCCGACAACATCACTCAAATGCTACGGAACTGAATGGTATCGTCTTCCAACTCATTTTCAGACCACAGATACATCCAATTTAACCTGAGCGATGCTCCGCCAAGCCAACCAGCATCCCAGAATTATCGGAAAACTGATTGCGGAAAACTGGCTGCTTCCTGCCCTCTTATTCAACCTAGAGGCGAGAAAAAGCCGCACTGGTGGATATTAGTACTGGTGTGTAGACAATTTTTCAAACTTGCAAAAAGCACAAGGAAGTGATTGACTGGGACTCGTACAAAGAATCCCTCAAAATATATAAAAAGAACTGAAGAAGGCGAGGCCTTCAATACCTAGCTGTTTGAAAAAACCTATGGCTCTTGGACAACCTCAAGTGATGAATCACTCAACCTGCTCCCGGACACTCACTTTCCCTATTTTTTATTTTTTTTTTATAATTTACGCGCGCCTAAGGGGTTAAGATACTCTTTTACTGTTGCCAGGGCGCGGGCGGAAAGACAGAAGGAGGAGAAAGGAAAACATTGTTGTGATGTAGTGGTTTGAAACTCAGGTATAAGTCTCCGGGGGTGGGGTCCGAATAGGACGGAGAATGATTCGAAGGTTATCAATTTTCACGCTTGTTTTGTGCTTGAAACTCTACATGTCAGTGTTATGCCTTCACCCGCAGATTTTTCTGACTGAGTTCCAATTGCACAAATGAAAAACTTGTCATGAGTAGGATTCGAACCTTGACCCTCCGAGTAAGAATGAATTGCTATTATCACTACAACTCGGGCACACCCCACCCCAACAGGACTACTGCAACCATGACCAAAATGTATAGTCTGATTACAAGAAACAAACTACTTAAGGCGCTGCATAGCATGAAACCATACAAGTCAGCTGGTCCGGACGGAAGAATACCTGCCGATCGGTAAATGTCCTTAGATATTATCCTACCTACGCTAAAGAATATCTTGAGGAGCTGTGTAGAAATTATCCACATTAGGCTGTCATGGAGAGAAGTCAATGTCGTTTTCATTCCCAAAACGTCATGAGGAAAATTTTGCCCCAAAGGACCTCAGGCCTATAAGTCTATCATCTTTCATTCTGAAAACTCTAGAACGACTGATTGATGTCCATATACGAGATAAAAGTGATCCAAAACTTTTGTCAATGAATCAACATACCTACTGTAAAGGAAAGCCGGTGGAAACGGCTCTGATTTCCCTAACTAGCCACATCGAACGATCCCTACAATATATAGAGTACACAGTGCTCACTTTGTGGACATACAGGGTGCCTTTAACAACGTCAACACATCCGCAATCATGACTGCGCTGTCAACTCTGCATGTAAACGACTCACTTGGTGGGTTGATCAGTGTTATTCTAATAGCAGGATAATCAACTCTAAACTGGGTGGGGCTTTTGCTAAAAGACGTGTCAGCAGTGGTACGCCGCAAGGCCGTGCCTTTTTTCCTCTTCTCTGGAATTTTGTGGTTAATGAACTGCTGTTATACCTGGAAGCGGATGGTAGCAGGTTAGGCAGACCCCTGTGGGAGTAAAACCCCATAAATGGGGTCTTGTTCTCTTTTGCAATAAATATTAAATTCCAATCATAGACCGTCCCTCAATAAACGGTACCAGTTTAGTCTTTTGCGATACAGATATTATCTGGGTCTCATTTTTTACAGGAAACTAAACTGGAAACCTGACATTCAAGAAAGAGTCAAAAAAGCTACAGTAGCTTTATTCTCTTGCTAAAAAGCCATTGGGAATAAATGTGGCCTCCAACCTCGCATAACCCACTGGCGATACATCTCGGTCATAAAATCAATACTCACTTAAGTTTCGTCAAAAACTTTCATATAAACTTCCCCTCTAGATCCTGAGGAAGAGGCTTTCATGGAAGACAAGTCAATCCACTTTTACACAGATGGATCTCGCTGATAGCGGGATTGGCGGCGGTGTTTTCTCGAATAAGCTAAATTTAAGGCTCTCCTTCCGTCTTACAAATCAGTGTAGCGTGTGACAGGCGATTAAAGTCCTGGCTGAAGAGAAACGTGATATCTGTAAAGGTTATCCGCATCTTTTCGAATAGTCAGGCTGCTATCAAATCCCTGGACTTAGTTTCCATTAAATGAGTGCAGAGCACTCTACTGCACTTCACTGCAGAGCAATTCAACCTTAATTTTTGTTGGTATTCGCCAAATTTGGAACCACTCTACTTATTCTACTGGAAAAGAGTAGCATCGGTATACCAATCGCTACTTGCCAATTAATATTAAAGCTTGATGCTAATAAAAGAATAGACCTTAGGTGGACTGTTGGACCATCATGTCTAGCGACCAAGCAGATCTGGCCAAAGTTGGATGTGAATCTCTCTAAGAGATTGATCCTTCTAAATAGAAAACACCTCAGCGCTATCATAGGTGCCATCAGTGGACACCGCTTTATATGTAAGCATGAAAGAAGGCTTGGCGCCTTTACAAATGATTTCTGTAAGAGCTGCATGGACGAGGGGGAAGAGAAGACAATCCTCCACCTACTCTGTACATGCTCTCTTCCAGAGAAGAAAACTTCACTTAGGAGCTTTTTTCTAAAATAATCTATAGAATATAGACGTTGACAGTCTCCTAAGCTTCATCATAAGCTCAAAGTGGTTCAGATCCACGTGGCATTAGAGCGGGCCAAAAGGCCTAAGTGGTTGGTCTATTCAATAGCCATTTTTATCTACCCACCTTCCTACCTCTCTTGACTTGCACTAAAACATCAGTAAGGAGTTTAGCAGACATTTTAATTATTTTATGTTTTTTTGTTTTTTTATGTAAATTATAAATGAATACAATATTACGAGTATATAAAAGAGGTGGTGATCACTTTGTGTTCTTTTTGCAGTGTTTTTTATGTAAGGCTTGTTGTTTATGGTACTGCTGTTTCTGCTGATATTGCTGCTGTGGATGCTGATACCACTGCTAATACTGTTGCTGTCGACGCTGATACCGCTGCTGCTACTGCTGGTGCCTCGGGTGTTGATGCTGATATCGCTTATCTTGCTGTTGGGATTGCTGATACAGCTCTTACCACTGTGCCGATGCTGTTGATACCGCTGGTGTTTGATGTTTCCTCTTTGTTGCAGTGGACGCTCAGTGTATTGATTTTACTTTTAGTTAATTGTTTTCAGCTTATCAAATTATGAATCTGTGTTCTGTCTAGTTAGTACACTTATATTATATTAAATAGATATGTTTACGAAATGCACATATACTCGTATTTAATTGAAAATAACTAAACTGTATCCGGCTTGAAGTACCAGTTCGTACTGTACTGTATGTTCGGCTCGTTTTATTCATGTACGGGTATCTTGTGTATTAACCGTTTTGTAATTTATAATTTCAGTATGTGGTACACTTTGGAACCTAATATTAAAATTTACTGCGACGTTTCGGACAATACAATCCGTCCGTACATACCAACTTCGCTACGTCGAAAGGCCTTTGAATCCATCCATGGTCTTTTTCATCCCAGTGGAAGAACAACCAGTCGTCAGCTTAGAGCAAAATATATCTGGCCAAACATCAGAAAGAACGCATTGGAGTGGTCACGAACTTTCATCCAATGCCAACGTTCAAAGTTCATCAGCACACCAGGCTACAGCCGGAATCGATTACAGTTCCGGAACACCGTTTCCAGCACATCCACATCGACCCACGAAAAAACCAAACTGGGTGAATGCGCCTTCGACTGTTTTGCTGGGATTGAGAACAGCGTACAAAGAGGATATCAAATCCTCCGTACCAGAGATGCTATACGGAACTTATCTCAGAGTTCCAGGTGAGTTTTTTGACAATAATCACACTGTTTTTGAACCACAGATTTTTGTCAAGAAACACAGAGAGGCTATGCGCAAATTTCGTCCAACAGCGCCTGCGAACCACGCAAATACCAAACAGTTTGTGCTACCAGACCTGTACAAGGGCTCCCATGTATTCCTGCGTTGTGATGCTGTAAAAAAAACCATTAGAGCAACCAATTCTGCGTGTGAAGGCATAACGCTGACACGTAGATTTGGCTGTTGTAGAGTTTCAAGCACAGAAAAAGAATAATACTGTGATATACCTCGAATCACTCTGAGTGAAGAAAAACTCTCCGTCCTATTCGGACTCCCACCCCTGGAGAGTAAACATAGAAACCAAACACACCTGAGTTTCAAACTACTGCAAAAAAAATTTTCCTTTCTCCTCCTACTATCTTTCCGCCCGCGCCCTGGCAACAGTAAAAGGGTATCTAACCCCTTAGGCGCGCGTAAATTATAATAAAAAAAAAAAATATATATATACTGGGCCGCATCCAATATTTCACCGAATCACCGATCGACTTTTCACCATCAATGCTGACGGAAGAAGAATAAGCGTCTCCGTAGATCGACTAAAACCAGCACACCTCCATCCATATTTTTACGAAAATACACAGCAAGACAGCTCCACAACAAAAGACCAACAACAAAAGAAATTAACCGACAAAACTCTACTGGTGAACAATAGAACCAGGGATGTTAAAGATAAGTTCCAGCAATCGCCACCACGCTTCGCATCCGTCGCTAAAGAGAGACAGGTGTTTCAATTCCTTTTCTGCCTTTCCTTTGTGTAAAAATGTTTTCTTTTTCTTTCTGGTGCAACCGTCAAAGGCGATAAGTTGTGTCCTTTTTGAAAATTAAATAAAGTTTAGAGAATAGTGCCAATAGAGTCTATACATATGCTTTATTCGGAGATCTATATAAGCATGACATAAATGAACTAAATGGGTTGTATTACTGTGGTGTGTTCTGTGGTGGTGAATTGGTGTAGAATCGATGGAGGGATTGCAAGACATTAAATTGCATTTCCACAGAGACTGAATGATCGAAAAAGACTAGCCAATAATGACAGAAGAAAAGATGCCAAAAATAATATTTATATATGTTAATGCGACAAAAATTTTTACCTCAAAAGCGTTTTGATGTTAAGTGCTATATGTGTATTCTGAAATCATTTCGATCAAATATGCATTGAAGTGAGAATAGCTAAAAATCTCCAATTTTGGGCGGATAAATGCCTCATGTATTGTGCTCTGATCAGAGGCGGTGAAGTATTTCTTACACAGCTTGAAAAAACCTAGATATTTCACAGAATTTTTGACGAAACCGAATATGTGGGCATTCCAATGTAAATTGTCATTAACATACATACCGAGAATAGAAAATTTATCGGTTTCGACGATGAAATTGCCATGCGTGTTTAAAATTCGTGTAACGACAGCAGACAGCATTGTGTTTTGAAGCCTTAAATTCTACTCTGTTAGTTAATTGTTAGGTTCCCCAATTAGTTATGCTGTTAATATCAAAATTTAATAAGCTTAACATATGCTGGCGTTCCCGTTCTACAGCCGAAGAGCAGGGACGTGAATCCTAGAACGAATATGAGAAGCAGAAAGTATTATCGTCAGCAAAGGAATATATTGGATTAGAAGTAGCAGACAAGAGATCGTTGATGGAAATGAAAAAGAGTGTCGGAGACATAACGGAGACCTGAGGCATACCAGCATTTATTTTATGTATATTCGACTTGAAACCATTCAAGATAACTTGAATTGGACCTTCCGCAAGGTAATTTCTAATCCATTGAAGAAGAGAGTCATCGATCCCAAAAGAACGCATTTTCGACAAAAGGGCCTGATGCCAAACCCTGCCAAATACCCTAGAAATATCAAGTGCAACTATCTTGATTTCGCCAGATTGATTTAAGCTTTGGTTTCACTTTTTGGTAGGGCAGTCCATGCCATCAGATTACCAGTGGACCTGTTGCTACGAAAACCGAACAGCCAGTCATTGTGAAGTTTTCGTGTTTCGAGATATTTCATGAGCTGACGATTTTTCACCGTTTCCATGACATTGGAAAGAAGGGACGTAAGTGTAATGAAAGGGGAAGATTCGCTTTTTAAGGGATGGGCTGGAAAAATGCTATTTTCTATCTGTTCGAGGAAAAACATCTCTTCAGAAGGAGGGGAGATATTCCATCTGGACCAGCGAGTTTGTGTATGTTAAGATCTTTAAGTGGTCTTACTACTACACGAGTGCGAATGTGGATTTCTTCTATTGAAGATTCGACGCACTCATATGTAGGCGGAGGAAAAACACAATCTGGAAGTGTTGGGCTGGTCGCAAAGTTTGCAGGGAGAAGACTGGCCTTGTCCAAAGAACTGACAGCTGGAATGTGTTTATAAATGAGCGTTGGGATGGAGGATGAGGCACAATTTTTAATTTTTTGACGAACGACCAGGAATTGTTACTACCTTTCGGACATTGTAGTATTTTCTGCCCAGTTTTTGGTCATACTGGATTTTCACATGCTTAAGAAAGACGATTTTTTTTAAAAGAACTTAATGCTCAGGTATGTATGAATACACTTATAATACATCAGCATGGGTTAAGTTTTTTAGGAAAATGGGATAGAGTGAGAAAGAAATATGTTTGGCCTCAGTGGTTATTTCGCACCATGGGTGGCATCCAACATTTAATAAGGAAACTAAATTCTTAGTGGAAGTTGGCTTGTTGTTGAATTTTAGTCAACTACTCATCTTACTTGATTTTCGTTAACTGAAAAAATGAATGTCATTTGGGCGAGGCTGGGATTCGAACACCAAACCTTCCGATTTGGAAGCCAGTCCACCACCACTTTAGCCACGGCCACCCAGTTACAGTCCTTCCTGACTCGTTTAAACTCTTTTCGGTTTTTCTCGGTCGGGTTGGTCTTGAAGGACCGAAATTTCAGTACCCCTGACAGACTCTTCACAGCTTGAGTCGTATAATGCCTTTTCTTTTGGTTTGATACTTTTCATGCGAAGAGGGATATCGAGGAAACATAACGACAATATAAAGTTCCTAAAAAAGCTGTTAAGACCACTCCAGTTGGCTTTCTCGTATTGCCATACGGTTCTTTTAGGAATCTTTTCACTAACTATGTGGTCACTGTACAAGAAATTAGCTGATATGACACAGTGGTGGGACGAGCCTAGAGGGAAAAGCACATTGACCTTGTATTTGTCTAGGTGAGTAGTTAAAAAGAAGTTCAGGGGTTTGGCGGTATGACTATCAACGCCTGGTATTCGTGTGGGCTCCCTTACACGTTGGGTTAAGTATTTTCCGCAGCGAAGATCTCAACCGTCCATCGGCTGTTGTCTGTCCAGGATGTCGAAGCAATCCAGAATTGTGTATATTGGAGTCCCCCGTAATGACGATTCCAGTAAGGAGATACAGGGATACAATTCTTTGTATACCTTTTAGATCGTTTAGCCATTTCACAGCACTGTCATTAACAGCAAAGACCATGAGAATGAAATCTTTCTCTTCTACTCCTTGTAGGACTCTCCAGGTTTTGGTATAAAGACCTGCATTTTTTGAATATAAGATTTTGCATCCGCCTCCGCAGCATTTCTCCCTGATTTTTGAGAAATTACTCCTCAGCCAATTTGCAGTGGCTTCATTGGGATAAACAAACATGACCCAGCCCTGATTGTAGAGCTGCCAAAAGACGACTTCATCTCCTTGTCTCGAAGCTCAATCGAAACATCAATAGCTCTCTATAGTATTTGAGCCATTTTCTCAACACCAAGTGGGTTGAGATTGATGTCTTCTGGGATTACACCGAGTATGACACGGCCCAATATATTGATATATGGAAACTTGACGACTCCTGTTCGGACTGTCTTTGCTTCCGACGTCAGTGGAGTAGAGACATCAGATCGGGTTCTTTTGGCTTCTGTATCATTGTTTTCGGTTTTGGCCATAGCAATCTGTAGAGCACGTTCTCCGTTCCGAAGGTCCACCGGTAGATTTTTGAGACATGTTCACACAATTTACGGCTACTCTCGTACACATAATCCATCCGACAGCATGCTAATTGTGTTTTCACAAAAAGTGCCTGTGTTTGAGTCGCTCAGAAGAGACGCATCCCTTTGAAACTTTTGTTGGATCGATTTTGATTCCCACGAGTAATAGGAATATGAAAGTCACCTAGCAGTAGAGGCCATTTTGCTTACAGAAAGGTTGGGGATTTAAGTGTTAGGTAGCCCGGTATACGAGGCTCACAAACTATAGATTAAGCACCCTCTTAGCCATGCATCTCTCGACGCTTGCTGTTTCACTTCAGAATTAGAGATTTTGAAGCAGGATAGTTCCTCTCCTTTGCTCATTTTTTCCGGTGTCAAGACACGTGCATGCAGGGAAACCCTTCAATATTACAAACCTGCAGGTGCACGGAGCACACACAGCCAGCAATATCAGAGGGAAATTAACCTTGAAATAACCATCATTGCCTTGCGGTCGCCTCTTGGAGGCAATGAGTCTTCTTGTCTCGGATATTCTTACGGATCGTCCTACGACTTTACTTTGCAGGTCCGCACTTGACCACCGCCTTAGTGTCTTTCTGCTGTTAGCTTTAATGTAAACAAAAGTGGAAACAATGTTTATTCAAGTAAAAAATAACCAAATTGACATATTGATCAATATTTAATATTATATAAGTATATATTTTCAGTATTTTTGTAATTTATGCATATATTCTGTATATTTAATATATATATAATAATACAGAAAGTCAATCAAACAGACAATATAGTATATATGTATATTAATTGTGGGATTTTAGAGAACAGTTTTTAGCATCGTCACGCAAATGACTTTCCCTCAAACTTATAATTTGATTTAAAAAATGCCAATTTTATTTTGTTTTGCTCGTCAAGAATGCAATTTAAAATTTTGGAAAAGCTGTCATTTTGTACATGTTTTTTACTTAGCTTCCATTGTTAACAGAGAACGACCCACTAATGGTAATTAAAAAACGTTTCTTTCTTAAATCAATCAAATAAAGTAATATGTATAATTCTTACCGTTTGCATCCTTTATTTAAAAAAAAAAACGAAAGTTAAACTATTAAATTCGTTAGAATGTTCAAATTTGCTAGCTTCGTATTTTAATGAAGCTAATGCGCTTTATAAATTCTCAGCTACTAGAAGTATAGGCGGAAAGATACGAGTAGTTTTTTCAAATTATTTAAAAAAAATATTAATCTTAATGGAATTTGATTCTTAATTTGAATTTAGCAATGTACCGAAAAATTGCTAAAATGAAGCCAGCATCCCTCCAATGTTGTTAGCGCATGACTGTTAGTGAAATGACTATTCTGAATGACAATAACACCTTATAGCTGGCCTGATTTCTACTCAAGAGTAGATTTAAAACCGGTTTGTGTAATATCATTTTCTTTGAGTAAAAGGATGCACGGCATGCACTGCACGAAAATGACTCTACTATGTTACTACATCATCCTTTTATTACAACAGAATAAAAAATAAGTCAAAAATCAGAAAAGTAATAAATAATAAAATCAAATAAAATAATAAAATGTAATATTAACTACGATTGCAAAGCAAAGTTTATGTGTCTTCACGAAGTCTACTAGAAGCCTTCGGCTCAAAACGTTAGCTGTTGCTGTCGATTGCCTCTATAAGCATGAACGCTGTATGATTCCCTGCGGATTACCTTTATTATGTTTCTCTATGTATACTTCATTCTAACAGTTGAGTAAGCAATTTTATTAACGCTTAACAATTAAAAAGTGCAATTTAGCATAATCAAAACAATTAATATTGCTTAAATCGTAAAATGCAATTTTGCAGAGTACAGAAAACAAGCAACCGAGTGCGAAAGCAATTCAATAAGTGACCCAATAAATGCATGGTCATCATAATAGGTTAATCGCTACTCCTTTGTTTGTTTTCTTTTAACTATCGTAAACAGTCAAGTATTACTTTTGCAATAAACCGTAATCCGACTAATTAAATTTTGACGTCTTCAATAGACGAGTTAGTCTATTCAAAGTGATATTAATTTCTACAATGAAGAAAAAAAATATGAGAGTAAGAATGGTAGCTACTCGGAGAAGTACTTTGCTGGAGGGAAAATTGATTCAGCTATTGTCCAACACAATTCAATCAAGTCCCATTTATCACTTCTTATTTAGACTAAAAAGTTTGGGCGCAGGCGGAAAGGTAGAAGGAGGAGAAAGGAAAAATTGTTTTTGTAGTGGTTTGAAACTCAGGTGTATTTGGTTTCGATATTCGCTCTCCAGGGCTGGGAGTCCGAATAGGACGGAGAGTTTTTTCTTCACTCAGAGTGATTCGAAGTTATAATTCGCACTAGTTTTTTTTTGTGGTTGAAACTCTACAGCAGCTAAATCTATGTGTCAGTGTTATGCCTTCACACGCAGAATTTTTTTGTTTGAGTTCTAATTACACAAATGAAAAACTGACTTGTCATGGGCAGGATTCGAACCTGGACCCTTCGAGTGAAAAGCGATTGCTAGTACCACTACACCACGGCCACCCCTAATGATTTTGATAATTTCAGACTAATGCTGCTCTTCACCTAACAATTTTTTCCTCCGACGTAAAAGTTCACCTTGAAAAGCTAGGCTAGGTAGTGAATGGGCGTCCTGTTCGAAAAAGTTCTGCTTGAAATTTTCTATTTTATTTTAAAAATAATAATGTTCATGGAATAGTGTATATGGGATCATACCTTAGCATCTAAGAAATATATACATATATTAGTGTATACAAAGGTATATCCTAATATATGTATATAATTGTGTATAATGTCTATGTGTGTATGTGTGTATTGTGCATTTAGGTTAGGTAGGCTAAGGTTTATTTTAAGTTAGATATTAAGTTTTTATAAAAAATAAAAAATTATGTCCATAGGCTAAGTTTTTGTTAGCAATTTTTTTCTTAGCTTTAAGTATAGTAAATAATTATTAGTAAAGAAAATGTACATAAAGTCGAAAGACATAGATATAAGAATTTAGAGTAGCTTAGAGTGCCTGTGTGGGGCCAGTAAGTTAGTATAAGATTGTTAAGTAATTTTAAGCTAGCATTTAAGCATTTTTTGTTAGTATATAAGAGTTAGTATTAAGAAAATAAAATGCATTGAAACTGAAACTGAAACTGATGGGACATACCTGTATTTTTACAAATTACTGAATTTTTTTAACTCACAAAGGGTTTTACAATAATTAAGTGTTTTAGCAAGTTTATAGAATTCAAAATCAAAAGTAAAGGGATATAAATATATAACAAAAGGTTAATTCAGATCATAAAATTAACAATTCAATAATAAGATAAATCTATACTTTATTTTTAGCTTGAACGTTTAATTGTGCTGCTTGTGCATTTACTAAGATGAGCTACTTAAAATTGTAGGGTGATCTGCAGGACTGACTGCTAGCTGGACATGCGATTTCAAAACACTTTTGTTACGAGGGTAAGACAGCAAGTAATCGACTTATATATCAACATTGTTGACAACCACGTCAGACGATAGTTTGAAATCCTGGAGATGATTGCCTCCTACGTTGCATTTGCTACTGCCCCAAAAAGTATTCTGAGCATTAGCATTTCAGCATACCATATGATAATTCGCATCTTTCTCGAAGCTCTGTATTCAGTGAGTTCGGCTATTGTCTTTTTTGGTGGTGGTAATAATGACTCATAGCGAAAATAAGCAGACACAATAACGAATTTGTGCCATTTTCAGTTCATTTACGTCTGCAGTAACAAAATATTGGTTACTAATTTGCCCCAGCTTAGATGGCAAAGATGAGTTCGTCATATAATGACAAGTTCTTGGTCTTTCCAATGGCTCATCACAAAGTGGTGTACAACCCCGTAAACTTTCGAAAACACAGAAGCTTTTATCCCACACCCATAGTTCTTATATATGAATAATAGATATTATGTGAGGTTTTGCATTCAACACGGAAAGTCTCATACATAGAGATTGAGTAGCAGACTTGGAATGTTAAAAATTGATCTGAGTATACAAAAGAGATGAGTACTTGGATGGTAGTCTCTTCTCCGCACTCATTTGGAAACAAAGTGGAATTTAACTCTTCCAAGCTGCAGATAGTGACGTGAGTCATACCTAGACTTTATGGTCTGGAAAATGTCAATGTTAACATCACCTATTATAATCAAATTTTTATTTTTATAATTATTCAGAATCTCGCTTAATTCATAAAAAAACACTTAATTCATGCAATCTATATGCACCATTGTATAATTATATTTCCCAAAATTTTTATGTAAACAATAGTTGAAAAAATATCAAAAATAATTTGATTTGGCAGGCAGTTGTTTAGCAAGCATCTAAAGTTTAGTCATGTGATTTCAAGAGCATTATAACACGACAAATGGAAAAAATTATTGGATCGCTCAAATGAAATAACAGCGGACACTTTCGTGGTATAGATAATTAATGTAATAAGCACCGGGAGTAGAATATTCACTGCTTAAGCAATGTGCCTGGCCTGCGAGTCAACTCAGTGATGAAATTTATCACAATGGCACTATATTCCATATTTCCATATGTTCGTCATTGAATTCGGTGAACTCTGAGTTCTTGAACCGCCAGTTCTCCTTATCTCTATATTTATTCGAAAGTACAAACTGTGCAAAAGAACCCAATTTTCCAGGTCGTGGGTAGAGCTAATTACCTTACTCGCCCTGAACATTTCATGGAAAGACGTTTCTGTGTACTCAAGCTTCTCTTGCAGATCTTCAATCACAAAAAGTTGTCGTAATCGACACATTAGAGTGGGTCGTTTTGATTTTTGATTTTTATTTATTTACGAGAATATATACGAGTTGATGGTGCTTATAGTCCAAATTAGACAGAAATCATGAACAACCGATTTCCACTATGGAGAGGGATGTACCAGGTGCATTTTTCCAGCACGTGGAATCTACGAACCCTACAGCTGCTGTTACTCAAATGACAAATAAATGAAAAGATAGAAAAATTGTACTGAAGTTTTAAGGAAGATTCCTTCTGCTTCAGGATCTCTTGCAGTTCTTCGTCCAATAATTGCATCTGCTACCGAGTTTTGTTCACCGTGCAAGTAGATTATCTCTGTAGTGTATTGTGAGATATAGATGTCCAGATGTCTCAATCGTCGTTGTGGCGCTTTATCTGAGTATTGTTGAAAGGCGTAAACCAATGGCTTGTGGTCAGTCTGCACTAACAAGTGTCGACCGTCAAGGATATGCTTGAAGAACTTCACTGCGAGGTAAATCGCAAGTAGTTCTCGGTCGTATATGCTGCAGCGGCTTTGTGCAGGTGATAACTATACCGAAAATAAGCCGATTGGTTGGACTTTGTTGTTTTTTAGTTGTTCCAACTTGGCACCGACTGCTATATCCGATGCATCTGTTGTAAGAATAAGGGATGCATTCTGATCGATGTGGTTCAGTAGTGTTGCTTTTACAGGCACTGAACGCCTCTTCCGCTTGGGGATTCCAGATAACAGGTCGTCTATCGTTTTTTTGGAATCTTTGATAAACGTATTCAAGGATGCTTGAATGTGAGCACAGTTGGGTATGTATCGTCTGTAGTAGTTGACGACTCCGAGGAAGCGACGTAGTTCCATGATAGTAGTTGGCTTCGGATAGTTGACGATAGCTTCAACTTTGGCTTGTGGCGGTCGGCAACCCGCCTTGCTGATGGTGTGACCCAAGTAAGTGACTTCGGACTTCCCAAAGACACATTTCTTAATGTTTATAATAAGATGATGTTCGTGGAGACGTTGAAGGGTTTGGCGGACGTATTTTCGATGTTCCTCTGCAGTCTGATGCTATGAGAATGTCATCGACATGGCAAAAGACAAAATCCATTCCACGTAGCACCATATCGATGTGTCTCTGGAAAGTTTGAGTTGCGTTCTTGAGTCCGAATGGCAAGACTACGAACTCAAATAACCCAAAAGGCGTGGTCACTTCTGTTTTTTCGATGTCATCTGGGTTCATGGGGATCTGGTAGTAAGCCTTGTCGAAGTCAAGTATGGAGAAGTAGCCTTTGTTGTTCAACTGCTCCGTGAAGTCCATGATGTGAGGAATTGGATAGCTATCTGGTTTGGCATTCAGACGTCTGTAGTCGCCGCAGCATATCCAACCGCCAGTGTTCTTCTCGATGAGATGAATTGGACTTGCCCAAGGACTACTTGATGGGCGGCAGTATCCTTTCTTGATAAAATCATCAAAATGTGCTTTGGCCAGTTTAAGTTTATCGCCGGTGAGTCCTCGCGGTCGTTCTACTGTTGGCTGAGCAGTGGTGATGATGCAGTGTTGGACGGTTTTAGTGATTGACTTGTTAGTTTTGTCGTTGGCCAGTATGAATTCGTTGACGAGGGTAGTATATGGTTCAAGGCCACTGACAATCAATAGTTTTGATAACTCAGTGGTAAGAACTTTGCCGGGAACGGTTTCAGGTCAATCACTAATCCAAAGTGAGAAAGCAAGTCTGCGCCGATTATAGCTGTCTTGACGTCGGCAATGATGAAAGGCCAAGTGATGGCTCGCCGGCGGTTAAAGTTGAGGGTCAGAGTCTTCTCGCCGTGGGTGAGTATAGGTGTGTTGTTAGCAGCTAACAGTGTAATCTCTCCCCTGTTGAATTTCCAGCCGCTTGGTCGAGGCAAAACGCTTATTGTTGAGCCTGAATCAAACAAGAATTGTTGGTTAGTTTCCTTATCAAAAACGTAAAGGCAGTATTCTTTTTTGATTCCATAACTGTTGCTAACCGCCTTAGTGAATAACAGCTCTTCTAGGTTTTTTTCTGGTAATTGCAAGGTTGTCTGCAATTACGTGCTGCGTTGCCGAATTTCTGGTGGAAGTAGCAACTTTGTGGGCTGGCTTGGGGAGTAGATTTTCTTGAGACAGGGCTCTTAGATCTTGAATGCACCCGTGTTTGCGATCTGCTGTTGTGAAGTTTTGTCGAACTGGTTTGTACCAGTGCAGTTAACGAAGCTAAGGAGGACTCGATGGTGTGAAGGCGTTCGTTGAGTACGTTTGGAGGATCAATGGTCTCAGTGTTGTCGGTTGAAAAGACGGCATGAGCGGACATATTGTCGACGATTTTATCCGCTATTTCGGCCAATGCTGTGAGGTCGACGCCAAGGCTGGCAGATAGGATCGTACGCACGTGATTTGGCATACGCGCCATCCATAGCGTGGAAAGCATGTCATCTGGTACGATCTCTCCCGCCAACCTTCTCATCTCCCTTAGAAGACTCGAGGAACATCTGTCGCCCAGCTCAAGTGATATCATGAGCCTATTCAGCTGTCTCTCCTTAGACTCCGTGAACCCGTTTAAAATTTGTTTTTTAAATTCTATATACATGTTTTTACTTGGAGGTCTTTGCACAAGTTCCGAAAACTTCATTAAGGATCTCAGGGTCCAATGCTGCTATGATGACGTTGTAGCGACTGTTGTCTGAGGTGATGCGGTTGATTTGGAATTGTGCCTCAACTTGCACAAACCACAGCCTTCCAGAATGCAGGAATCCTCAGATTTTTCACGGCTAATACTTCTGCTTCTGATGGAGCAGCAGATGAACTGCCCGATTCATTGTCTGCGTTTATTGCCTCCTGGTGTTGCATCATCAATTTTTTGAAGAACTAAGAAATTTGTTTTTTTTTTTCCTTTTTCGGTTTGATCACGTCGGTGTCACCACTTATAGACTCTATTGGCACTATTCTCTAAACTTTATTTAATTTTCAAAAAGGACAAAATTTATCGCCTTTGACGGTTGCACCAGAAAGAAAAAGAACAATATTTTACACAACGGAAAGTCAGAAAAGGAATTGAAACACGTGTCTCTCTTTATCGACGGATGCGAAGCGTGGTGGCGATTGCTGGAACTTATCTTTAACATCCCTGGTTCTATTGTTTACCAGTAGAGGACGTAACATATGTACTATATATATTATATTCCAAAGGTCAAAGAGTTACGACTTTTTTTTGGAAAAAAAAATTCTGTAACAATTATGATTGAGTAAGGATTAATTTTGATTTGTTTCTATAAATATTAGAATCAGTTATTTTCTTCGATTTCTATCTCGAAAAGATTTTGAATATCTGTTTTCTATAATTTTTCCAACAAAAAATAAAGAAGAAAGAGTTAAAATAGAAATGTAAACAAAAAAATCAAAAGTAATAGTTATGTTTAATTTTGAATTAAAAATCGTCGATAAGAATTATTGAAGATATTTTTTTTTTCCAAAAAGAAAAATCATTTTTAAAAATCATTTTAAATAATAATAATAACAATCATAGCACAATGCGAATGTAATCAGTGTCATCCTTTTAAAAAGCCCTTTCCAATAATACTGACTTTTACAAGGTCAAATTAAATTGAAATGGAATTAGATTCAAAATAATACCACTGAGAGCAAATCGGAGGAATCGACGTTAAATAACTTCGACTTGGAAAGACTGAACTTGGGGAATTGGTTGACCAACAAGTCAATGAAGTCGGGGAGGAGAGGGGTTGTATTTACAAGAAAAGTTTATAGATTGGCAGAGAGGGAGGGGTGTTCAATTACCCTCTCAGTACCGTTAATAGTGAGAATTAATAGAAGAGGACCAAGATGGCAGCCTTGTGGAACTCCAGTTGAGGCCAGGAATGTAACAGAAAGTTCGGATCTAAACCGAACACTATAATATTGGTTTACTAGGTATAAAAAAGTTAATTTAAATAGGTTCAAAGCCGAGGGCAGACAATTTGAAGAGGATCAGTTGATGAGATATCTTATCAAACGCTTTAGTGCGATCAGTTGCGATAACAGTGATTTCGTTGCCATTTACTAAGGCTGCGAGAGCAAAAGACATGAGTTCAACTAGGTTTGTCGTAGTTTATCTACCAGCCATGTTGTCTGGGCGAAATGAAAGACTCGCATTTTAATCTTAAGGCTGCGTATAAAATGCTTTCAAAGAGTTTGGGTATACGAGTATAAAAGAGTTTAGCAATTGGACGATAATTGGTAGCCTCATGCTTGGATCCCATTTCGTGTATCGGAATCACAATACAAAAGATGTCTTCCAAATCTGGGGAAATTCTCCCTGTATAAGGGATCGATGAAATAGGTAGGGAAGTGGGTGAGGCAGATTGGAAGAGCACTTTTTAATAAAACAGGGGTGAGACCATGTGGGCCAGGTAGAAATTCATCTTTGAGTTTTAGTAAAATTTGAGTGGGAAAGGGACCTATGGAGAAATTTGGTAGAGCATTGCAGTAAGAGGGACTTAGTATGAAGGTGTGGCCGTGGTGTAGTGGTACTAGCAATCGCTTCTCACTCGGGGGGTTAAGGTTCGAATCCTGCCCATGACAAGTCTTTCAAGTTCTTCATTTGTGTGATTGGAACTCAGAAAGAAAAGTTATGCGTGTGAAGGCATAATACTGACACGTAGATTTGGCTGTTTTAGAGTTTCAAGCACAAAAAAATATTGCGAATTATAAACTTCGAATTACTCTGAGTGAAGAAAAAACTCTTCGTCCAATTCGGACTTCCATCCCCTGGAGAGCGAATATCGAAACCAAACACACCTGAGTTTCAAACCACTACAAAAACAATTTTTCCTTTCTCCTCCTTCTAACTTCCGCCCGCGCCTTGGCAACAGTAAAAGGGTATCTAACCCCTTAAGCGCTCGTAAATTATAACAAAAAAAAGGAGTTGTTGTCAAATGTTTGCTTGAAAATTGTAGCAAAATTTGGCCATAGCAGGAGTATCACTTCAACATTTGTTTTCGAAAGAAAGGAAGGAGTCAGTCGTTCATAGACCTTAGTGGTGATAAGACGCATTTTCGTGTCCGGCTTCACAAGTGAAGAAAACAAATATAGTAAACGTTGAAACAAAAAAAGTATCAAGTGGCCGGTAGCCGAAGTGGCAAACACTCGGACGACATCATACTTGGTGTGGCGATTCGGAGGACTGGGTTCGATTCCCAACGGGAGACATTGTTTTTTTTTTGTTTTGTGTTTTTTTTTACTGAAATAATAAGTGAAGTGTAAAGAAAAAAAAAGAAAAAAAGAGATCAAACACACGTGATGGATTGTGGAGTGCGGTCCGCTATTCCAATAGCGGGACCTGCGGACTTATCAGGCGAGGCCTCAAGCGGTTCAAGCCAAACTCCAACGGCTAAGAGAAGGAGGAAGCTTAGGCCATCCTCCAACATAGTTCAACGTCCCGCCCAACCAACTTCCACTGTAAAACTGCTTGGTGGAGTGAGGGAAGGGAACAGTTTCGCTACATTGGCACAGAGCGAAACGGATGATGAAGAGGAAGAAATGATGGCCATAAGTAGCAACATCAAAATGCTGCAACAAAGGGTACAGGCCATGAAAGAAAGGCAAATGGTCAGAAGGAAGAGAGAAGAGGAAGAATTATCCCAGCAACAACAGCAGACGCTACTTGCTCCAAAGCAGAGCCAACAACAACACCAACAAAAGCGGAAAAAACACCAGCAACAACAACAAGAGCAGCCACAACAACGGCATCAACAAAAACAACAGCAACCACAAAAACAGCAGCAGCAGCAGCAACAACAACAACAACAACAACAACAAAAACAGCAACAACAGCAGCAGCAGCAACAACAACAGCAGCAGCAGAAGAAGAAGGAGAAGGTGCCTCCTATAAACAACTATAAACTAGAGGTAAATGAAACCAAGGACCTGTGTAAGTTGGTCATTGGTAATAATTTTAAAATTATGAGATTGGGGAACGATCGCCATGCCATCCACTGTAATACAGTGGAGGGCTACGCGAAAGTGAAAGAGCTCCTAAAGGAAACGACGACGGAGCACTACTCATTTACACCAAAATGTGAAAAGCGGCAATCGATGCTGCTAAAGGGGTTGGAACCGTCTTCTGATCCTGAGCGGATCTTGGCACTGCTCAAAGAGAAGGAGTGCGAAGGACTCAAGTTTGTGGAGGTAAAGCCGTTTACCACAGCTAGAGCCAGGCGGGAGAAACGGAGTCTGCGGTTCTTCCTGGTGCAGCTCAGTCCCGAAAGCCGTCTGGATAGTCTAAGGAGTATCAATTTCCTAGACTACTAGGTGGTTCACTGGGAAAAACTAAAAAGGAGCGAAGGCGTTATACAATGCGTTCGCTGCCAGAGGTTCGGGCACGTCGCGTCGAACTGCCAAATGCAGCCTCGATGCGTGAAGTGCGCTAAGAACCACAGTTCCGAGGAGTGTGCTCTGGGTGTTGACGGAGCATCCGATAAGTCGCAACTCTCGTGCGTGTTATGTGGAAACGTGGGACACACCGTAAACTATCGGGGTTGTCCTAAGTTCGCTGACATTAAGAAAGCAAAACTGGCTCGACAGCAGAAGATGGACGTCAAACGTTCACCTGTTAGGTTTCAAACACCAGCCGTCACGCCCCAAATTTCCTACGCTCAAATGGCGTAAGGGACGGAGGCTACGGTACAGCAAGCGACTGTTGCTTCTCCGGCGCCAATGCCGAGAACGACGGAAGCTGCACCTAACTTGCTGGCCATCTTGCTCGTAATCGTAGGACAGATGGCTCAGCTGCAACAGCAGGTACAAGAACAGGCCAAGCAGGAGGACCAGATCTACGCCCGGCTGCCGGGAATAACGCAACACATGTCGTAATGGGTACGCGCATGGTGGAGCAAACTTTGAAGGTCCTTGCGGTGAATGTTAATTCATTGATTAAGATCGAACGAAGAGGCGCGATGTTTATATTGCTAGAAGACCAAACTCCTGATGTGCTTTTCGCTAGCGAAACAAAGCTAACCGATAAGCACAAACTGGAGTACAATAATTATATTGTTAGAAGAAGAAACCGGCCCATATCCAAACGTGGAGGCGGTGTCGCGATCTTCATTAAAAACAAGGGCGTGTTGCGCAGGTTCCGGGTGTTGGAGGCAGTCGTCGTTTACATCCCGCTCCGCAGTGGAAAGCGGCTGTACTTGGCCTCTGTTTATGCACCAGAGGCTTCACAATCCACCCTATTCATTACAGAGCTCGACACGCTTTTTCGACTTCTGAGGCTGGAATCGGGGGAGAATTATTTTATAATCGGCGGGGATTTCAACGCTAGACATAGAGATTGGGGAAATAATTTGCCAAATACTAGAGGGAACCTACTACTCGATTGGTGGGGTCAGCACGATGTCATGTACAGACTCGGTGTTAAAGCGACAGATAACCCGTCGTTTCCCAGAGGCGGGTCTTATTTGGATCTACTGCTGTACGCCGAACGTATACGACTGACAGGTACGAATTTACAAACATTAAACTGTCTGCGCACATTCGTGTATGACAGCGACCATTGCGGTTTTAGCACCGAAATTACAGTTCCCAACGAAATTGCGGAATTGGAGGAGTTTGTCCAAAGATATTCTTACAACTACAGTAAGACTCGATGGACACGCTTCTCCGCAACCTTGACTAGAGCGCTCTCCTCGAACACGATCCACCCACCGTCCAATAGGAATTTGTCAAACGAGGAGATCGACAATTACCTAAAACAAATGGACGAGACAATTAAACAAACTATGGACACTACAATACCGCGGTATCGACGTACGACTAACGAAGACCTGTTCCGCAATCCTACTATTGACGCACTGCACCGACAGAAAAGTAGACTTCTGACCAGACTTAAAAGCTTGTACAGACAGTTAACTGACCGACAAGACCCGGAGATTAGGACACTGAAGTCGTCGATTAAAAATATTCAAACGCTAATAAAAGAAAATTACAGAATTTCTGTAAGTTTGTATTGGAACAACAAGGTTCGGGCTGTAAACACCAGCAACCCGAATATGTTTCCGCAAATAAATAAACTATTTCGGAGAAAAAATCAAAACGACCTTCAGTGTCTTAAAATAGCCCGGACAACAGACAACGAACGGTTACTGACAATAGCAGGCATTGATCCAAATGAGGCCGCTGATGATGACGACTTTTTTGTGATCGAGGATCCCCAGGAGAAGGTTGAGGCCATAGGGGCCACTTTCCAGGAAGTATATAAGGCCATTGATAACATTGGCCCTAATTACGACCTGGACAATCGCGTCTTGGTGCACGAATTCTGCATTCGAAATGAAATAGGGAACTGGCGATCCGAGGGCTCTGGTTTCACCCGGTTTAGCGACGAAAGTATGGCAAATAACGTCATTGCCAGAGAGGGTGGCCTACCCCCGTTCATTTCGAGGGCAGGACTCCATGAGATCTTCGACACAATCAGGGCTAAGAAATCGGTGGGGACCGATGGTATTCCGAACATCGTGCTTCGACATCTTCCTCTAGAAGCGGTGGACATTTACACCACCCTGTTTAATAATGCAATGAATAATGCACATTATCCAGCGCATTGGAAAACGGCGGTGGTTCAACCTATCCCCAAAAAGGGAAAGGATATATCCAATCCGGCGAATCTCCGGTCGATAAGTCTCCTTCCGAATATCAGTAAGGTTTTTGAAAAGGTAATCAATAGAGCTCTGTCTAGGTGGGTTGAGGACAAACATATAGTTCCGGATAATCAATTCGGTTTTAAGGCGGGACATGATATCTCACATGCCGCGTCTAAACTGGTGTCCGATATCCAATGGAATAAAGGCAAAAAACAATGTACTGGTGCCTGCCTTGTTGACTTGGAGAAGGCCTTCGACACCGTATGGTTAGAGGGTCTTTTCTATAAACTAACTAGGCTGGGGATCAGTAAACCACTCTTGTACATTCTTTATAATATGCTAACTAACAGACAGTTCATCGTGAAGAATGGTGATGTGACTTCTGTTGGAATATTTCAAATTAAAAATGGTCTTCAGCAAGGCGCGGTCAATTCGCCGATCCTATTCAACATTTTTACAAGCGACTTGATAGGTTCACTTCCACATACTATTGCGTACGCAGACGATTTGATAGCGTACAGAACAGGTCCAAAAATCGAGGTCATTAATACTCTCTTGCAGCATGACTTCGATAAGATAAGACGATTTTGCGATGACTGGAAGTTGAAATTCAACTTTCAGAAGTCGGAAACCATTCTCTTTAGGACGCCGTTGTCTAGAGCCTCAAGGGATACCAGAAAAAATTGGAGAAAGTTCTCGATTATTGGACAACACGGACAGCCTCTTGCCTGTCGAAATATAGTCAGATACCTTGGAATCTGGCTAGATCAGTTTCTGTATTTTGGCAAAAATGTAGATGCTGCTCTGGCCAGAGCTAAAGGTGCTTTTGCCCTTACAAAGAGACTGTTTTATAGCAGCCAACTCGATGCGAGGATAAAGGTAATCTGCTACATGGCCCTTATCAGGCCCATGCTGATATTTGGTTGTCCCGTGTGGTTCAATGTACGAGCAAGCTTAATGGAAAAGATTCGGGTGTTTGAGAGGGCTTGCCTTAGGGCCTGTCTTCGCTTGTATAGAACACCAGAGTCGGAGTACAAAAAATTTTATCCTAATGAGGTCCTTTACAATAGGGCGAACCTAATACGAGTGGACAACTTCGTAATTAAGCTGACTCGAAGGCACATTGCAAGAGCAATGACGTCGACGAATAACCTGATATCTGGGGCTTACTACCCCAATTACCTTTACCACGAGAGTGTGCGCTTTGACGGCTTCGTTCCACCGGAAGCATTCCTCTACCTAGATCAGAAAGGGTTGATCCAAGATAGATCAGCGGTGCCGTTAATCTTCCATGTCGCTCGGACAGCTGGGGACAGGCGACTCAACTACGACAGAGACGTCGCACACGGCAGTGTGGATCGCCTCAGGTTCAGTAGGGCGGTGGGGAATCGCGATAAGAGGGATGTCGTTCGGCAGCACCAGCATTTCTGGTGGTTGAATGATGGAGAAGATGTTTCGTCGTCGTTTCCGTCAATTACGGACCAGCCTCACTAATGAGGCAGAGCTGACCAATCTGTTTTCTCTGTAAACAGCGATGGCCGGCTTACATAGGTTTAGGTTAGCATTTAAGAAACATATACATATATCAGTGTATACAAAGGTGTATACTGATATATGTATATGATTGTGTATAACGTCTATGTGTGTTTATGTGTGTATTGTACATTTAGGTTAGGTAGGCTAAGGTTTATTTTAAGTTAGATACTAAGTTTTTATTAAAAATAAAAAATTATGTCCATATGCTAAGTTTTGTTAACAAATTTTTTTCTTAGCTTTAAGTATACAAAATAAATAGTTCTAAGAAAATGTAAATGAAGTCGAAAGACATAGTTATAAGAATTTAGAGTAGCTTAGAGTGCCTGTGTGGGGCCAGTAAGTTAGTGTAAGATTATTAAGTAATTGTAAGCTAGCATTTAAGCATTTTTTGTTATAGAGTAGTGTTAAGAAAATAAAATGCATATAAAACTAAAAACTAGCGTTAATAGAGAGGGATGTAGAGTTCGACGAAATGAAAATATGTACCTAGGTAGTTTGAATAGCCGGAAGAAGAGTTGGTGCTAAGGAATAACGCCAATATCATTTGGAAGTCGATTATTGGCCGTGTGAATTTGGTCCAATCAAAAGAAAACGATTTCAAAATTATAAAATTTCACATTTATTTATTATTCTAATAACTACACCATTTTGTTTACGTTCTGTTTTTTATTTTGATGTTTGGAGTTTTCACAAAGAAAGAAAGAAAGATATGATTATTCGTATAGTTTTTTAATGTTTCTTTTCGACGACCGTCGATGTCTATATTTCGCTCGACGAATGTTTGTAATTAAATTCATATTTTTCGGATACAATTTTGGTCGCTTTAAATTGAAATTGTCAGTTATTATATTGGTAGCTAGAATTTGTTTCTTTTGTGTCATAGTAAGCGGAGTCTGACATTATACCAAGGAAGGGATGTAGAAAATGTTCTATGTTTAGAATAGGGTGTGCGTTAAGAGCGTTCTTAACGACAACTTAGGATCTCTACTTGTATGAAGCAAGTAGTTGGATCTTCTTTATATTAGATCCATGTACGAAATTCGACAAAAAAAGAGATTTCGTACTTTCCAAATTAGCGAGCAGAGCGATAAGGAAAGGAAACTAACTTCCTTGCGAGTTGTTAAACAATTAAACTTTATTTTTGCTAACTGATCTGTAAATGGTCATATTCAAGTCAAGTAACAAATTATAAATCACGTAGCAATAAAAAAAATAGTGGCTGCCACTGCAAGTGGCGCCAAATTCAAATCTGTTATTCTTTGAGCACTGTGTTATAAAAATTACAGAATATATCTATTGTGCGGAGGGTGTTCAAAATATTAGGAACACTGCAAAAATTTCATTAAAAATATGAAAACAATGCCAGAACGAATTCGTGCCTTAAAAAAAGCTAAGGGAAGCGAGGCAAAATATTAAAAGAAAAAAATTGTTTCCTCTATAAATAATGAATAAATATGATAAATATTAAAACTATAAAATTGAATTTTTTATTACATGCTCCAAAATCAAAATCCACAGTAATAAACAAAAAATATGTGAAAAAAATGCAGTGTTCCTAATATTTTAAACGCTCTCTGTAGATAACAGATTACTCGATTATTTTATTGACATAGATTAGAATAATATATTGCAGTTCAACGTTTGCTGATATTCTTGAGACCCAACATTCCGCTTCCTTTGAAAGCATCTGCTTTCAAGAGTCTAACACGGTAGCGCTGCAAGTCTTCGGATGACGTCCAATAGTTGCTTTAGTTGTTTTCACATCTGCGACTCTGAACCTTTGACGACTGCTGCTATCCTTCCCATTAGCCATGTTTGGGTTGGGACGTTGTCTTCGTGAATAAGGACTACGTCGGCAACCTTCGGGTTGTGGCTAGGCGATGTCCATTTTCCTCTACCTTGTTGCTCATGCAGGTATTCCACAGACCACCTGCACCAGAAATGGGTTTTGACTACGTTGATTCGGCGCCACCAGGCGATGCAGCTTATTTCCAGAACTTCAATGGCTGGTTCTCGATGGTTTTCGGAGACAACCCTATCATAAGATGTGAGGGCGTAAGTGCTTCCAGACCATTAGAGTTGGATGACATCGGGGTGATAAGCCTCGAGTTCATCACGGCTTCAATCTTGACAAGTGCCATAGAAAGCTCCTTGAACGTCAGCCTTGCTCCACCTAAACTTCGGCGCAGATGACCTTTTGCCACCTTAACGGCCGCTTCCAAGAATCCGCCAAAGTGAAGTGCCCTGGGGTGTATAAAATGATATTGTATACCATCATTAGTACAAAAAATTTGCAAGATTTTTTTGGAATATTTTTTAAAGAACATATTGCGAAACTGTGATCCCACAAAAATTGGTTGCGTTGTGAATGTATGTCTCTGGGTAGACTCCTACGATCAATTATTCTTTTCAAAACTGCAATAAAGGAAACTTCTAAATGAACAGCTTTTGACGAGAAACAGCAAACACTGCAACATTGCAGGGACCCTGCCCCTGATCTTTAGATAGGCGTAAATAGGTCCTCAAAAATCTACTCCACAGCACAAAAAGGGACGCGATGGAGTCGACCTCCCTTTCGGCAAATCGCCCATGATTTGCTCCAACAGTTTGGGTCAATACGAGTATCTAACGCAGTGAATACACTGCCTTACCGTATGTCGTGCGAGAACTCTAGCATTGATTATCCAAAACCGTTGTCTCAGAGGCAACCAAAGGTCGAGCATGATAATTAGACAAACCATGGGTTGAAAAGTCCGTGCCGTTTGTAAGAGAGGGCACCACTTAAATTAAATCCATACCATTTTCAGTTAGTTCCAACCTTCAAAAGATACGTGTATAAATTTGACAGCTGTCGGACGAATAGTTCTCCAAATATAGCGTTGTGAGTGAAGCAACTTTTGTTATTGTGAAAAAAAATGGATTTAAAGCAATTTCGTGTGTTGATTTATGATTGCTTTTTGATCGGAAAAAATGCAGCCGATGCAAAGAAATGGCTTGATAAGTGTTATCCGGACTCTGCACCAGCCGAACGAATCATTTGCAAGTGGATTGAAAAATTTAAAAGTGGTCATACAAGCACCGAAGATGATGCACGCAGTGGACGTCCAAAAGAAGCTGTTTCAGATGAAAACATCACAAAAGTACACAAAATGATTACGAATGACCGTAAAGTGAAGTTGATCGAGATAGCTGATCAAAAGAGCGTGTTGGATATACCATACACGAGTATTTGGACAAGCGAAAGCTCTGTTCAAAGTGGGTGCCGCGTTTGCTCACAGTCGACCAAAAACAACAACGTGTTGATGATTCAGAAGAGTGTTTAAAGCTGTTCAACCGCAATAAAGCCGAATTTTTGCGTCGGTATGTGACAATGGATGAAACTTGGCTCCATCACTTCACGCCAAAGTTAAGTCGGCAGTCAACTGAGTGGCGAGCAGGCGACGAACCTCGTCCAAAACGACCAAAAACTTAACAGTCGGCTGGCAAGGTTATGGCATCCGTATTTTGGGATGCACATGGAATAATTTTCATCCACTATCTACAAAAGGGGCAGACTATCAACAGCGACTATTACATTGCGTTGTTGGAGCGTTTGAAGGACGAAATCGCAGAAAAACGGCCGCATTTGAAGAAAAAGAAAGTGCTGTTTCAACAAGACAATGCACCGTGTCACAAGTCGATGAAAACGATGGCAAAATTGAATGAATTCGGCTACGAATTGCTTCCCCACCTACCATATTCTCCAGATTTGGCCCCCAGCGACTATTTCCTGTTCGCAGACCTCAAAAGAATGCTCGCCGGAAAGAGATTTAACACCGATGAAGAAGTAAGAAGTTGGACGAAGGTTGCTGTGAATCGGTGATTTTTTGGCAACAACAGAGGATGTTTGCACTCCTTTGGAATCTCCGTATATTTTAGCCATCCTCAAACTTTCAGTAAAACGAGACCATTTGTCTCCTGCAAGAAGGGATTCAACCACGTAATAAATCCTTTAATGTAACGATTGTTTTTGAATGCATCAATTTCTTCAGTAAACAAATCTGATTGTACAATTTGAATGATTTGCAGTAAAGCATTGTCTATCTCCGCAACCCTTAAAAATGAATCCATTTTAGATGACTGCTGTTTCAACCGATGACAAAATCTCTACTACTACGCATGCAAAATTGCGTTCTGATTTTTTACAGATGAGCCACCTTTAAAATGCTTTAAATTTTTTTCCACAATTTTGGTAACAAGTGAGCTACACACTGCTCCAACCGAATACAACTTGTCTTCTATTTATAGGTGACACTCGAGACTTTCATACCAAAAGCCCTACTTGTGTAGACCCTGCACTATCAACTGCTCTGAGATATATGCAGCCACTACATGCGTGCATAGACACATCAGCGAACCCATGGATTTGATAACTGTGCCTCCTTGCGATAAGGCAAATCTAGGAACCGATATATTCTGCACAAAGTGTAAATCGACCATAAACTGCTTCCATTCGGTTTCGATGCTTTGTGGAAGAGATGCATCCCAGTCAATTTTTTCGATCTATAATCATTGAAGGATTATCTTTGCTTTAATAATGATTGGACTAAGTAGGCCTAATGGATCGAAGAGCGACGACGAAAGTGAGAGGATGGATTGTTTTGTATTCTTAGAGTATGTTTCATTCGGCTCATATGAAAAGATAAACTGAGCACAAACCGAGTTCCACGATATCCCCAAAGTGCTAATGAGACCTGACTCACTCAACTTTATGTTTAGGTTCTGTACAGCCTTGTCGATATTTGGGAGATTGCTATTCTATCTACATAACTCTAACCAAGCTGAATTTAAAACGGATATGACTTCTTCAATCGTCTCAATCTGGTCGTCTCTTATGATAAAATCGTCTACATAAAAATCTTCCTCTAGAGTGCAGGAACCTAATGGCAAGGATCTCATTTTAATTATGTCAACACAAACCTATGCAAGCGAAATCGAAGAAGACTATTGAATAACTCAGGCTGGATTGTTGGGCCGACCATAATAGTATCATTCAGCGAAATCTGAGAGGACGTGTAGCATGAAACATTTAAACGCAACCCGAATAAAGTCGATACGCTACCTGGTTTAATATCGCAATGATGAGGTAAGTAATAGTGTGGCGACATATGCCCTAATTTCTTATATTCGGCAAGGAATGCTGTATACTTTTTCAAGGCTTCAAGGCGTCAAGGCCGATTTTTTGACAACCTACACTAAAGTGCTAAAAACCGACGAAAAGCTACGTATGTTACATGAAGATCATAAACAGCTTGAATTCCGTTTGAATGGTTGTTGTACAACTAGTCGACCATCAGCTAAACTTTGCAGATTTTCTTTTAAATGTGCTTCGCATTCACTCTGTTCTTCTATCTATTTTGGTTTGTGCTCATAAAGTCCTTCTAACTCCCAAAACCTTTTCACATAGTGATAAAGTGAATCCTCGTTAAAACTTTTTTTTATTTTATTTGCCAGATCCAACCCAGCGACGTATTTTGTAAAGTCGGAAGTCCTTGCCCTAGTTTGATTTGACCTACTTTAAACAAATCGAAGAAAGGCTCGGCACCTAACAGCAAATCAATCTACGAGGATTGGTAAAAATATTCGTCTGCTAACTCTCGATTTTTAGGTAGCTTCCATTGCGCCACACATACGAGTAAAGTTGATTTTAGTTGATATCCAGTGGTTAAAAATTCAAGGAACTCTTCTAAATTATTGATCCTAGAGCGAATTGTAGTTTGGGTTTGGAAATTGATTTTCATTTCAGCTACCTCGACCCCTACCTACTATATCCACATTTGTTGGTGACTTTTGCATATTAAGTGATATGGAAAATCGTTCATTGATAATGGTGACTTGAAGACTTGAGTCTAACAACGCTCTCCCCATCTGAAAACTTCCAGTCGAATCCATGATAACGACTAACGCTGTGGCCAAAATCACCTGGTCTACTGGTTTCCAACGCTGCATGCACAGCCGCTGATTTTGATAGTTCGCCAGCCGAAGAAACACTCTCTTCCTCGTGGTGATGCTGCTTACAAACTTTGCATTTAAGGGCGATGGACATTTTGCAATATTATGGCCCTTTTCTAAGCAATTCAAACAATGGCCTAGTTTCATCGCATTCGAAAACCTTTGCATAACATTAATCCTACCAAAATTTGAAAAATTCTCCACAAAACAGACAGGATCGTTTAGTGATTGCGAGAGAAGTCTGAGGGCGATGAGCGGTATACGATGACTTTGCCTTGTTCAGCGTCTTTCGTCCATAGTCAGGACTTAGCTTCTTGCTGTCGCGAGGTATTGATATAGCTTACTTAGAACAGCTGAACAGTCTGTCCAATTCGGAAGTGTTTTGTAATACTGGTGTTCGTCCCATTTTGCTAGGGTTTCCGGATCCACTTTTGACATTGTGATATGTATAATCATCGCATTGCAAATGTTTTCAAATGATCCAATTTATTGAATCGAATTGAGCCTTGCAAGTGCCTCTGGGTAATTGTCTTCCGATACTTGGAAGACCTTTACTGTGCTTAAGGCTTATTTACTCATACAGGATAGTAAATGATTAAATTTTTGAATTATACCTAAATTTGGTAAGCTTTGTAAATGAATTGATAAAATTCTTATTATCCGAGTATTTTCCATTAAACTTTAGTAGCTTAAGATTTGGCATATTATTGTGTGTTGCCGGCGGTATTGCGAAACTTGTTTCCACAGCGCTTCGATTTCTATTGGCAGCTAATAGCGATTGAATTTTTTTTTTGGCAGCTATATACAAATCTTCTAACTCACCACTTTTAGGATCACCAGGTACTTTCCGCTCAATTTGAGTTTGATATTAAAGAACTTCAATAGCTGACTCATTTGCCATATTGTTAGTTAAATTTATTAACAGCGCTTGTCGATCAAAATAAGTTTAATTATAAAATAATAAAATTGTTGATATCGCGAATGCATGTGTGACTGATTAACTGAACTAACGATTGAGTTTAGAAAATTTCAGACGTAGTCAAGATTAAAAAAGGTTCCGCAACAATTATATGTTAAATATACATGTTTTACATGAAAAATATTCTTGTTTATTAAATTGGATATGTAGCAGAGCGATTATGTCACTACGTCACTATGTGTCCAACGGCGACAATAGAATCCACACTATAGCGAATCTCGACGAAAAATTTACAATCGAAAGCTTTATTTCAATGCATACGATCAAATGAGCATCCATTCCGGCGAGTATGAAAAAAAAGGCTACAATAAGCTGCATAGGTGTGGGCGAAATGAAGATCTATGCAATGAATGTATAGTTGATTGTGGATTTTGTTTTAACTAAAAGCTTTGTTGCTATATGAATGAGCGAAAGAACGAAGGGCGAAAACTGAGCAAGTGCTTGGGTGGGTGGACGTGGCTCAAGTGCTAGTGGACATATTCATTTTTTCAGTTAACGAAAATCAAGTATGACGAGTAGTTGACTAGAAATCAACAACAAGCCAACCTCCACTAAGAATTTAGTCTCCTCATTAAATGTTGGATTCCACCCATGGAGCGAAATAACCACTGAGCCCAAACATCTTTCTCTATCCCATTTTTCAAAAAACTTAGCACGTGTTCAGGCACTTTAATTGTATTCATACCCACTTGAGTGTTGAGGTATTTAAAAAAAAAAAAAAGTGTGACGAAAGTGGGTGACTTCGATCTGGTAAATGATTTTGTGTATTATAATCCTGTGGGAACTCGCTTTGCAGCGATGTGGAATGTAATAATTCGATTAAGTGGAATGTAAGATGATTGCGACCCTAATAGCACAGATAATAATCTTACCCAGATGTCCCATCCCCATACAAAAAAATGTTGATCTATTTGCGTTAAGCAAACAACGGTGGGCAAACAAAATGCTTTTCTGCTTCGCAAAGTAAAAAAACGGAAAATAAATTTTCTGTGCAAAAGCCCTTTCTTTGGCTTCTTTCACCACCACTGGTGCTGATAAAAGTTGAATTAAAAATTGTTCAATAAAATGTAAAATAAAAACATAGAATATTGTACACTTAAATATGTAAACAAAAACACTTATGATAAATCTCTCATGAGATAAAATTGAATTGTCAAAAATTAACATAAAATGTTTCCGTGATGTAGTGGAACTAGCAAACGCTTCTCACTCCGAGGGTCCAGGTTCGAATCCTGCCCATGGCAAGTCAGTTTTTCATTGTGCAATTGGAACTCAGACAGAAAAATTCTGCGTGTGAAGGCATAACACTGATACGTAGATTTGGCTGTTGTAGAGTTTCAAGCACAGAAAAAAATACTTTGAATTATAACTCGAATCACTCTGAGTGAAGGAAAAACTCTCCGTCCTATTCGGACTCCCATCCCTGGAGAGCGAACATCGAAACCAAACACACCTGAGTTTCAAACCACTACAAAACAATTTTCCTTTCTCCTCCTTCTACCTTTCCGCCCGCGCCCAGGCAACAGTAAAAGGGTATCAACCCCATAGGCGCGCGTAAATTATATACAAAAAAAAAAAATTTTACACAAAATAAATCATGAATTTTATAACGTTGAAGCAAACAGTTTGTTTTATCTTAAAGTTCTGTTTCTCTACACAGTTTTTGTACACAGTTTTTAAGACAGTACATTTTAATTCAACAACATTTGTACGACTCATTTTCAACTAAGTACAACACGGTTAAACAAAATAACCAGCGCCGAACATTTGGTACCTCGAGCCGGATAGGTAATTAGTTAATTAGTTAATTCTACTTAATATATGTTTAACATGTGCATTTCATAAAATTCTCTACATCTAAGTGTGTGCCATACACAGATTAAAATTTTTAAAATTAACAAGAACTTAAAAAAAAGAACCTCATACAGGATTAAGTGCAATAACACCATCGGCATTAGCAGCATCCGCCTCAGAAGTATCTGCAACAAAAACAGCAGCAACAGCAGCAGTATCAGTATCAACAACCTTAAGCAGCATACATCCATATAAAACACTGAAAGGAAGAACACAAAGTGAGTACCAACTATTTTATATAGCACTGTTCTTGTTCATAACTCACATAAAAAATACATAAAATATTTTAAATGTCTGCTGAACTCCTTACTGATGTTTTGATGCAAGTCAAGAGAGAGTTCGTCAACTTTAAGAAAACGGGCGAATCCCGGCGTTCTAAAAATTATCTCTCAACCAGACTTTCGTTGTTGGAAGAGAATCTAGCAGCAGCACAACGGCACTACGAAGCAGGCAGAAGCGTTGAAAAACTAGAAGAGAAGAAAAAGCAAGAATTATTTTCAATTATTGAACAAACTCGGGAAACTTAGCTTGAGTACAGGTGTGAATTTTCTTGATGGACTAGATCGGTATTCTAGTACCCAAGGTTCTCTTTCAGACTCAACGTTGGCTACAAATATTCCTCACAGCAAAGATGTACGGCTCCCTAAAATTAATATTCCTGAGTTCTCTGGATGATACACGAAGTGGCGCTCGTTTCATGATATTTTTGTATCGCTCATTCATTGCAACACGTCTCTCGGAGGCATTCAGAAGCTCCACTACCTAAAGTCAAGTTTCTCAAGAGAAGCGGCGAGACTTCTGTAACATTTGGCACTAGACGCAGGGAATTATGAGAAGACATGGGAACTTTTGAAGACAAAGTACGACCACAAACGTGTACTAGTGAGCTCACAGCTGCAACTCTTTTTCAATCAAGCGACACAAACGAAGGAAACAGCCGAAGGTCTTAAATCACTCATGGACAATTCTCTAGCGAGTATCTACGCACTCAAGAATCTAGAGATACCAGTGGATTCGTGGGACGTCATCATAATTTATGTGGTGGTACAAAAGCCGCCGACCTCAACGCGAAAAATATGGGAAGAAAAACTGGGCAACAGCAAGGATCTTCCTACTTTAAAGGACTTCACCGAGTTTTTACATGCTTCCAGACACTAGAAGCTGTAGCACAAAAAGGGGCATCTGTGCCTATCGTCAAGCTATATACGAAATCGCGACCAGCAGCAAAGGGATACCACACTGTAACAAATCTCAATCAATTTCAGTGCAAAGTAAGCAACAACGGGCAACACTCGTTAAGAAAATGTAAGCGATTTCTGCGAATGGACGTGACGAGGAGGCAACAGACTATTCGGCAAACAAAACTCTGTCACAACTGTCCAGCTTACAGCCATATTACACAAAATTGTCCGAGTATTAAAAATTGTTACTTCTGTCGTCAACGGCACCACTCTTTAATACACATCAATTTTTCAAACAACAAGAAACAATACAAGATAAAGAAACAACACAAAGAGGTGCCAATGAACACAAACGCAAACTCCATTAATCCCACGCAAGAGGACCATCCCTCTGGATCCGGACAAGTTCGAAACACTTTCCACACTTCACACTCACACACATATAATACAAGGGTTTTGTTGGCAACTGCGGTAGTGAAGGTATCATCAGCTAATGGTAGGTACGTTGAACTTCATGCACTAGTCGACACAGGTTCCGAGGCTACGTTTATTTTAGAGTCTGCTACACAAATGCTAAAGCTATCAAGGCAAAATACGTTCGTCCAGATATCAGGGTTGGGGAAGGTCAGCAGCGGCACTACCAACAAATACGTCGAAATCAAATTCGCATCTCCACATTCGTTGTTTGAAGGTTTCACCAAGGCTTTCGTCTTCAAGTCGTTGACCGGGCTTCTTCCGGCCCAAAGAACAACACTGCACGAATGTAGCCACCTAAAGAATCTGGAATTAGCAGATCCTTTGTTCCATATTCCGGCACCCATCGACCTGCTGCTTGGTAGCGACGTTTATGCAGACATAATCATGCCGGACATCGTTCGGAGTACCGTACCCGGTATGCTAATAGCCCAGTCAGCTCCACAACCAAACTACGAGTCGTATTGGACGCGGCATTCAAAACATCTGATGGAACATCGCTGAATGAGCATTTACTGGTAGGTCCCATATTACAAAGAAATATAGTACCTGTATGTTAATGTGTTGGGTTGGGTTGGAAAATGTCCTTCGATTATATTAGTTAAGAGTTTTTCACTTGATAAAATATAGTTAAAATATGTAAGGAAATAAAACCACTTGTTTTCTGTTCGGTGTTGTAAGACGTTATAATATTCGGTTTTATTTTCAGTTTCTTACTGTTTGTATATCTGTACAAATGTTGCTTGAATTGCATGTGTTGCTAAACATTTATTTGAAACTTGTGTTTAGTTACGTTTCCATTAAAGGAAAGAGTTGACAATATAAGTTTTTTATAATTAAATTTGAATACACAATATATAAATATTTGCTCAAACATTCTCCCCCCACTGTGAACAATGTTCACGATGATACATATATATAAATAATTTTCATCTTCACTTTTGATTTTGTGGGTTGACCTTAATGTGCCGGATTTCTTCTTTACGATCTTCACAAGATGTTCGCCTTGAAATTGATGCCTCATTATCGACCCTGATATGTGTTCTCTTAAGTATATAGTGTCATCTCACGACATGTAAAGACAAATGTAATTAGTGAAATGAATACAAAATATACGTAAAAGTGTGACAACAATAAAAGAAATGGTATGCAAAATATTTGCAAATTGCATTGCATATATCAGCTGTGCCGTTTGCACTCATGATGATAAATGTGTCGCGGTGCATATTTGCGTCCTTTTCGGAAATTGTGTTACGATGAATTCGCGTTCAGTTGAAATTTTTAATTCGTGGTGTTGTGCTTCGGTGTTGTTGTTTTTTTGTTATTGTTTCGGTTTTTATAATTGTACTTCGTTTTGGTTTTTTTTTGTCGGTGTTGTATTTTGTATATTTATTAGGTGAGTGTTTTTCTATTTTCGAATTATTTACTTTCGCGTAATTTAATCGTTTTGAATTGTTTTCGCGATCGTTGGAGTGAGAGTGTGTGAGTGGAAGAGACTATGAATGGCATAGATGTTTAGAATAGTGGGTGACATCCCTGCCAAATGTTTTTGTTTTGTTTAAAAAAAAGGTGCTTAATATTTTATTTCATTTATTTTTGTTGGATTTAAATATGTGGATTGTTATGGAATTTAGATGAGTAGATTTATTAATTTCATTTTTGTTGTATTTTTATCAATATTATCATTGTTTCAAATTTTTGTGTATGTATGGGTGTGGATTGCAGATGGATTGTTTTTATTTTGTTTCGGGTGATTTATTTTTGTTTGACTATTGTTTATATTTAGGGAAATAAAGTGTTGAATTAGGTTTTAAGTTATTAGCTGTGTGTGAAAATTAAATTTGTATGATTTGGTAGGTTTGAATTTGAATTTTGTGAATGATTTTCTGGGGGATGTTAAAGATGAATTGTGTTGCAGACTTGTGGACTGTATGCTTTGTGTCTTGAACATTGTTGCTGCGTCTTGTTCCTTGACACAGTGAATTGATTTAAATGCATATTTTTCGTTGTGTAAGCTAAATTAAATCAATTTAAAAAATATAAGTGAATTTATTGATTATGAGTTGGATGTCTTTTACGATTTTAAGAATTTTATTGTAATTTGAGTGTTGGTTTATGTTGAGTTCATATGTGGAGTGTTGGTATGAATGTTTTTTTTGAATGAATATGTGTTGGATTTATTTTAAGCTTAAGTTAAGGCTTGTGTTGTTGATTCACTTACTGAATCCTTCTAGAAGGATTGCCTCCTCGAGCTCCTGCAGTGCCGATGGTATGAGTACGGTCGAGGAGGGGCCATTTGGCAGCACAATCGATTCCTTTCTAGATTAGAACTTAATTATATGTGTGTTGATTTATTAATATGTACATATTTATGATAAGATTTAATACTCCTTTTTAAATGATTTCGTTTACCCGTCGTGTTTATTGCAATCATGTACTAAATGAATTGCTCGGTAGTGGACATATTTTTGATATGGGTCGTTTTATTTGTGTTGTTTCGGTTTTTAGCGCTACCACTCGTACCAAATCATCGGATCCCGGGTGTAGCTTAAGAATTCGTCCTAGACTCCATTTCAATTTAGGCAGCCGTTCATCTTTGATTAGTACTAGGTCGCCTTCCTTTATTTTTGTGTTTGTTTCTCGAACCCATTTCGGTCGTGGTTGAAGTTGGGCGAGGTACTCGTTACTCCACTGCTTCCAGAAAGGTTGTGCCAGGGTCTGTACTCTCTTCCAGCGCTCTAGGTGGGAAATTTTCTCTAACTCGTACTCAGGTTGGGGCGGTGCGATTAGTGGTTCTCCCACGAGGAAGTGGCCAGGTGTCAAGGTGTTGAGGTCATCAATATCGTCTGACTGTGGACATAGTGGTCTAGAGTTCAGACACGCTTCTACCTGTGCGAGAAGCGTGGTGAGTTCTTCAAAGGTCAGAACCTGTTTTCCAGCTACGCGCTTGAGGTGGAATTTCACAGACTTCACCCCCGCTTCCCATAGACCTCCAAAGTGCGGAGAAGCCGGGGGAATAAAATTCCACTTAGTGCCTTCGTTGACCAACACATCTGCCACATTTCTCCAATCTAACTTCGCTTTTTTGAGTTGACGTTGTAACTCATTGTTGCTTCCTACGAAGTTTCTACCACAATCGCTGTACAGTTCTTTACAAATTCCCCTCCGAGCAATCAATCTTCTGAAAGCTGCCAAAAAGGCTTGAGTCGTCATATCGCTGACCAGTTCGACGTGTATGGCTTTTGTTGCCATGCACACAAATATCGCGAAGTAGCCCTTTAATGTCTTTGCGTTGCGTCCTCTCCAAGTTTTTACGTCAATGGGTCCAGCATAGTCCACTCCGGTAAAAGTGAATGGTTTCGAAACCATTGTCCTTGCTTTAGGGAGATTGCCCATTAATTGCGCCAACGGTTTGGCTCTGAATTTATAACAAATGTTGCAATCGTGGATGTACTTTTTGACTGCACTTTTCAGATTAAAAATCCAAAACCGTTGGCGAATGTAGGCAATCATTTTTTGATTACCGCCGTGAAGTGTTTTTTCGTGGGCATCGGCTATAATGTGTCTTGTTAATGTGTGGTTTTTAAGAAGAATGGGGTGCTTTTTATGAAAGGGTAGGGTTGAGTTGAAAAGTCTCCCACCAACTCGTAGGATTCCTTCCGCATCTCGAAACGGATTGAGTGACGTGTATCCCTTGGTTTTGTCATTTTCTTCTTCTTCAGAAAACATTTCCTCTTGCACTAAGCATATGACTCTTGTCAGCGTCTTTTCCAGCTCCAGTGGTGTTAAAATACCTGAGTACTGTTCCGGGTGTTTGCTTCTGTGTCGAAAACGTAAGCAATAGGCAATTACTCGCAATGACCGTTGATGGTGGTCGTGGTGTAGTGGTAGTAGCAAACGCTTCTCACTCGGAGGGTCCAGGTTCGAATCCTGCCCATGGCAAAATCAGTTTTTCATTGTATAATTGGAACTCAGACAAAAAAATTCTGCGTGTGAAGGCATAACACTGACACGTAGATTTGGGTGTTATAAGAGTTTCAAGCAATGAAAAAAATACTGGGAATTATATATCGAATCACTCTGAGTGAAGAAAAATTCTCCGTCCTATTCGGACTCCCACCCCTGGAGAGAAAACATAGAAACCAAACACACCTGAGTTTCAAACCACTACAAAAACAATTTTCCTTTCTCCTCCTTCTATCTTTCCGCCCGCGCCCTGGCAACAGTAAAAGGGTATCAACCCCTTAGGCGCGCGTAAATTATAAAAAAAAAAAAAAAAAAAAAGTGTAGAAAATTTTGCTAGAATTTCATTAATGAGAATGTTGTTTTTGTTTTCTAGGCAGTGATGGACGGTCAAAGAACGGGCTTCTGGAGAAGTAATCAAGCAAGATGGTTGCACAGGGTGGATTGCATCCCAATGATGCCGCAGAAAATCTGGCCCATCCCACCATAATTTGTTGTCGATGATCACCGAGGGAAAGGCTCCGCGCGATGCTATATCTGCTGGGTTTTGCTCCGATGGAATGTGTTTCCATATGGTATTGCTGGTTAATTTCTGGATCTTAGAAACACGATTCGCAATGAAGGTCTTCCATTTTGACGGAACAGCTCTTATCCAGCATAAAGTGATGACTGAGTCGGTCCAAGCATAGATATCGGCTGCTTCTAACTTCAAGATTTTTGCCGTTTCACGAAGAAGTTTAGCCATCAGTACCGCTCCGCATAGCTCCATAGGTAGTGTGATTGTCTTTAAGGGAGCCACTTTCGTTTTTGAAATTACCAGATGCATGTGTATTTTGTCGTTTCCATCCAGTACACGTAGGTAAACGGCTGCCGCGTATGCTTTTTCCGACGCGTCACTAAACCCATGGACCTCAATCTTCTTGATGTATTTGTCAGTGTTGATCCAACGGCGAATCTGGACTCCTTCAAGTGCTGATAACTCGTTCCGAAACGCTACCCATTCCTTTTCCAGTTCAGGTGGAATCGGCTTATCCCAATCTAATCCTCTACCCCAAAGCTGCTGCATAATTATTTTTGCTTTGATTGTGCAGGGTGAGACCCAGCCCATTGGGTCATAGAGCTTAGCTATTGAGGATAAGATGGATCGTTTTGTGACTTCGACTTCCTTCACCTGTACGACTTGGAAAGAGAAGACATCCGGAATGGGCATCCACTTGATGCCAAGCGTCTTTACTTCACTTGTTTCAACAAACGGTAATGAGAAGTCTACTGCTCGCTGATCTGCTGGAATGTTTTGCAAAACCTCTACTGAGTTGCTGACTTGCTTGCGTAGTTGGAAACCTCCAGTTTGTAAAAGGTTTCTTACTTCATGGAGTTTGTGTTGAGCTTCAGCAATAGTATCAGCTCCACTGATAACATCGTCAACATAGGTTTCTTCACTGATGACAGTAGTAGCCGTAGGATATTTATATGCTTCGTCCTGTGATAGCTGCAAAAGGACCCTGATTGCAAGATATGGGGCTGATGCCGTACCAAAAGTTACCGTATTCAGTCGATAAATCCGTAAATCTTGGCTGGGATTTTCTCTCCATACAATCAGTTGGTAATTTGCATCTGCTGTGTTGACACGGATTTGACGGTACATTTTCTCTACATCACCAGTGAAGGTAAACCTATATTTTCTCCATCTTAATATAATGTCGATTACATTGGTTTGTATTTTAGGTCCCACCATCAACTTGTCGTTCAAGGAAGAGCCAAAAATTGGTTTAAAGGTTGCGTCAAACACCACCCGCAACCTTGTAGTGGTACTGGATTCCTTTACGACGGCGTGATGGGGAATAAAAAAATGAAATGGTGATCTAAGCACCTCACTGGACTCATCAATTGGAGACATGTATCCCAACTCGAGGTACTCAGCTATGCATTTGGCATATTCTTTGTGTTGAGTTGTGTTGCTCTGCAGTCGCCTCTCCAACTGCAAGAAACGCCTGACCGCACCTTCTCGTGTTGGTCCCATACATGGATACTTTCCACCCTTAAAGGGCAGACGAACTTGATAACGGCCATCAGGTAAACGTTTTGTATGCTGTTTAAAATGTTCTTCACACCTTTCATCTTCTTCTGTTTTATAGGTTCCACAGGGTTCTTCCTCAATCTCCCAAAACTTCTTCATCGTTGTGTTGAGGTCGGTTTGGTTCAAGAACGCACGGATTACCTGTGATTTGGATGACGGGACCTTACCTAATAAGATCCATCCCAACTGCGTCCGTTGTGCTGGGTAGATGTCACTACCCAGCAATATGTCAACCTTCGCTGGAATGTTAAAAGTCGGATCTGCCAACTGCAATCCATTGAGGTAAGACCACTTTTCTGTATTAGTATATTGGGCCGGAAGGAGCCCAGTCAGTGTCTTTAGTACAAGAGCTTGCACTCGACCTGTAAACTTCGATACTAGGGACGCGAAATTTAGATCGACTATTTTGTTTGTTTCTACACTGCTGACCTCCCCCAACCCACTAATTTGGCTAAGTGTCCATCTCGTCTTCAGATTCAGGCGTTGTACAGCTGCTTCTGTTATAAAGGAAGCTTCGGAACCAGTGTCTATGAGGGCTCTGAGTGTGATCAAGTTTCCATCAGCTGCCTTCACTTTAACCAAAGCTGTTGACAGGAAGACTTGCGAGTTGGTGTGCGTATGATGGACTCGATAGTTGTAGCTAGTTGATGGACCTTGGATTTCCATTTGTGACTGTTCCTGAGTTTGATTCCAATTGCCAGGTTCCCTCGGATCGTTTGGTTGTGTGTTGGTTTGAATGCAGTAATTGCTTGGAGTCGTAGGCCATTTATTTTGAGCTTGCTGTTGGAATTGAGAAAAATTTGGGTTGCGTGGAACAAATTGAGAGGTATTTGGGTTGAAAGATGGGTTGTTATTAGTTTGGTTTGACTGATTTTGTGGTATTGGGTGTAGTAAGGAATTGTGGCGCTGTTTGCAGTAATAACAACATTTCGGACTTGGACATTTATTTTTAAAATGGCTGTAGGCCAAACAGTTTTCACAGACTTTAATATTGAAAACAGTTTGTTTTCGTTGGCCTACATCCATTTCCAAAAATTTCCTGCACTCCCTCAATGCATGTTGTCCCTTTTGACAAACCTTGCAATTTATTTGCCGTTTTTGTACCTGCCGGGTGTGAAGAACTTGAGTTGTAGATTTTGGTTTTGTACCAGTCTTTACTGTAGACTGCTCAACTGCTTCCAGCGTTCGAAATCTACACTGTAAAAATTCAAAAAAGTCTTTTATTTTGGGCAATTCCTTGTTGCTGCCTAATTTTTCTTCCCACAGCTGTTGGCTTGTATTTGTTAACTTCTACAGGATAACAAAAATTAAAATGGTATCCCAATAACCCACTGGTACCCCTAAATTGTCTAACGAGTGTATAATTTCCTGCGAGGTATCTAAAATGTTCTTAATGTTGACTGCTGAGTCGCTGCTCATGGTAACTTGCCCGAAAAATAATTTTAACTGTGTGTTAACTAACACCCTTTTGTGGTCATAACGATCGGTTAGGATTTCCCAAGCACGGTTGTAATTGCCTTTGTCAATGGCCAGGTGTTGCAGCAGCCTTTCGGCCTCACTACGAACGTTGCACTTCAAATAGTGTAACTTCTGGATTTCCGACAGAGTTGAGTTGGTATGTACTAGAGAAACGAACATATCGTGAAATGATCTCCACGTCTCATAACTACCCGAGAAAGTTGGTAGGGTGATAACAGGCAACCTGAGTTCGGTTGTTCTGCCATCCCCGTTTTCAGTTGCGGTCGATGGCGTTCCGCTAACTTTCGGCACTTCCTCGGATTTTACTTTATCGATTATATCCAGTACCTCCATTTTGTAATCTGCATAGACCTCGCGAATATTATCATATGCTGCCTCCAAATCCGCAACTTTTAGCTCAGCTTCAAACTTTCCTGTGCCAAGTATCTGCTGATGGTAGTGCTCCGCAGTCGTCATTTACTTCTCCATCATTTCCAAACGCATCTTCAGGTAATTTATTTTTCCTAGCCTAACTTTATCTGCTTTACTAAAATTTGCCCTATCTTGTTTAATCGCAGCAAGTATATTTAATTGGAGCTTACCGTACGACATTGTATATGGTATATGTATATGTATATGCAAATCAATTTGGTTTAAAGAAGCAGAACAAAATTTGCAGCACTCACCTGCGTATTATAATTGACGATAAGGAAATTGGCAGCAATTTGAAAATGTTGAACTCCTGTGTGAAGACTTTCTGGGATGATTCCTTGAATCCTCGACACTCTACACTCTACACTCTCGAATATGGTATTCAAAATTGGAATTGTTTAAATTTGAATTTAATTAACTTTTTTTTTTACAGATCTGATTCAAATGTTGCTGATTTTATTTATTATACACTGCTCGAATGGACCAAAAAATGTATGTTAATGTGTTGGGTTGGGTTGGAAAATGTCCTTCGATTATATTAGTTAAGAGTTTTTCACTTGATAAAATATAGTTAAAATATGTAAGGAAATAAAACCACTTGTTTTCTGTTCGGTGTTGTAAGACGTTATAATATTCGGTTTTATTTTCAGTTTTTTACTGTTTGTATATCTGTACAAATGTTGCTTGAATGAATGTGTTGCTAAACATTTATTTGAAACTTGTGTTTAATTACGTTTCCATTAAAGCAAAGAGTTGACAATATAAGTTTTTTATAATTAAATTTGAATACACAATATATAAATATTTGCTCAAACAGTACCTATCATTTTAGGATGGATAAGATATCAACACACCTTCACGGCGGATATCGAAAAAATGTACTGTCAGATGTTTGTTAAAAAAGCGGACAGCTATCACCAAGTTTATAGGGATTCCAGTGGTCAATTAAAAACCTTTAAGCTGAAGACGGTAACCTTTGGCAAGCGCTCCATACTTAGCCATAAGGGTCCTGCAAAAGGCAGACAAAGACAAAATGGCCAACTATACGATCGGAGCACAGACGGTTCTTGAAGAAATGTATGTAGACGACCTAATTAGTGGTGATGACACTGTTGAGGGTGCTCGAACCAAAGGAGAAGAAGTCCGTAAACTTCTTTCCTTCGCCGGGTTCAAGTTAAGAAAGTGGACAAGCAACACAAGAGCCTTACTTGAAGACATACCACCACAAGATCGCGAAATAGATTACCAACTTCCATTTGAATCATCAGTGCATGTCAAAACTTTGGGCATAAAATGGTTTCCAGCTAAGGATTGCTTCTCATTTCAGGTAACCCATCTAGGCATAGAAGAAATGACCAAAAGAACCATCCTCTCAGCTATAGCAAAGTTGTTTGATCCTCTTAGCTGGATTTCGCCATGAGTGATCAAAGCCAAATTAATTATGCAACAACTGTGGTGAAGAGGAACAAAATGGGACCAACCAGATTCTGAGGACATACAAATCCAATGGAAGACTCTACGTAACGATCTCCTAGTACTGGAACAATTACAGATTCCTAGGTGGATCCACAGTCACATAAGCTGTAGAATCATCGAGCGGCACGGATTCAGCGGCGCATCAATCAAGGCGTATGGAGCAGTAATATATATTCGCGTATGGGATGAACGAGATGAAACACATATGCATCTTCTGATGTCAAAGACCAAAGTAGCTCAACTAAAAACGGTAAGCCTTCCCCGTCTCGAACTCTGTGGAGTAGTTCTGCTGCCGACATTGAAGGATCACACTGCAAAGGTCTTCAACGTACCACGTCAGCATTGGTATGCGTGGTCAGATTTCATGCCTGGATTTGAGCTCCATCTTCTAGCTGGACTACGTTCGTCAGCAACAGAGTTTCCGAGATCCAACGGCTGACAGATTTGCAGATGTGGAGGCACATACAAACAAAACGCAGCCCAGTTGATCTGGCATCGCGTGGACTTTTGCCATCGGACCTAAGTGGCAGTGAATAATAGTGGAGTGGCCCATCCTTCATGAGGGACCAATGGAACTTCCCAGTCCTAGAGCAACTAACAAACATCAACACCTAAGAGGAATGGCGAACAATAGAAACCCATGTCGCGACAACACAAACACAGACACAACAAATCATAGTAGGACGAATTATCAACAACTTCTCCACACTGCACACGATATTACGCGTATTGGTTTATTGCCAACGATTTATCTCCAACTGCACATCAGGTTGCAAAAAATCTGGCCCTTTGCAACCAGAAGAGTTGAACACCGCATCGCAGATGGCAATAAGATCAGTGCAAAAGAACATGTTTCTTGAAGACTAAACAAAATTACACGACAGTCCAAAGGCAACATCAGCACTTAAGTAATTGAATCCCTTCATAGACGCAGATGGAATTCTTCGCGTGGGGGGAAGGCTTCAAAACTCGAACACGAAAAAACGCAACACGGTGGTATCCAGAAAATGACAGCATATATTCGGACAAGGTATTGGATCATCCATATAACGTAGTGTGTCAAGCACACCATACACCAATGCGTCAAGTGTTTCAAACACAAAGTCAAAGCCAAAGCAATGACGCTACTTGTGGCGAGTTTACCAGCAGCACGGGTTCGGATAGCAAGACCATTTACGAACACAGGGGTCGACTATGCTGAACCAATCGACATAAAAAAGTGGAAGGGAAAAGGAGCAAAAACACCAAAAGGTTACTTTGCAATTTTTATATGTAATTTTATATATCACGAAGGGGCATCAGTAGTGAAATATTTATTGATTGTGGCACAATCGTCGGGGCTAATACGGAGCTGAAAAAATTAATGAAGGATGCGAAGAACGAATGGAAAGAAATCGCAGACACCCTAACCAACCAAGGTACGAAATTTAACTTCATTCCCCCAGCTTCCCCACACTTCGGTGGACTATGTGAAGCAGGCGTAAAATTTGTTAAGCACCACTTAGAAAGAGTTTGAGGAGACTGGAAGTTAACATTCAAAGAATTCACCACGTTTCTTACGCAAAGAGAAGCATGCCTGAATTCAAGGTCTCTCTGTCCTCTCTCCCAAAACCCAGAAGACTTAGAGGTGATCACTCCCGCGCACTTTGTAATCGGCGAAACACTGAATGCGATTCCTAGTGAGAACACATCGACAAAAAGCATCAACACCATCGACAGATGGTAAAGGGTTCAAGCTCTAACAGAACGCTTCTGGCAGAATTTGAGCAGTGAATATTTAGCGCCACTACAACAGCGCCCGAAATGAATGAGGTCAGAAAAAGAACCCAAGGTAGGCGATCTGGTTCTCCTTAAAGACGAACGGATGCAAGAGACACAGTAGAAGCTCACGCGAATATTTGAGTTGCATCCAGGAAACGATGGACACGTTCGAGTCGTCACACTGAAAATAAAAACATCCACACTGAAAAGGCCTATCACAAAACTATGCCCTCTTCCAACGAACAAAACCACACAAGAACAGCAAATTATTTCAATAAAACCAAACAAGAACAAGAAATAATTTAAACACTTACTAAATAATTACAAAATAAAAAAATAAAATCACAACTCTCAGGGCAAAGGTAAACAAAAAAAAAAACTCCCTCATACAATAAATATCTCATGCCATCACTATCAACTCAAAACATAAACAATTGTTTCAATCCATCATCATACTGTTCCGATCACTCATCTTCAAACTTCATCAATAATATCTAAGGAAAATATACAACACATATACAGTCCAACAACCATTCAATATCATAGCTAAAATTTTCAACAATTAAACTAAATAAATCTTCTTAAATCCATAAAATCAAAATAAAATTATATCATAACTCATCTCGCATCAACGTATTCACATACAAATGTGGGATCGAGTCAAACCGCGCACACTTCGCCACACAAACATACAGAACAGAACGACGACGGCACGTACGACGCTTTGCAGACCATACAAAACAAACCACATAACATAACAGTGGCATCAGTCGTTCGCAATCTCCGCAGAGAATAGATGTGACTCGGCTTTTCTTAAAGTAGAATAAAAATAGTGACTCCGTTTTCTTAAAGTAAATTAGTTGCAATTTGGATAATTGAATCAGTAGCCCGGCGGTTAGCGGCACGGCGTTTTTCATCAAATTGCTTGATACAGGTTCGAATTTTGTTTTCTCCTCAAATTGTGTGATTTCAAAAGAAAACCAACAAGTAAAAGGAAAGAAATCAAGTGATGGATGGTGCAGAGCGTTCCGCTCTTCTCATAGCGGGAGTTAAAAAAGCCAACAATACGGTTGCTGGTGCCGTGGCGAAATCCATTAAAAGGCAGATCTAAGGAAAAAGAAAATAAGTGCCATGCTAAAAGCTAAAGGTGATAAAGTTGAGGTCCAGTATGAGGGGGGCAATAACAACTTTGCCTCTCTGGCGTCATTTGAGTCGGAAGACGAAGATGAAGAAATAAAGAATATTACCAGCGGCATACTAAAGCGGGAAGAAAAAGTGCTTGCTATTAAGCATAAACAAACTGCGCGCAGGCAGAATGAGCAACCAAAAGTAGAGAGCTCCCAACAACAAAAGCTACAAGAGCAGAAACAACAACTGCAGAAACAACAAAACCAGCAGCAGCAGCAACAACAGTTGCAGCAAACAATACAAAAGCTGAAACCACAGCAGCTGAAAAAAGAGCAGCAGCAACAACAACAACAACAACAGCAACAGCAGAAGAGGAAGGAGAAGGTGCCTCCTATCAACACCTATATATTAGAAGTAAATTACACCAAGGTAACCATTGGTAATAATTTTAATACTAAGCGACTCGGGAATGATCGCCATGCGATCGAAAGTGAAAGAGCTCCTAAAGGAAACGACGACGGAGCACTACTCATTCACACCACAGTGTGAAAAGCGGCAATCGATGCTGCTGAAGGGGTTGGAACCGTTTTCTGATCCTGAGGAGATCCTAGCACTACTCAAAGTGCGAAGGACTCAAGTTTGTGGGGGTAAGCGTGATACACTGTGTTCGCTGAAAGAGGTTCGGACACACCGCGTCATACTGCCAAATGCAGCCTCGATGCGTGATAGTTTGCGCACGCAAAGAACCACAGTTCCGAGGAGTGTGATCTGGGTAGTGATGGAGCATCCGAGAGGACGCAGCTCTCGTGCGTGTTATGTGGGAACGTGAGACACACCGCAAACTATCGGGATTGTCCTAAGTTCGCTGATATTAAAAAAGCAAAACTGGCTCGGCAGCAGAAGGTGGAGGTCAAACGTTCACCTGTTTGGTTTCAAACACCAGCCGTAACGTCAAAAATTTCCTACGCCCAAATCGTGTCAGGTAGGGGGGCTACGGTACAACAAGCGACTGTTGCTTCTCCGGCGCCAATTCGGAGAACAACCAAAGCTGCACCTAACATGCTGGCCATTAGATGGCCCAGCTGCAACCAGATCTACACGCTGCTGCCGGGCCTAACGAAACACATGTCGTAATGGGTACGCACATGGTGGAGCAAACTTTGAAGGTCATTGCGGTGAATGTTAATTCACTGATTAGGATCGAACGAAGAGCCGCGATGTATAAATTGCTACAAAACCAAACTCTTGATGTACTTTTCGCTAGCGAAACTAAGCTAACCGATAAGCACAAACTGCAGTACAATAATTATATTGTTAGAAGAAGAAATCGGCCCAGACCCAAACGTGGAGGCGGTGTCGCGTTCTCCATTAAAGAAGGTATACAATTTCACAGAGTGTACAAGGGAGTGTTGCGCAGGTTCCGGGTGTTGGAAGCAGTCGTCATTTACATCCCGCTCCGCAGTAGAAAGCGGCTGTACTTGGCCTCTGTTTATGCACCTGAGGCTTCACAATCCACTTTATTCATTACAGAGCTCGACACGATTTTTCGACTTCTGAGGCTGGAATCGGGGGAGAATTATTTTATAATCGGCGGGGATTTCAACGCTAGACACAGAGATTGGGGAAATAATTTGCCAAATACTAGAGGGAACCTACTACTCGATTGGTGGGGTCAGCACGATGTCAGGTACAGACTTTTTTTTTATAATTTACGCGCGCCTAAGGGATTAGATACCCTTTTACTGTTGCCATGGCGCGGGCGGAAAGGTAGAAGGAGGAGAAAGGAAAATTGTTTTGTAGTGGTTTGAAACTCAGGTGTATTTGGTTTCTATATTAGCTGTCCAGGGGTGGGAGTCCGAATAGGACGGAGAGTTCTTTCTTCACTCAGAGTGATTCGAAGTTATAATTCGCACTAGTTTTTTGTGGTTAAAATTCTACAACAGCCAAATCTACGTGCCAGTGTTATGCCTTCATACTCAGAATTTTTCTGTCTGAGTTCCCATTACACAAATGAAAAACTGACTTGCCATGGGCAGGATTCAAACCTTGGACCCTCAGAGTGAGAAGCGATTGCTAGTACCACTACAGCACGCCCACCCTTTGGTCTTAAGACTTGGTCTTAAAGCGACGGATAAACCGTCGTTTCCCAGAGGCGGGTCATATTTGGATCTACTGCTGTACGACGAACGTATACGACTGATAGATACGAATTTACAAACGCTAAACTGTCTGCGCACATTCGTATATGATAGCGACCATTGCGATTTTAGCACCGAAATTACAGTTCCCAACGAAATTGCGGAATTGGAGGAGTTTGTCCACAGATATTCTTACAACTGCAGTAAGACTCGATGGACACGCTTCTCCGCAACCTTAAAAAGAGCGCTCTCCTCGAACACGCTCCACCCACACGAGGAGATCGACAATTACCTAAAACAAATGGACGAGACAATTAAACAAACTATGGACACTACAATACCGCGGTATCAAAGTACGACTAACGAAGACCTGTTCCGCAATTCTACTATTGACGCACTGCACCGACAGAAAAGTAGACTTCTGTCAAGGCTTAAAAACTTGTACAGACAGTTAACTGACAGACAAGACCCGGGGATTAGGACACTGAAGTCGTCAATTAAAAATCTTCAAACGTTAATAAAAGTGAATTACAGAATTTCTGTAAGTTCATATTGGAACAACATGGTTCGGGGTGTAAACGCCAGCAACACGAATATGTATCCGCAAATAAATAAACTATTTCAGAAAAAAAATCAAAATGATCTTCAGTATCTTAAAATAGCCCGAACAACAGACAACGAATGGTTTCTGACAAAAGCAGGTATTGATCCAAATGAGACCGCTGATGATGACGACTTCTTTGTGATCGAGGATCCACAGGAGAAAGTTGAGGACATAGGGGCGACTTTCCAGGAAGTCTAAAAGGCCATTGATACCATTGGCCCCAATTATGACCTAGAAAATCGCGTCTGGGTGCATGACTTCTGCATTCGAATGGCTATCCGAGGGCTCTGGTTTCACCGGTTCAGCGACGAAAATATGACAAATAATGTCATTTACAGAGAGGATGACCTACCCCCGTTCATTACGAAGCAGGAACTCAATGAGAACTTCGACACAATCAGGGCCAAGAAATCAGTGGAGACCGATGGTATTCCGAACATTGTGCTTCGACATCTTCCTCTAGAAGCGGTGGACATTTACACCACCCTGTTTAATAATGCAATGAATAATGCACATTATCCAGCGCATTGGATAATGGCGGTAGTTCAACCTATCCCCAAAAAGGGAAAGGATATATCCAGCGAATCTCCGGATAAGTCCGGTCGATAAGTCTCCTTCCAAATATCAGTCAGGTTTTTGAAATGGTAATAAATAGAGCTCTCACTAGGCGGGTTGAGGACAAACATATAGTTCCGTATAATCAATTCGGTTTTAAGGCGGGACATGATATTTCACACGCCGCGTCTAAACTGGTGTCCGATAACCAATGGAATAAAGGCAAAAAACCATGTACTGGTGCCTGCCTTGTTGACTTGGAGAAGGCCTTCGACACCGTATGGTTAGAGGGTATTTTCTATAAGCTGACTGGGTTGGATCAGTACACCACTCTTGTACATTCTTTATAATATGCTACACAACAGACAGATCATCGTGAAGAATGGTGATGTGACATCTGTTGGAATATTTCAAATTAAAAATGGCCTTTAGCAAGGCGCGGTCAATTCGCCGATCCTATTCAACATTTATACAAACGAGTTGATAGGTTCTCTTCCCCATACTATTGCGTACGCAGACGATTTGATAGCGTACAGAAAAGGTCCGAAAATCGAGGTCGTTAATACTCTCTTGCAGCGTGACTTCGATACGATAAGACGATTTTGCGATGACTGGAGGTTGAAAATTAACTTTCAGAGGGCGAACCTAATACGAGTGGACAACTTCGTAATTAAGCTGACTCGAAGACACATTGCAAGAGCAATGACCTCGACAAATAACCTGATTGTCTGGGGCTTACTGACCCAATTACCTTTACCACGAGAGTGTGCCTTATGACGGCTTCGTTCCACCGGATGCATTCCTCTACCTCGATCAGATAGGGTTGATCCAGGATAGAGCAGCGGTGCCGTTAATCTTCCATGTCGCTCGGACAGCTGGGGACAGGCGACTCAACTACAACAGACACGTCGCACACGGCAGTGTGGATCGTCTCAGGTTTAGTAGGGCAGAGGGGAATCGCGATAAGAGTTCGGCAGCACCAGCATTTCTGGTGGTTGAATGATGGAGAAGATGTTTCGTCGTCGTTTCCGTTAATTATGGACCAGCCTCACTACTGAGGCAGGGCTGACCAATATATTTGCCTTGTAAATAGCGATAGCCAGCTTACATAGGTTTAGGTTAGCATTTAAGTAATATATACATATGTGGGTATATACTAATAAATGTATATAATGGTGTATAATATCTATGTGTGCATATGTGTACTGTGTATGTAGGTTAGGTAGGCTAAGGTTTATTTTAAATTAGATATTAAGTTTTTATAAAAAATAAAAAAATGTCCATATGCTAAGTTTGTGTGAACAATTTTTATTTCTTAGCCTTAAGTATACAAAATAAATAGTTCTACGTAAAATGTAAATAAAGTCGAAAGACATAGATATAAGAATTTAGAGTAGCTTAGAGTGATGTGTGGGGCCAATAAGCTAGTATAAGATTGTTAAGTAATTTTAATCTAGCATTTAAGAATTTTTTTGTTCGTATGTTAGAATTAGTGATTAAGAAAATAAAATGCATTTAAAATTAAAAACAGAAAAATTAAAAAACAGTGGCACTATTCGACGCCAAATCGAAGTACAAAACAAACAAAGATAACCAACGGCATACACAGAATAAAGGATCACGCCACGTAACATACATCTGTCAACAATCATACGATAAACACGAGACAAAGAAAACATACGGCGTACCTAGAACAAACATGATCACATACACAACAAAAGCGAAACAGACGAGACAAGAGTTACCGTACGCATGCACACGACACAAACGAAAGCGACCTTGGAGTAACCCTTCTGGTACTCTGGTAAAAAAGAATAAATCAAACGGGCAGTTGATCAGAAACCGCAATTGATTGTAGTCGTTGTCAAACGCATAGTAGATTAAAATAATCGATGTTAAAATAATTTGTGTAAATAAGAATTGAACTAAAATAAAGGATTATCCATTGGATTTATTTAACGAATGCAGTCCTACATAAACATATATCATCCGCCATAATTATTCTTCCGCTACAAATCCATACATACTACATACACACAACACATATCAATCAATCAAACACAATTCCCAAAATAATAAAATAAAAATTTATATATAATACAGAAATATATATTTAACCACAAGCATCACGCACATTATCAATAAAATACACATTTCACACACAATAATTACAAGCTAATTAAAATAAAAATAAAGAAAAGAAAATCACTAAAAGAAAACAAACATTAATCAACGCAAAAAACAAATGGCACCAGTAAAGTCAGTACGAATAGCGATGTACAACACTTCACACATAATTAATATAATAATAAACAAAAAAGATAAATAAATAAATAAATATGTAATATTAAGACATCACTCACCTGAATTTTAAACACGAACATAAACGAAGTACACTATAAATTAAACAAATTCCCGCACTAAAAACTGAATCTAAACAAACAAAATTCACCACGACTGCCATTATTATTTACGCACATTTGATCAGTGAACAACCATCACAATTCATTCACGCACTCTTCTACTCGTATAAATACGCAATTAAAGAAAGTAGTGCAAAGAGGACAACACTACACAATCAAAAGTAATAGTAAGATATCAGCATACGGATTCAGCCACTTAAGTATAGGGGTGCTCTTGTCACGATTGTGTCTCAAAGTGTTTTGTGTTGTCTGTCCTTATTGCAAAATTTAATAATTTGGTTTCCTTTCACTTGATCCTTCAGTGCAGTTGTAGCAGACTATCGAGCCAAAGGGTGTTCAAGTACAAACCGGAAAATAATTGCGAGCTTTGTTCACGGAGGGAAGAATGTTGCTGATAAAAGTTGAAATTAAAAATTGTTCAATAAAATGTAAAGTAAAAACATAGAATATTGTACACTTAAATATGTAAACAAACACACTTATGATAAATCTCTCATGAGATAAAATTGCATATGTCAAAAATCAACATAAAAGGAAAAGATTTTACACAAAATAAATCATCAATTTTATAACATCGAAACAAACAGTTTGTTTTATTTTAAAGTTATTTTTCTCTACACAGTTTTTGTACACAGTTTTTAAGACAGTACATTTTAATTTAACAACATTTGTTACTGTACGACTCATTTTCAACTAAGTACAACAAGGTTAAACAAAATAACCAGCGCCGAACAACCACTGTAGAGTTTGTGACATACCAGCGAAATATATTTTTTGTTTTGTTTTGTATTTATTATCGTATTTTTTGTCTTTACCTGCGACTTTAGCACGGTGAGGAACAGAGGGAGCAAATTTATTTATTTATTTATTTATTTATTATTTATTATAATGTAAGTAATTGTAACATAATTATAATTTTTTTTCAGCACTAACTACCAGGGCCTGTTTGGAATAATATTATCGTTTATAAACTACTTTCTACATTAATTTGAGTTAATAACTTATACAAATTTTTGATGTTGTGTTCTGTTGGGTTAGATAGAATATTATATACTTAGACTATTGTTAGTAAAAAAAGATTTAGTTAAGAGTTTGATTGCTGGACAGTCGTGAATGATGTGCCTGATGGTTAATGTGGGAGATGTGTGGCAGAGATGGCAGTTAGGTGGGCTATTTTTTGTGATTAAATGTTCGTGGGTTATTTTGTGAATATGTGATTTGTGAATTTGTTGATTTGTGAATGTCCAAGACGCAGACGTAGGAAGCATTAAGTCATTTTAACTTGAGTATTACTTGGGTATATTACTACTTCACCTTCTCGATTTATTGAATAATAATGGTGGGTATAGTTAGACCACTCTTCACTTTTGCACTTTTTGTAAATGTTTTTAATTTGTTTTTCTACGTCTTTCCTATTGATGATATAGAATGTTAAAATCGGTTCTCTTACAGCCAGTTTTGCAGCAGTATCTGCCATTTTATTGCCTTTAATTTGGATATGACTTGGGGTCCATATAATTATTAGTGAGTTTTTCATTTCTGTTAATTTGTCATGTATTTCGCTGATGATTGTGTTATTGTTGTTAGTGTTTATAATCGTTTGGACGGTAAAGAGGCTGTCAGTACAGATTAGAGTTTTTGTATTGTGAACCATATTTATTGCTTGGAGAACAGCAAACGCTTCTGTTGTAAATATGGAGCAGAATTTAGGGAGGATTCCTTTGCATATAATATTGCTATGCGCATTTATGACGACAAACGATGTTCCAACATCACTTTTTGATCCGTCGTCGGTATAGAGAATGTGCCAGTTTGTGTGTTTGTGTATGATTTCATTTAACTTTTGTTTGTAAACTAAGTGGCTTGTGTTTCGGAAATTTAGCAAGGTATGTGATTATAGAAACTCTTGGAAGTAGCCAGGATGGGCGGATTGTGGGTCGCAACTTTTTTGTGATAATTGGAATCCCGTGTTTATTGGACAGGTCGATGGTGTTTGAAAGAGAAGAAGGATACTTTTTAGTTTCCTTTCGTTTGATAAATTTTCTTGTGTCTACAAATATTGGTGATTTGAACGATGTGAGCACTTTAGCGATTAGGGGAGAGGATAGATAGTTATATCTGTGTTCGATTGAAGGCAGACCGCTTTCTGTAAGGATGTCTTTAAGCACTCTAGAGTTGTTTCGGAACATTTACCATAAATTACCAGTCCGTAATCAATTTTTGATAGAATAATTGATCGGGTGACGTTGATTTGGGTGTTGATATGTGCGGATCCAATCTTAGATTCTGAGTATATTAAAATATTTAATCTGGTAGCTAGACTGTTCTTAAGGGCTAAACAGTGACGTTTAAAATTATAACTAGAATCAAAGTCTATACCAAGAATTTTGAGAGAAGAAAACATTTAAATAGTAGGTACTGTAAGTATTGTAGGCTAACTTTATTTTACTTTACTTTATTCATATATATGTAGGTATGTACGTATTATAAGATTGAGGCTGAAACAAATAATTATGTTTATTTATTTCCTAATTGTTTGAATACATCTGTGTTTTTCAAATCCTTGTGGTACACCTACTCTCATTTAGAGTATGTTTGATGTTTGGTCCTTACATTTTACATAAAAAAAGAGGTCTGATAGGTAGCCATAGCCACTCGTTTATTATTTGTTTTGTTCATGCATGTTAAACAATAGGAAACAAAATCAACTCTGCTCTTAGCCCACTTTAGTTAAAGGCATTTATGTATGTGAAAATGCATTTGCAAAATATTTTTGTCTTTAGACATTTACATAATACATATTAGAAGATGATTTTTAGCTATTCACAGTGCCTTAACCAAAATGGTTCTAGGGGACACGAACGCGGACGTGGCAGAATATTGACCCCCAGCACCTCCCTTACCTCACAACCACCTTAGTTTTTTTTTTCAAAGTTCAGTTTTCAATGCATTTTATTTACTTAATCACTAACTCTTACATACTAACAAAAAATGCTTAAATGCTAGCTTACAATTACTTAACAATCTTATACTAACTTACTGGCCCCACACAGGCACTCTAAGCTAATCTGAATTCTTATATCTATGTCTTTCGACTTCATTTACATTTTATTTATAAATGTTTATTTTGTATACTTAGGGCTAAGAAAAAATTTATAACAAAAAACTTAGCCTATGGATGTAATTTTTTATTTTTTATAAAAGCTTAGTATCTAAATTACAATAAACCTTAGCCTATCTAACCTAAATACACAATACACACATAAACACACATAGACATTATACACAATCATATACATATATACATTTGTATACACTGATATCTGTATATGTTTCTTAAATGCTAACCTAAACCTATGTAAGCTGGCCACCGCTATTCACAGAGCAAATAAATTGGTCAGCTCTACCTCATTAGTGAGGCTGGTCCGTAATTGACGGAAACGACGACGAAACATGCTGGTGCTGCCGAACGACATCCCTCTTATCGCGATTCCCCACCGCCCTACTGAACCTGAGGCGATCCACACAGCCGTGTGCGACGTCTTTGTTGTAGTTGAGTCGCCTGTCCCCAGCTCTCCGAGCGACATGGAAGATTAACGGCACCGCTGATCTATCCTGGATCAACCCTATCTGATCAAGGTAGAGGAATGCTTCCGGTGGAACGAAGTCGTCAAAGCGCACACTCTCGTGGTAAAGGTAATTGGGGTAGTAAGCCCCAAATATCAGGTTATTCGTCGAGGTCATTGCTCTTGCAATGTGCCTTCGAGTCAGCTTAATTACGAAATTGTCCACTCGTATTAGGTTCGCCCTGTTGTAAAGGACTTCATTAGGATAAAATTTCTTGCACTCCGACTCTGGTGTTCTGTACAAACGAAGACAAGTGCTAAGACAAGCCCTCTCAAACACCCGAATCTTTTCCATTAAGCTTGCTCGTACATTGAACCACACGGGACAACCAAATATCAGCATGGGCCTGATAAGGGCCATGTAGCAGATTACCTTTATCCTCGCATCGAGTTGGCTGCTATAAAACAGTCTCTTTGTAAGGGCAAAAGCACCTTTAGCTCTGGCCAGAGCAGCATCTACATTTTTGCCAAAATACAGAAACTGATCTAGCCAGATTCCAAGGTATCTGACTATATTTCGACAGGCAAGAGGCTGTCCGTGTTGTCCAATAATCGAGAACTTTCTCCAATTTTTTCTGGTATCCCTTGAGGCTCTAGACAACGGCGTCCTAAAGAGAATGGTTTCCGACTTCTGAAAGTTGAATTTCAACTTCCACTCATCGCAAAATCGTCTTATCTTATCGAAGTCATGCTGCAAGAGAGTATTAATGACCTCGATTTTTGGACCTGTTCTGTACGCTATCAAATCGTCTGCGTACGCAATAGTATGTGGAAGTGAACCTATCAAGTCGCTTGTAAAAATGTTGAATAGGATCGGCGAATTGACCGCGCCTTGCTGAAGACCATTTTTAATTTGAAATATTCCAACAGAAGTCACCTCACCATTCTTCACGATGAGCTGTCTGTTAGTTAGCATATTATAAAGAATGCACAAGAGTGGTTTACTGATCCCCAGTCTAGTCAGCTTATAGAAAAGACCCTCTAACCATACGGTGTCGAAGGCCTTCTCCAAGTCAACAAGGCAGGCACCAGTGCACTGTTTCTTGCCTTTGTTCCATTGGATATCGGACACCAGTTTAGACGCGGCATGTGAGATATCATGTCCCGCCTTAAAACCGAATTGATTATCCGGAACTATATGTTTGTCCTCAACCAACCTAGACAGAGCTCTATTGATTACCTTACTGATATTCGGAAGGAGACTTATCGACCGGACTTATCCGGAGATTCGCTGGATATATCCTTTCCCTTTTTTGGGATAGGTTGAACCACCGCCGTTTTCCAATGCGCTGGATAATGTGCATTATTCATTGCATTAGTAAACAGGGTGGTGTAAATGGCCACCGCTTCTAGAGGAAGATGTCGAAGCACGATGTTCGGAATACCATTGGTCCCCACTGATTTCTTAGCCCTGATTGTGTCGAAGATCTCATGGAGTTCTTCCTTCGAAATGAACGGGGGTAGGTCACCCTCTCTGGAAATGACATTATTGGCCGCATTTTCGTCGGTGAACCGGGTGAAACCAGAGCCCTCGGATCGCCAGTTCCCTATTTCATTTCGAATGCAGAAGTCGTGCACCAAGACGCGATTGTCCAGGTCGTAATTAGGGCCAATGGTATCAGTGGCCTTGTATACTTTCTGGAAAGTCGCCCCTATGGTCTCAACCTTCTCCTGTGGATCCTCGATCACAAAGAAGTCGTCATCATCAGCGGCCTCATTTGTATCTATACCTGCTATTATCAGTAAGCGTTCGTTGTCTGTTGTCCGGGCTATTTTAAGACACTGAAGGTCGTTTTGATTTTTTCTCCGAAATAGTTTATTTATTTGCGGAAACATATTCGGGTTGCTGGTGTTTACAGCGCAAACCTTGTTGTTCCAATACAAACTTACAGAAATTCTGTAATTCTCTTTTATTAGCGTTTGAATATTTTTAATCGACGACTTCAGTGTCCTAATCTCCGGGTCTTGTCGGTCAGTTAACTGTCTGTACAAGTTTTTAAGTCTGGTCAGAAGTCTACTATTCTGTCGGCGCAGTGCGTCAATAGTAGGATTGCGGAACAGGTCTTCGTTAGTCGTACGTCGATATCGCGGTGTTGTAGTGTCCATAGTTTGTTTAATTGTCTCGTCCATTTGTTTTAGGTAGTTGTCGATCTCCTCGTTTGACAAATTCCTATTGGACGGTGTGTGGAGCATGTTCGAGGAGAGCGCTCTAGTCAAGTTTGCGGAGAAGTGTGTCCATCGAGTCTTACTGTAGTTGTAAGTATATCTTTGGACAAACTCCTCCAATTCCGCAATTTCGTTGGGAACCGTAATTTCGGTGCTAAAACCGCAATGGTCGCTGTCATACACGAATGTGCACAGACAGTTTAATGTTTGTAAATTCGTACCTGTCAGTCGTATACGTTCGTCGTACAGCAGCAGATGCAAATAGAAGCCGCCTCTGGGAAATGACGGGTTATCCGTTGCTTTAAGACCGAGTCTGTACATGACATCGTGCTGACCCCAACAATCGAGTAGTAGGTTCTCTCTAGTATTTGGCAAATTATTTCCCCAATCTCTGTGTCTAGCGTTGAAATCCCCGCCGATTATAAAATAATTCTCCCACGATTCCAGCCTCAGAAGTCGAAAAAGTGTGTCGAGCTCTGTAATGAATAGGGTGGATTGTGAAGTATCAGGTGCATAAACAGAGGCCAAGTACAGCCGCTTTCCACTGCGGAGCGGGATGTACATGACGACTGCCTCCAACAACCGGAACCTGCGCAACACGCCATTGTACACTCTGTGAAATTTTATACCTTCTTTAATGGAGAACGCGACACCGCCTCCACGTTTGGATCTGGGCCGGTTTCTTCTTCTAACGATATAATTATTGTACTCCAGTTTGTACTTATCGGTTAGCTTAGTTTCGCTAGCGAACAGCACATCAAGAGTTTGGTCTTGTAGCAATTTAAGCATTGCGGCTCTTCGTTCAATCCTAATCAGTGAATTAACATTCACCGCAAGGACATTCAAAGTTTGCTCCACCATGTGCGTACCCATTACGACATATGTTGCCTTAGGCCCGGCATCAGCGCGTAGATCTGGACCACCCGCTTGGCCTGTTCTTGTACTTGCTGCTGCAGCTGAGCCATCTGCCCTTGGATTGCGAGCAAGATGGCTAGCAGGTTAGGTGTAGCTTCCGTTGTTCTCGGCGTTGGCGCCGGAGAAGCAACAGTCGCTTGCTGTACCGTAGCCCCCCTACCAGACGCCATTTGGGCGTAGGAAATTTGGGACGTGACGGCTGGTGTTTGAAACCTGACAGGTGAACGTTTGACCTTCACCTTCTGCTGCCGAGCCAGTTTTGCTTTCTTAATGTCAGCGAACTTAGGACAACCCCGATAGTTTACGGTGTGTCCCACATTTCCACATAACACGCACGAGAGCTGCGACCTATCGGATGCTCCGTCAACACCCAGAGGACATTCTTCGGAACTGTGGTTCTTAGCGCACGTCACGCATCGAGGCTGCATTTGGCAGTCCGACGCGGCGTGCCCGAACCTCTGGCAGCGAACGCATTGTATAACGCATTCGCTCCTTTTTAGTTTTTCCCAGTGAACCACCTGGTAGTCTAGGACATTGATACTCCTTAGACTATCCAGACGGCTTTCGGGACTGAGTTGCTCCAGGAAGAACGGCAGACTCCGTTTCTCCCGCCTAGCTCTAGCTGTGGTAAATGGCTTTACCCCTACAAACTTTAGTCCTTCGCACTCCTTCTCTTTGAGCAGTGCCAGGATCTCCTTAGGATCAGAAGACGGTTCCAACCCCTTCAGCAGCATAGATTGCCGCTTTTCACACTTCGTTGTGAATGAGAAGTGCTCCGTCGTCGTTTCCTTTAGGAGCTCTTTCACTTTCGCGTAGCCCTCCACTGTATTACAGTGGATGCCATGGCGAACGTTCCCCAATCTCATAATATTAAAATTATTACCAATGAACAACTTACACAGGTCCTTGGTTTCATTTACCTCTAATTTATAGGTGTTGATAGGAGGCACCTTCTGCTTCTTCTTCTGTTGCTGCTGCTGTTGCTTCTGTTGTTGTTGTTGTTGCTGCTGCTGCTGCTGTTTTTCCAGCTGCTGTGGTTTCAGCTTTTGTTGTTTTTGCAGCTGTTGATGTTTCTGCTGCTGCTGTATTGTTTGCTGCAGTTGTTGCTTCTGCTTCTGCTGGTTTTGTTGTTGCTGTAGTTGTTGTTTCTGCTCTTGTGGCTTTTGATGTTGGGAGCTCTCTACTTCTAGTTGCTCCCTCTGCCTGCGTGCAGTTTGCCTTTGCTTCATAGCAAGCACTCTCTCTGTCAGCTTTTGTATACTGATGTTGATTTCATTTATTTGCTCATCCTCATCTTCCGATTCGGATGACGCTAGAGAGGCAAAGTTGTTATTGCCCCCCTCTTATCGGACCTCATCCGCTCTTTCGACGGCATTTATTCTTTTTTTCTTAGGTTAGGAGGGGTTTTCAAACTCCCCCTCCTTTTAATGGTTTTAACGGCACTGGCAACACTATTACTGCCTTTTCCAACTCCCGTTATGGGAAGAGCGGAGTGCTCTCCACCATCCATCGCGTGATTTTATTTTTTTTTTGTTTTCACAATTTGAGCCAAAAAAAAAAAAAAAAGTTCCAAGTTTGGCCCGGGATCGAACTCCCGTCCCACGATTTGATGACCGACGCCGCTAACCGCTTGCCTACCGAGTCAACTAATAGAGTTTGTTACCAATTATTTTTAAAAAGATAACTTTTTCACTTTAGGAAAAGCCGAGACACATCTATTCTCCTCGGAGATCTGCGAACGACTCAAGTTTTTTTTTTTTTTTTTTTCAAATATTCATACATTATGTACATATGTAAATATTTATTTCAGTTTACATATTCATTAAATTTTGCATCTTTTTTGTCTTTTGTTTTCATTCAATAAATCAAATATTTTGTTGATTTTATTTATAAATTCTGCTGTTGGTTGCGCAAACTGTGCAATTTTCTCTGGAAATTTAATCAAGCGCTGTGATACATTGGTTGCCCAAACCACGGATCTGCTAAGTACTTTTGCCGCATTAGTTTTTTGATGTTCTGTGGGATCTTTTAGACACATTTTTGTGTTATTATTTCTTTCTGTATTATAGATATACTCAATTATTTTCCAGCTTATAACTCCATCCAGAGTTTGTAAGTCTGATCTTAAAAGATTGTTTCTTACACTTTTGATTAAATGTGGCACATCATACATTCCATACAGTTCTTTTTTGTAAAGAAAGGGACTGTTGTTCCCATCCCGCTTTAATTTATTGAAAAGGCTTCGATTCGTAGGACCTTGGTCACAGCAAATGCCTCTTACGTTTAGTTCCAGAATTCTACATATGTCAAGTATACAGTTGTATATTTCAATTTCGAGCTGCTTTGTTGGTATATTGCTTGGACAGATCACATCATAAAGCACATGTTTATATTTACCACATATATCACGAATCATGAAAACGCAAACCGATTTCGCCCACAAATCTAATCTTTGATTTTCTCCATAATCATCTCATCGAATATTAAAATGACTTTTTGTGTTTTGGTTCCAATGTTAAAACATTTTTTTTGTATTTCCTCAAAAATATTTTCATTTAGACCAGTAAATTAACTTTTAAGTTGTATCCATCTGTGCAATGAAGCTGGGTGTGGTAAGTGCAATTGCAGCTGATCGCGAAGAAAATTATATCCAGACGACGAGCGGAAAAATATACATTGGCAAATCCACCTTTCTTCTTGGGTAAATTATCATTTGCCTTGTGATAAAATGAGTTTGCAAAATGTTTTCGAATTTTTATTTATGTCATGTAAGAAATCTATTTTTTCTTCTAGTGTTTGCTTTTGACATTCTCTAAGCTGTGCGTTATCTTTTTTTATCCTGCGGACTTTAAGGATATTGCTGAATTTTAGACTTTTTTTAGCTCTCTTTTTGAGGATTTTGTTAATTTTTTCAGTCTACTTACTTACTGAATATAAAAAAATTGATTTTTTGTATTCGCTTCGCATTTCTAGCACACAGGTTATATGGAATCTATAGATCTGTTGCAGTCTATAAGTGCTGAAACTTCATTTAGTTCATCAATGGATATATCTGTACTCGTTTGCACTTTTAATCTTTTGCGATTAGAGTAGTTTATTTTGGCTTTCTTAGGATCAAAAGCAAGTTCATTGTCATTAGATTCCAAAAACATTCCACTCTTTTCATAAAAAGTGTAGGAACAGCGTCGTGTTTTAATTTTTTTTTTTTCAAAAAATTTCAAATCGAAATGTTTATGATTTTCAACATTATCACGGGATTCTTCTGCCGGTGCTGGCCAGTCATTATATTAATTCTTAGTTCCCTTTTTAGGAAATGTACGCATTTACCTTCCTGGAAATTGGGCAGTTGTTGCATTGCAGCATACAATTTGTATTTGCAAGTACCAAGGTACCTAATCAACCTGAAATAAACTTAAATAATATAGTTTACCTTTCCTAGATTAAATCTTCAGAATTTAATTTTTACTGGATACATACAGTAAAATATTACTTTTCACTTCGAAAAAATACAATTTAAATATTTTTTACCACACCATAGATCTACACAGATCGAAACTCCGTTCAATATAGCAAAATGAAAAGGAAAATACGTACATGCATGTGAATATATATACATACACATGTATATAATTTATACTACTCGTACCGGGGTTTGCTTAAAAAAATATTTTTATTTATTCCAAACCGATTAGCTCTTACAAAATTTTCTTACTAACTAACTGGGGACCATTCGTCACTTCTTTATATTAGTTCTCACATTGCTATCTCAGCTGTCTTGCATGCAGCGCGTCTGAACTTTTGTGACATTGGACACTTTCTTTGCAACATTGTTGCTGATATTAAATTGCCGTGATCGCGCAACGTGTGGGAAAATACTTTATTTTGAAGTTATTTGGAAAAAGAAAAAATGAATGAGGTATCAGATTTTATGGGATACATAACCTCACCCCCGTTAGATTTCAAATTCTCCTGAATTGTTGGGATTATATTTTGAATGGAAACTTTGACACCTTTGTTCTTCTTGTAGGAAAAGCAAATTAGAATTACGAATACGAATATAATAGCAGTTAAATTTTTATGAAATTCTTACAAATTAAAGAGCTGTCGTCTAATTTCCTCATTTTTAAAAGTTTATTCTTTCTTAGCTTACAACTATTTTCTGTAATACAATTATTTATATGTTATAGGTCACTTACATGTTGGATTTTATTGTATACTTTGTTTTATTAAATTCTATTACATATTGATCAACTATAATAACTTCCATCATAACTTTACTTGGGATTGGTGTGATAAAGTTATAATTTACAAGTTTATATGAAGATACCATCTTTAATGCCAATATTATCCAATATCTTCTGTCATATTTCAGTAATCCTACTTTAACATTTTGAAGTTTATATTTAAAAGTCAAGTTCTGTTTCGTTCATTTCTGTTATGGTCGCCATGCTAAGGTGTATTATTCCGTGTTTTATCGACGGAAAAACATTCTAAGTCTCAATAATTGGTCTAACTTAAGTTGCTGTAATATAACCCTTGTAAATGTTTTAGTTAATTCTTTCATATTTAGTTTTATTACACTCTTTAAGTAGAATATACTTTCATTAAAGTGCGAATTGATTTCTGCGTGTTTGTCTAAATTACCTGTTGCATTTTGATTATTGTTTTCTATTTGCTTGATATGGTCCGAAATCTCTTGCCTGTCGTTGTCGTCCATTGTCCCGAATAGCCGTTTCTCTGCTTTACCTATAAGATTGATAAGCCTCCGCTTTTTCCTCATCTATTTATTTGGTTCAATTGTTGTTAACTTGGCATAAAGGGTTCGTAATTCATTTCTTATTATTGGGTCACTAAAAATTAGTAGTTTTTGAGTGTTTTGCTCGATCAGCTTAATTGTCTGTCTTATTTCTGTAGTATTAATGGTGTGTAAATTGGTCTTCGTATCTTGCACGATTTCAGTCTATCCCATATTAATTTCTACGTATCCGTTGTCTGTTGTTATTCTGTCAATCGTTAATGTTGCTATACCTTTTCTCGTCATTATTGTCAGTATGAGACACGCTAAGGTCGTCATCTGTCGAAGTTGCGAGGCTGGTTTAATATTTACTGGGTGTTCTTTATCGACTGTCTTTAATCTATATCTAGGTTCATTTTTGTAATAATTTCTCTTATAATTTTTAACTGGTACTATTTTCCTATTTTCTTTATACTCTTGCCTATCCTTATTTAGTTAACTAATATATTTTTATTTTTGAAGGTTTATTCTCTAAGCAAGTGTTGTCAGATCCGCAAACATTGCTTCTTCTGGGGTCATCTTTATTGTTGAATGGTATCTATTGTTATAATTATTTACTGACCTAAGCACTTTTTGAATTAACATAATGTTAAATCCTCGCTTCTTGTTGTTACTAATTTTTCCTGGAGGGTTGAGGGAAACCTTTCAATGTCGCTATTCCCAGTGTGTGTGTTTGCTTTGATTGAGTATAAGTCTACCTGTTGTTATGCGAAATACGTTTTAATATTTTCAGATTTATATTCCTTGTCTGTAACTAATTTTGAAGGTTTTCCAAATTTTGAGAAGTGTTCTTCTAAGGTTTAATTTTTTTTATACAGTTTCCCTTAGCTAAATAATAAAGGTATGCTTTATTGGTTAATTTATCTATCAGGGTTAGGAATGCTTGCTTCGTGAAATAATAACCGTCCATGTGCAGAATTTCATTTGGTCTAGAAGGTGTTTGGCTAAGTTCGTATTTCAGTTTAATTGGCTTTCTTTCATACTTCACTTCAAGACACGTTTTACAATTATTTATAATTTTTGTGATTTGTTTAACTAACTTGGGATAGTAAATTTTGTTTTTTAAACTATGGTATGTTTCAATAATATCACTGTGTAAACTTTCTTTCGTGTGATAAAGTAAAATTTGTTTGTGAGCTTCTTCTAAAGTACCTATTTCCCTGGCCCTAAGAGTTGTTTTCACGAATTTTATTTTTTTCTCATGGCTGAAAAGTTCAATTAGAAGTTGTTGTATTTTGTTAAATTCATGGTATGAAAGTTCAGTGTAAATTCCTATTATACCTGGCTTAATATATCTACGTTATAAGTCGACCCAATATTCTCGTTCTCTCGTCATGTCTATGTAAATTATCCTTCTATTATGTACCACTTCCATTTCTTTGTTAGACTATTGCTTCTTTTATCGGGATATAGTCTAGCTGTTGTTCATCTTGCGAATGTACTGTTGCGTTGTCTGAGATATTATTTATTGATTGATTTTCTGTATTGTTATTTGCATTATCTTCCTTATTATATTCTGGAATTCGTCTTAAAAAGTCTGCTATATGTTTGAGTAAACATCACTGGTTTCGTTGGCTAAACTCTTATCCGTTATATTTTTTATTTAAATACTTTATGGGTATATGATCGGTTATTATTTTAAATCATTTTCCCCATAAATATAGTCTGAAATATGATACTGCCCATATTATTGCCAAGAATTCTTTGTCCGTGAATAATAAGAATAATTCTTCTCATGATCGTTTAAAGATCGTGAGGCATAACAGACCGGTTGTCCTTCTTGCATTAAGGCCCCACCGATCGCATAATTGCTTGCGTCAGTGTACACCGTAAATCCTTTTTTGAAGTCATTGAACTTAAGGATCGGATGTTTAATAATGTTTGTTTTAAGTGTTTCAAATGCCTAGATATATTCTGGGTCGTTAACCTTTATGTTCTTATCTTTTCTCAAATATTTAAGAATCGGACTAGCTATTTTAGCATAATCCTTTACGAATTTTCTATAATAGACAGTGACACCGAGAAAGCCTTTTAATTGCTTTTCTGTTTTAGGCAAAAGGTACCTAATCTTGAATACATTTTATTTTCACTGGGTTCGACTTCATACCTTCTGCTGTTAAGGTATATCCCAGAGACTCTGTATTTTTTTTCAGGAACGAACACCTATAGAATTGAACTTTGCGGTTGTGTTCGGCAAGCCTCTGAAATATTAATCTTAGAGAACTTATATGTTCTTGTAAACTGGTTGAAAAAAACAATATATTATCTAAGTAGACGACACAGATTTTGTTAATATATTCCCTCAGAATGTCATTCATTAACTTTTGAAAGGTTGCTGGCGCATTCTTTAAGCTAAATGGCATTCTAACGAATTCATATAATCCATTTGGAGTAACAAATGCCGTTTTATGAATGTCATTGGGATGCATCTTTATCTGATGGTATCCCTTAGCCAGATCTAGTGAGGAGAATTATTGTGGATTTCCTAACTTATCCAATATCCCATCTATATTTGGAATCGGATACTTATCGTCGACTGTAATCTTATTTAGCTTTCTGTAGTCAATGCACAGTCTAAATTTCTGTTGTCCTGAACTATTTAACTTTTTGGCAACAACTACTATTGGCGACGCGTATCTACTGTTATTTTCTTATAATACCTTGCGCTTCCATCTCTTGTAATTGTCTTCTGACTTCGTTTTCATGTCTAGGTGGTAGTCTGTAAAGCTTTGCATTAATTTGTCGGTCGGTCGTAGTTCCTATCTCGTGTGTTATGGAGAGTCTGTATTTGTCAACAGATCCCCTTCACGGTAAATTAGTTTTTTATATTGATTAAGGAGAACTTTCATTTGTTGGAGTTCCTACTTATTAAGATGGCTTAAATCAATCTCTTTTTTGCTGCGACTGAGCTCGAAACAATCAAGAGTTGCTTCGTTCTCTACCGAATAAATCGGTATAACCGGTCAATTTTTTAAAATGATGTTTTTATCATTGAAATTAATTGTTTAACGATTACACTTAGCAAATCCATCTCCACTAATAAATCGTAAGGCTTGTCGCCTAACTTCCTTGTGTACCACCGTGTTGCTCCTTTTTTGTCATAGTTAAATTCTGTCGGTATACTTGTAATGACTCTGTCGATGATTTCTGCCATTGCACTATTTATTGTTTGCAGTTTTAATTTAACTTTTTCGTAAATTTTAAATTTACTACAGTCTACCCTACTAATAATGCTCATGTTTGAGCCCTTGTCAATGAGTGATTTGTATATTCGTTTGTCAATTGTCAAATCAGTAAATATCTTATTACCGAGGCCTAGAAGTGAAAAAACTCCGGTTCGATATTCCGAACCTCTTCAGAAATTTGCCTGTTCCACCTTTTCTTCATTATCATTATAGGTTATTTGCCCACCTCCATTGGTTGTAGGTTCTGTTGTGCGTTCCTGCACTGGCCTGATCTGTTGAACACTGGTTGTGAGTTTTGATATGACCTCTGATTGTTATTTCTGCATGGGTCTGAACTGTTTGGGTGTGTGTTATTATTGTATTGCCTAGCTCGCCCTACGTTCTCCCTATTGCAGTTCCTATTATGGTTGTCCGAGTGAGAGTTTTTATGTTGGTCATGAGAAAGCTGACTATTTTGTTGAGCACTGCTAGTCTTATTGTCCTGTTTCTGAGTTTTGTTGTTCGGCGGTTGCTGTCTATTGTGTGATATAAAATTGCTGCCTAAATAATTAAAATCAAATCCTATATAACTGTATAAATTTTTCTTTAACTTCAACTTTAATTTCAACTTCGCTGGTCCGCAAAATTTTGGTATTCTGGATCGCCTGCCATAACTCCCTTTTCGTATTTTCGTCGACGCTATCCAGGTGTAGTTGGACTCCCGTAATAAACTGCGTTGGTTGTTGTGGTTCGCCGTTGAATTCTCTGATGTAAGTGATTTCCTTCATTATTAGAGCAGAGCCGTGACCGCTCTGGAACGGATTTCTGTTAGCCAATGCTTTTATGGCTGTTATTAGTCTTTCTGCTAAAACTGCATCCATCTCTTCTTGTTCAATTTGTATTTTGAAGAACTTAGAAACATTGTCCTTTCGACGAATTTTGGACGGTTTTTTTAATTAGTTAGTGACTAAATGTTCTAGCTGATTTTAAGCTAGTTTGGTAACGAGTTAGTGAGTTAGTGTTAGTGTTCTCGCTGATTTTAAGCTATATTTGTTTTTCGAGTGCCGAGTTAGTGTGACGTATTAATTCTTACTTTTAGATACACTTCCACTATTTTTGAAAGCTTTTTTTTTGGGTTCGATGTAGAGCATTTCTAATTTTAAGATACACTTCTACACTCTACACTTATTTACACTTTCAAAAACTTATTTTCCTCGGGCCTATTTGGATTCTTATGGATTCAAACAATTTATTTAAATTCTACCGACTGTGCCATTTATACTACTCGTACCGGGGTTTGCTTAAAAAATATTTTTATTTATTTCAAACCGATTAGTTCTTACAAAGTTTTCTTACTAACTAGCTTGTGACCATTCGTCACTCCCTTATATCAATTCTCACACTACTCACTGCTATCTCAGCTATCTTCCATGCAGCGCGTGTGAAATTTTGTGGACGGAACGGAACGTGTGGGAAAATACTTTACATTGAAGTCAGTTGGAAAAAGAAAAAATGGATGAGGTATCAGATTTTATATGGTACATAACTTGTATAAATGAAATTGTGTATCACAGTCGCAGGTCGCAGACGGTACAAAGAGTAGCAAAAGAAAAAGCTTTTCGCACAGAAAATTTATTTTCCGTTTTTTTTTCGAAGTAGAAAAGCTTTTCGTTTTCCCATCGTTGTTTGATCATCGCAAAACAGATCAACATTGTTTTGTATGGGGATGCGATATCTGGGTAAGTTTATTATCTGTGCTAATAGCATCAACTGTGATAACCCACGAACCATTTGTTTTTTTACTACTGATAAGTTATGAGTATATTAATTTTATCTGCATGCATATCGTGATTCCCACGATGGTGCGTTTATTCATCCACTTTATCTTAGGACTTTCGCAGTTATGTAATTTACAGCACATTCGATTGAACCATAATTTGTGACGTAGCTGGGTGGGATATGATACTTATCTACTCCTAGCCCAGCAGCTTAAATTTGAACTTCTTTCGTTTTTTTTAGGGGATTTACATATGTATTGTATATCTGCAGACTCTTATTAGCACTTGCACATCCGAAACTGATAACCGAAACACGATTCACTTTATAGTCTTTTGTAAATGTTCGTTAATTTGTTTTACAGTTTAATATTTAGTTTTTTTATCCACACACGTTGGGCGCCAGAAATGTACGTTAAGAGCATTCTCTTAACATTAAATTGGGATCTCTACTTGTATGAATCAAGTATCATAGTTTCATCTTCCTTGTATTAGATCGAAGTACGAAATTCGACAAAAAGAAGAGATTTCGTACTTTTCAGGCTAGCGAGCAGAGCGAAAAGAAAAAGAAACTATCTTCCTTGCGAGTTGTTGAACGATTACACTTTCTTTTTACTAACTGACTGGCAAACGGTCATATTCAAGTAAAATAACAAATTATAATTCACGTAATAATAAAAAATATGGTGGCTATCACTGCAAGTGGCGCCAAATTCAAATCTGTTATATTTTGTACAAGGTGTTATAAAAATTGCAGAATGTATATATTGTAGATAACAGATTACTCGATTACATTATTGACATCGCATAGATTAGAATAATATGACAGATAATAAAGTTACATAGACATCGCATGCGGAGTAAAAATATATGTCACCTTTTCAGACGAATGGGATTTGCGACATGAGGGATGTTGCTCGGCAGCACCAACACTTTTGGCGGCTTGTTGAAGAGGAGGATGCTTTGTCGTCGAACTCCTCCAGTGATATGATATGTAATTTTTTTAGCCATGGCCGGCTTACATAGTTTTACGTAAGTTTAAGTTAGGTTTTAGGAAAAAAATATATATAAAAACACAAAAAAAAACACAATATATATATATATATGCATATATTTATATATTAAGTATATAGGTATTATGGATATATATGTATGTATGTGTATGTATTAGACGTATGTAGGTTAAGTAGATTAAGATTTATTTTTAGGTAGTCTATAAGTTTTTATAGATAAAAAAAAAGTTTTTTTAATTAAAATTCAGTTTCTTAGTTGTAATAAATGTAAAAATAAAAATAAAATTAGACAGTAAGATTCGTCGAAAGATATAGATTAAGTATTATGTTTAATTTAGAGCGCCCGCATGGGGCCAGTAAGTTACAATAAGATTATTTTTAAGTTATTTAAGCTAGTTTTTAAGCGTTTTTTGTCTAGCATATAAGAGTAATTTAAGTGATAAAAATAAAAATGCATCTAAACTGAAAACTGAACTGCATCGGTTCCCACTAGATCACCGAAATCAAGCAGTGTGGGCGCAGTAAGTACCTAGTAAGTACACCGCGTGCGTTTTAACAAACGCCACATGGGCATAGTACCCCGGCGTAAAATCCCAGACTTTACAAATTCATTTGTATCGATCCCTTGAAAATAAATAAATAAATAAAACACATAAATAAGATTAAGTTTTGATTTAAGCTTTTGTTTTTTATTTGGTTATGTACATATCTACTTTTTGGATTAGATTATATGTTGTTCACACCGGTAATCAAGCAGAATCTGACGGCGATCATTGGGTGAATTGTTTTCCTAATTGATGTTATCTTCAGAGGAAACTACAGGGTTTAACCCTTCATATCTTACATCATATTGGTCATTATTGACCATGCACAAATTATGCAAAATGCATGCGCTTACAATAAGTTTCCTTACTGAGCTAAGGTTTCGTTGTTCAGTGAATTCATTTAACCTCCTAAACCTCCCTGTCAGCAACCCGAAAGCATTTTCGACTACCATTCTTGTAGATGAATGCAAATAGTTGAATATCCTGTGCTGATCTGTAAGTCGACCGTAGTCTTTAAAAGAAGAACTTTGTAGAAGCATATGCGGAATCACCCAAGAGAAAAGTATTTAACGGAAACAATTGGGTGTAATTGGTTTGCACTACCCTGTACAATACATATCTCCTTAGCACTCTACTCTCGTGCAAGGACCCTGGTTCACCACAACATATGTCTATGAATTTTTTGTCGGCATCAACAACAGCTTGCAAAACAAGAGTTATTATAGCACTCCTTGTTTAGTTTAGGAGCGGCTATAGCGGTAGTTTCTTTTTTGCTTCGAACTTTCTGCAGTTTTCTAAAATGGCATTTCCTTCAGGCCACTTGATGTGCTCTTTTCCTTTTGGGACTAGCCAGCTACTCACACGACCAACTGCGGCCAAGCTGAAGACTTTGTAATCCCGAACAAATTGCCTAATTGCCTAAATGTTACGGTGTTGCTGATATACCACACGTATAAGTATACTTCTCTTCTGGCTCCGATTTTTGGTTTTCCTCCACGGTGTAATGTGGGGTCGATATCCATTTGAGAGTAGTTTGCAAAAAATAAACATTTCAATAGTTTGTGAATTTATTGGTCTTTATGAATTTGCCTACTTATTAATTGCTCTACAGTTGAGCGATTTAATCTGAAATGAGACTTAAAATCGTATTCAATGTATTCGTCGATAATCTCCATTAAATTTTTGATTTTAGCGTGTTTTTCATCATTTTCGAGAGAATCGTCAAAACTTATACCGCTTGCAAAAACGTTTCATCATCATCACTTGATGAGTCTAATCACTCTAATAAGATCTGTAATAATTAAAAGTATTAGTTCTACAAAAATCTAAAAAATAAATAGTTATTTTTAACTCTTTTGTTTCGTTGTCCATTTTATTTTGTCAATTTGTTGTTTACGGTGACTGTTTGCGATTATTTTGACAACAATTTTGACATTTAATGTCAAACTGAAATCGAGTCTACCAACTTTGAAATTATACTCGTATGTAAAAGTGAGTATAAAAGTGAGTTGGAGCGTTTTTGGAAAAAATGGATATGCACTTTATAATAAAACACGTCTTACAAGTATATATACGATGTGCCTCCTCAATAAATATATACACGCAAAAACACCACAGTATAGCGATCCAGATAAACACCAGCGATACAGTCAGTCATTCGTATATGTTCGTTTGCAAGATCAATTGAGACGTAAAACTTAAAATGGGTTCATATAGAATTGATGCAACAACCCTTAGTTTTGAAAATTTTATTGTGGTTGAAAAAGTTGTAATTTATTTTTGCTCTGCATGCGATATCTATGTAACTTTATTATCTACAGCTACAGAGCTACAGTATCCAAACAAACAAGCAATGGAGCGCTATACTCCGCAAGAGCGTGGAGTAATTGTGTCGATGGTTTTGACCAATAATCGGTCGGTGGTGTTAGAGTAGCGTGAATTTCGACTACGATTTCCTAATCGCCAACTGGGCAAACATTCCGGCTTTTAGCTACTCGACTCGAACAGAGTGGAACCACAGAAGACCATGCAGGGCTTGGCCGCAACCGGTCTGGTCGTTCGGCCGAGAATATCGCGGCTGTGGCTGCCGATGCGCTGAGAACGAAGAAACACCAACAAGATGACGGGTCACGCAATTGGGCATCACCAGACTGACCCTACAGCGATTTTAGTGAATGACTTACACATCAGTTAGTGCCTCCTGACTATCAGTCGCGTGTGAATTACTGTAAAGCCATCCGCAATCTCAACAAAGAAGAGGACAATTTTGTATCGAAAATCATCATTATATCATCTATTCCACTTAAAAGAAATAATTGTTAAGGTCCGAATAAATATTTCCATCACTCAAAATCATTTTTTACTTTAGTAAAAAAGTAATTCAAAAACAAATTTGGGTGTTTAGTTTTACGCCACCTTTTTGGAAACCCCATTAACTTGACATTGACTAGAGTCTGTTTAATTTTTGTGGGAGCAAACGCCCCCATTTATTCGGCTTAATACAAACCATGACTTAAAAATTAAACTTAAAATAAAATTTAAAACTAAGGTTGGTTGGAGCGGTGGAAGTAAAAACCGGTAGGGTTTGAATTGAAAAGAGATTCCTTAGTAGAAACGGGATTAGAAGCAATTAAAAAAGATAGATCCTCAGATGGAGCCCATTTCAACTGATGCAGATTAAAATCGCCGAAGTGAATGATATCTACAAGACTCTAATAAGTCAATCAGATTGTCAATTGCATCAATAGCAAGTCGGCAGGATTCGATAGATTGGGCCGGAAAAATGTTGCAACACATAACGTACAAGGATCTGCGCGTATGTTTTATTTTAACTGACTTCTTAGAAGAAGAAGGAGTGGCAACGAGAGAGGAGAGTAAGTAGTTCTGAATGACCAGTTGGACAGCTCGAAAAGGAGAGTCAATCATAGGGGGTGTGCGATCATCATCCAGAAAAACACAGAACGAAAGAAGGAATGACTTAATTGGTAACTTATTTACTGGTTTTGGCATGATGGATTGCTTAACTTTATCCTGCCCCTTCATGGAATTTTCCAACCATTAGCAGATACGCATATTTCCAAGACTGAAATTGCTACTGACTGAATTATGGAATAACCAATTATATTTAACCGAGTTTTAAAATTCCGCGATTATAGACTCTAAACAATTATTTATAAAAAAAGGCTGCCGGGCTACCAGGAACCAAACAAAACAAAAAATCAAAACTAGAAAGCGAAAAACCACAACCAGGAATAATATTCACGTAAGCAATATGTAAATGGACGCCTCTCAATTTTTATGACAAAATTGGGAAAACAAGATAAAACAAACACCGATTATGAAATTTTTACTGACAAAGGCCGTGTACGTTACACAAAGAAATCAAAACAGTGGGGCACAAAAGGGATATTCTGGATTCACAAATAATAGCAACTAGATTAAGGTCACACAAATATATGCAAAAAAAAATACGAAGGGGTACCTACTTAGCTGATTTACTGCCTACTGGGGTCACTCCTGTCTCTATGTTGGGGCTAGGGAGAGAGGGTTATACTTCCCGCCACAGACACTTGGTTTGTACAATTCTTGGTAGATTCTTTGATCGTCTTTGGGGGTTGATTTCTTTCTTTGGTTTTCTTCTTATGTTTCTGATGTAGTTGATGGATATGTGTTGTGTTGTCTTCTGGGTGGTTCTCGTTCATTTTATTTACGAGTATTTGTGTAACTTGTTGTGTTCCTATTTTCCGCTTGTCCGTTAAACGTTAATTTTTTTTGCCGGTTGTTCGTTTGCTTTTCTTTTTTTGTACTTTTTCCAAAATGATGGCACTGTCCGCTATGCCAGCTAGATATCAATTAGACCAGCCGCGCATTTCGACGAGTTGCCACCCACACACACACACATTCGTACGTAGTTCCACTAATTCAGCTGTCAGAGCAAAGGGACTCACTTCCAGAGCTCTGACAGCCTCCATATGGAACCATCCTATCACACCCGTGGATGTTTTGTCTGTTCATTCCGTCTGTCGAGTAACTGTTTGGGTCCATATTATACCCTCGGACCCGGGACACTTTTGGGGGACAATTAAGGGGAGTTCAAATAATGACCGCAAAGTAGAGAGGAAAACTTTCCAAGAATAATATTAAGAGGCCCGTAAGTCTCCTTGCAGACAAGAATGTGAGGAGCGGATCGTAGAGAATCGTGAGCTTTCTTTCACAATTACTGTTTTGGAATTTGGGGGTTTTTACAAATTTATGTCCCTGAAAGCAAACAATATCAGTTGTAGGGTGGGTTCTCGGACATTGCTTGGCGTGTCGACATCTTAGGGCGTCAAGGGGGGCAGACTGTCCGCATGTTAGAGTCCGCCTGGGTCTCTCCGGGGTACTTATATGATCACCTCTGGAGCGAAGAAAGCGAACTGGATCCAAAGAATCGATTAAATCCCACCTGTACCGTGTCATCCAGAGTATGGCGGGGAGAAAAGATCGGAGACAAAACGAGAAATAGCAGGAGGGCAGAGGGGTGAAAAAGACAACAAAAGGACCAAAGGGAGTGAAGGATTTCTGGGACGTGATTTTCACGCAACACCCGGAATATTGAGTTTGAAGCTACGCTTTCTTCTTTGGTGAGATGTTGGAAGCAAATTGCTTCCTAGTGTTAGAACGCAATCAACATCAGCGTTTGGGAAGGCGCCTTGTGACCAATTGATTCTTTCAAGCAAGTTTGACTAGCCTACGTTGACATTCGTCAGGTGTCCACGTTGAAATAAAGTGATCCATGAGCTTCCATGTGGCGGAAACTGGAAGAGTTGACATAGATGTATCTCGGTTGTTTAGTTGGAAGAAGCTCCGCAAGAATCAGTAGGTTGGACCGTCCGCTGAAGACTTAGATATGAAGACGAGCGTGAATAGAGTTCTGTCTGGACTTGGGATTTAATTGACGAACCTCATGATTTGGAAGCCAATACACTACTATTTGTTATCACAACACTGTTATGACTACATTGTTATCATCACTTGGCACTTTAATACGGAATAGAATAACCTAAAGGATGATATTTAGATACAAATATTTTCCCAACCACAAGCGATGCAGTACCAAAGCATATATGTGGGAGAAATATGTAACATGTATCTGTGCGCATAAGGTATTTTAACAAATGATAATTAAGTTAGTTGTGCACTAAAAAAATTTTACTTTCAATTAATGAATTAATAATATATTCTATGTGATGTGTACTTAGTTCCAATCTAGCAGGCAAAAATAAGTGATATAATAAAAAATATTGATAATATGCTATCGAGACAGTGCACTTAGAAAAGATTTTCTAATTAGGATTCATTTCGGGTAGAAACATATCAAATATACTGGCTTTCATTTACAAATACAATTTTAACCCAGGTATTTATTTTTTAAAGAATTGCATCAAATAAAGTTTGAGTAGATTACTTAAACCTCTTAAAAATGGATCTACCACCTTTATTCACCGGAATAACCACCGTGTGGCGCTCTCATTGTTCCGATTTGAGTTCCGTGTTTTTTTTTTGTTAAGTTGGTAAGTCCGTTGTTGACATTCCCTCTAAATCTTAGCGTCATAGTTTGGCATTTGTTACGTAGCCAATAGTACATCTATCACTGTGTGTGTTGGCGATTTTTTACAATTTTAGAAATGGATTTCAATTTGCAACAACGAACTTGTATTAAATTTTGCGTAAAAAACGGATTTAATGGTGCGCGAACGTTGGAAATGTTGGAAAAGTGATTCGACAACGACTCTCTAAAGAAAACTGTCGTTTACCAGTGACACGAGCGGTTCAAAAGTGGCCGTGAGCGCAGTGGCAGACTATCGACATCGAAAACCGACGAAAACATTGATGGATTAAAAGAAATGTTGATCAGTAACCGCAAATAAACCATCAGAGGTAGCGGAGGACTTGAACATTGCCTATGGATCCGTCCAAGACATTTTGGTTAATGATTTGGGTTTCCGTCGTGTAGCAGCAAAGTTGGTGCCAAAAGACCTCAATTTCATGCAAAAAGGACACCGTGTTGACATCGCAAAAGAGATGATTTGCGAGGCTAAATCCGATCCCACATTCATCAAAAGGATCATTACTGGAGACGAGATGTGGGTTTATGAGTACGACACGCAATCCAGACATCAGCTAAGTGAATGGCGTTCACCAAATCAGCCGAGACCAAAAAACCACGTCGTTTTCAGTCAAAAAAGAAGGCAATGCTCACGGTTTTTATGGATTACAACGGTGTAGTGCATCATGAATTTTTGCTAGAAGGCCAGACAAGAAACAAAGAGTATTATTTGAGCGTTATGAGACGTTTGCGTGAAGCAATTCGCCGAAAGAGACCAGAATTGTGAGCAGAAAACTCTTGGATTTTGCACCATGATAACGCACCGTCACACAGTGCCATCATTATTCGTAATTTTTTGACGAAAAATGCAAAAAATACCATCCAACAACCACCGAATTCACATGATTTGGCTCTCTGTTACTTCTTTCTGTTCAATCGAGTTAAAAAACCACTACGGGGAACGCGTTTCAGCAGCCGAGAGGAAGTAATGGAAAAATCGCAGGAGGCACTGATAGACATACCGAAAACCGAATATAAAAAATGTTTTGAGGATTGGATCAGGCGCTGGCAGGATTACTTTGAAGGGGACAATATAGATTTAGATGAATAAACTTGTATTTTTAATTTTCTGAATGAATTACGTCCCTGTAAACTGTACTATTTGCAGGAACCATCTTTAAAAATTCACATTTTCTTCGCAAATCTAAAAAAAAAAACACTCTTTAAACATCCTTAAACATTGCTTTCCATATACAGTTATATTGCGACTAGTTTGTAGAAAAAATAAGTTCCGCCAACGCACTTCAATTATTTATATACGCTGCAAACTATATGACTAGAACTCGGTACAGTTTTATTTCATGGGTATTTTACAGGTTGGTTTCACATCATATTTTGCACTTTTGCTTCTTTTTATTGCCAGGCGGTTTAAAATATTCATTATCAGACTTTAAAAGCTGTTTATAACACTGTGGCCCATAACATTTAATAAGCTCCTTATCAAAATTTTAGAAGATTCGTCACGTTTGTTATGTACTCTCATATATTCATCGTCATCGCATTATCATCGCAACTTTGTATGGAATAGGATTGAAATCTTAGTGTTTGAAACAAGACATTTAATTGTATGGTAGAATAAATAATACTTTGAATAATATATTTTCCTTTACTGTTTAATTACATAACTTATTGAAGTTCTGTTTTTTAAGTAAAAATAATAATTTTCTTTGTAATTTATTATATGTATTTTGTATTAAATATGTTATATCGTTATATTCCATGTAATACACATTGCAAATAATGAAAAATAGAAATGAATCCTTTCTACAGTACAAGAATGGAATTTCTGCAAAACTTGTAAGAATATGCAAGAATATACGCGTAACACAGAGTAAGAGTGTTTAGCTATAAATTGATAATTTAATTAATCTTACATTTTGACAGCGAGTTTTTATTCTTAGGCCGGAAAAATATTTGGGGTCTCAAAACTGGAATATACTTAGCATAACTGGTATCTGGTTACCTAATGAAATAGATCGCCATTATGATCTTCATCGCAGTCCCCAGCTCTAACGCCAACAGCAATCGAGTTATTTAGAAATTAAATGGGGAAAAAAGAAGAAAGAGAAATCGAAATGAAAACCAAATCCTTTGTCTTGTCCTCCATGCTTGTACGTCATTCTACAGCTCCGTGTGTGATTATAAAAATATTTTAAAGATAAAGTGTCAAAATAAAATAAAAATGTCTTTTAAAAAAATATCTTCCCGCCTTTAGGTGGCATATTTAATTTTTTGAATACCCTTTTATTTCAGTGGGTGTAAAAACCAAATGGTGTTGATTAATGCTGATGTTTTTCTCTTTTATTCTTATTTTTCTAAATTTGGAACAGGTGGACACTTCTAGCCAATGTTCAAACTTAAATATTTTTTTTGTTCTCGTTCTATTACCTTATAACCCTTCAGAATCTATTGTGGCGAAGAAGGAACTATATTGTATGTATATGTATGTGGTATATTTATTTATTCGAAAATATTCATGTATTTATTATACGAATCCATATGTCATGCGCGTATATGACCCAAACCGCCAGCGGTTTGAACTTAATATATCTATATATATATAAATCAATGTTTGTTTGTGTATTTGTCCTTTATAGACTCTTAAACGGTAAGAAATAGAGCACTGAATAGAATAGATTTCCGTACCAAATTTTGTATCCTAAGTCCGTTATTTGAGCTTTAAACCCATTTTACGAGTATATGATTTTTTAGCTGAAAAAAAAAAACGATTTTGTTATGCTATACACACATATTGCTACAAAATGGCTGAACAGATTTTAAAATGAATTTATTCTACATTTCCTGGTGAAGAGATCGATGTATCAATCATTATTCTGTGATAATAAGCAAAATTACGGAAGTAATAAGCAAAAATGTATTTATTTGAGATTTACATAATTCACGGATATGCGTAGATCATTACAATCAACAGCCCACCAGTGGAGGGCGCGCACACGCACATCCGTTTGTTCTCTTCCCTTGCGTATATGACAGTCACAAACACACTGTTTACTTCCACCCCATTTTGAAGTTGTAACATGATCTGTCGTGTTCTCTTCCGTATACTTGGCAGGGTTTTGCCTATATACATATATAGTCGAACACATATATTATTGTAATTATAACAAGACAGCAAAGACATTGAACCGATAACCATATCTCGGGCACTGAGTGCCCAGAGTCGAATTTGTATAGTAATAATTGCTTTCAATATGATATCGGCTTTGCGATGACATAAAAAGAGTATTTATGAGTAGTTACCGGTCGCGAGTGGGATCATTTGGTTAGTAATTAGAATAGATACGAGTAAAAAGAATCCTGGAAGAAGTTCGAGTGCGAGTTAGTGAGTTAGTGCAAATAGCAAACATTTTTCTTATAAGGCAACTGGAATTTTTGTGGGATACGAGTCTAGGGTTAAATCATAAGTGCTTTACTCTTTATTGAATTTTTGTATGTTTTTAATTGAATGGAAAAGATTATTATTGACAATAGTGATAGTCCATTTCCTGTGAGTTTTTCATGAAGTTTTCCTACATTACATCGTTAATGGAATTAAATTTAATTTTAATTGCTTTACAGTGCCGAATTTTATGTATTTTTTCAGTTGAGTTTAACCCATTTGCCGATAAAATTCTTCAACAAAGTTTTCTTGCATTGCATCGTAAGTAAAACTAAGCTCACTTTAAATTGCTCTAGAATAATACTAATTTTTGTAACGAAAACGGTGACAATTCTGGTTGCGTTTTATACTTATAAAATATGCCTCCCAAACGAGCAGCGATTGGTAAAAATACACCTCAAGCAAAAAAGAAAAAGCAGTTGCGAACCTCAGAATCTGACGAACAACGTGAGCAAAGACTCCAAGCTCAACGATTACGCACAGTTGAAGCCGGTTCGTCTGAAAGAAGCGAGCGACGCGAAGTGAGCAAAGACTCGAAGCCCAACGATCATGCACAGCTCGTCTAGACAAACACTAAATGATTCATGGATGCCATTATTGAAGCTGGCTGCGTTCCGCTATGATCAAAATTATGATTACAATCTTCATCCGAGTGTTGTTTTGGGAAAATGAACAAATTATGCGTGCATTGTAAAGCACTAAAATTTAAGAGTGATACACCTGGAATGTGCTGCGCGATTGGAAAAGTTAAATTGCCAGAGTTACACCGACCGCCTGATCCATTATCGACATTGGTGTCAGGTAACACAAACCAATCGAAACATTTCTTGGGAAATATTCGGAAGTATAATTCGTGTTTCCAAATTACATCATTCGGCGCAACAAATATTACACGCGAGAATTACATGCCAGCCTTCACAGTGCAGGGCCAAATTTATCATCGTGCTGGGTCATTACTACCACTTCCAGACGCAGATCACAAATTTATTTCATGGGAAACACAGATGAACAAATCGATCAACCTTGTCGATTCAATAGAGGTACTAGAAGAGAAATTGTTGCTGAACTGCAAACTTTATTCGATGAACAAAACAAATTGATTCATCTGTTCAGAACTGCCCTTGAACGAATGCCAGCTGACGATTACAAAGTTGTAATTCGTGCAGATAAGGCACCCGTTGGTCAACACGCAAGACAATATATTGTAATGCTCCAACGATTGATGAAACAGCAATCGTTATAGTTGGCCAAGAAGGAGTCACGCGATATTATTCTCCATCGCAGAAATGGTGAGGTCCAACGAGTCCCAGAAACGCATCGCTCATACGACGGTTTGCAATATCCAGTTCTATTTTGACAAGGAGAAGGTGGATATCATTTCGGAATCAAAATGAGAAATCCGCTAATCAATGCAGAAACGAATAAGAATGTCAGCGCTATGAACTACTATTCGTATCGGCTAATGATACATGAAAACGTTGATAATAACATCCTGAAATGTAGTCAATTGTTCCACCAATATATTGTCGATATGTATACGAAAATCGAAACCGAACGACTCCTCTATATTCGCTTGAATCAGAAGACTACATCCATTTACGCGATGCAGTCGTTAATTATGGCAACGTCAATCCCAACGAATTGGGCGAAATGGTCATACTTCCATCTATATTCACATGAAGTACACGGCACACAGTGTTTCGACTATATGGTTTTAAGTGGAAAAAGTCATGCCACAGACTAGTAAAAACCGGTTATTGAGCTTCCAGAGAAGAAGGCAAAGATATCAAATCTATAATATTTCCATGGTTTTCTAGCTCTTTGTCTAAACTAACGGTACATTTCCAATGAAGCAGTAACATTTTGTTTACCGATGCCTCATTTGACAAATAGCATTTGTGGTTGACGTTGTAATATTGAGTCTAATTTTTTTCAACTTTAATCAATTGTTCCTGTATCATGGACATTTCTTCTGAATGTATTTATGGTTTACTTAGTAATTTTTCTCTTTTTCATAAAAAAACATGCTATAGAAAAACAATTGTTTTGAATTTATCAGTTTTAATTTAAATCATTAGTAAAAAAAATGCATGAGTACCAGTTTATCAGGACTTAAAATTATATGCATCTTTTAGAAAATTTAATCCTCTTTCCGAAAATTCAAACTGAATTTTGCGCACGACCTTGCAAATATTTTTATTTTTTAATTTTCAGATTCACTTTGCGTGATTTCGCGAACAGAATTTTTTGAGCAATGGATAAAATATCCCAAAAAAGTGAGGAATGGAAAAATTTACAGTATTAGGTTTGTATTATTAGGAATTAATAAGTATTAGGAAACAGTATTAGGTTGTGGTCGGAAAAGATTTTTTATAAGTGGGGTAAAGCAGGCGGTCGAGTTGAGCGATTTTGAAGAATGCGATTTTTGAAGAATGGCTGAATGGAGATGATATTATTTTATTAACGCGTGATTCCAATGATCTTTATCTTGCCGATGATCAAGCTCCCCAAACACCTCAATATTTTGGTCGTCCTCCAAAATCATTTAATGATTGTTGCCAAAAAACTAAAATACAAAGGGTACAAAGGATACTCAATAATTTTACCTTGGAAGAAATTTTGTTTGCTGCTGAACATTCTCTAAGGCTCGCGAGAAAGAAAGATGCTGCAAACATAATAAAAGGCTTGAGTGATGACCTAGATGGAGCTAAACAAATAAAAAATGCTCAGTTGTTAGCTTCAAAAGAGAAATGCCTTTCCGGTGATGAGGCACTAGGCCTTTATCTTGATGCAAAATTGACCACCAATAGTTACAAACTATTGACGAATGTAGCTCTTGGTGTTTTCCACGAACTGGTTCCTTCATTTTACTGTTTGACGAAAGCCAAGAAAAAATGCTTTCCACCTGAAGAATGTATTCAAGTTGATGAGATTTCTGCTAGTTTTACACTACAGTCCTTGCTAGATATAACTACCCAGCGGATTTTAGAAGCATTGCACTTTTCAGGGACAGACAAAACATAATCAGCAACGTTGATAAGTAAATGGGGATTTGATGGGAGTTCAGGGCATAGCCAGTACAAGCAGAAATTCGACGACAAAACTGCTAGTGACGAATACCTATTTTTAGTTTGTTTCGTGCCTTTGAAATTAGTTTTGGATGATAATTTTAATACCACGCTTTGGGTAAACGTCAAACCGTCATCTACGCGTTATTGTCGTGCAATTAAATTTATTTTAAAAAAAGAGACTTCGGCTTTAGTGCATCAAGAAGCAGAAAATATAAAAAGTCAAATCGAAAAACTAAACCCAACTGAATCTTCAAACCTTCTCGTCAAACATGTCCTTCTCTCAACAACGGTTGATGGAAAAACATGCAATTATCGGGTACAAAGGGGAATCGGAATTGTTATATTTGTGGTATTAAGCCCAGTCAAATGAATTCGCCAATTACTTGTGGAAATGTAAAGACACAAAATTATGTTTATGGATTGTCTCTACTTCACGTATGTATATAAATAAAGTAATAAAGTGAATATAAATAAGATATAATACTGTGCAAAATACAAACTTATAATAAAAATAATAAAATACCCAATAAAAACATTAAAATGAATTCGTTAAGCTAATAATATTTACATAGTTGATATTAGTCAATATATTATTTAATCACAAAACTTGTCGATAAAGACACTCATTATGCACTAAAATGGTTTTCATTTCCTCCATAGCCGCTTTTTTTCGAGCACTCGCAACAAGAGTTGAATTTGAAACACTTTTAGTTGGTTTTGACTTTTTTCCACCTAATCCCATATAATCGAAACACTGTGCGGCACATGCACGAATACGCGAAAGATGCGATGACATATGTTCGCTCATATGGTCACCCTAACTTATTCATAACGTTCACATGCAATCCTGCATGGGGTGAAATTAAAGAACTTTTGTTGCCCGGACAGTCACCTTCATATCGTCATGACATCACTGCCCGCGTCTTCAAACAGAAATTGAAATCTTTAATGGATTTCATGATCAAGCATCTTTTTTTTGGGAAGACGCGCTGTTGGATGTACTCAATCTAATGGCAAAAACGTAGATTGCCACATGCACATATTTTGATTTGGCTATCCGAAAAAATCACGCCAAATCAAATTGACTAAGTCATCTCAGCAGAAATACCAAATGCCAAAGTCGATCCAGGCTTATTTGAAGTCGTTGCCAAAAATATGATTCACGGTTCATGTGGCTTACTGAACAACGATTCGGCATGCATGTCTGATAGGAAATACACAAAACGGTACCAAAGAGACTTTGTCGCGGAAACTGTTACTGGAAACGATGGATATGAACTCTACCGTCGACGATCGGCTGAAGATGGAGGAAAATCGATCCATCCATCCATTATTTTGAAAGTGAGAAACATAACCGTTGGGTTGTGTCGTATTCGCCGCTGCTCTCAAAGACATTTAAGGCACATATCAATGTCGAGTATTGCAATTCTATCAAATCGATCAAGTACATTTGCAAATACGTCAACAAAGGAAGCGATATGGCAGTTTTCGGAGTTGGAAACGCCACTGCTCTAATCGATGAGCAATATCAACTAGAACGCTACATTAGTGGCAATGAAGCAGTATGGCGCATTTTATCATTTCCAATCCATGAACGACACCCAACAGTTGTTCATTTGGCAGTGCACCTTGAAAATTGACAGCGCGTCGTTTTCACAATAGAAAGTGTACAAGCAAGGGCATTGTCACCGCCGCCAACAACTTTAACTGCATTTTTTGTATTATGCACGGAAGATACGTTTGCGAGAACATTACTTTATTCCGAATTACCGACATATTTTACATGGAACGCTTCAACGAAAAAATTTCAACGTCACTAGTAAGGTCAAGCAGTTGAAGGACATTCCAATTTGTATTCGACCGACGCACTAGGCCGCCTGTACACTGTTCACCCAAACAATGCGGAATGGTTTTACTTGAGATTACTGCTAATCAATGTACGTGGGCCCATATCCTTCCAGGAATTGAGATCACTTAACGGTCTAGTATGCGCCACTTATCGTGAGGCTTGCCACGAGTTAAATCTTCTTGAAAATGATGCTCATTGGGACATTTCACTCGCTGATGCCTCGAATACTGGTCGACCAAAGTTAATACGTACATTATTAGCGATCATATTGACAACATGCTTTCCATCCAATCGTAAAGATTTGTGTGAAAAATATAGGGACTACATGATTGAAGACATCCTTCACCGATTGCGTACCACAAATCAAAATCCGGACATTCAATTCACACCAGACGTTTATAATGAAGCATTGGTTTTGATTGAGGATATATGTGTGGCAATAGCTAACAAAGCATTTGTCCAGTTAGCAGTGCTTGCGCCGAACCGACCTGCGAAAAACTTTTTCGATCGCGATTTGCAAGGAGAAACACATTTTAATTTCGGTGATTTGGATATGTTCGTTTAAACGAATCTTTCTAAGTTGATTGCAAAACAACGCATAGTGTACGACACGATTATGGATGCAATTACAAGACAAGGCGGTGGATTGTATTTCATAGATGCGCCAGGAGGCACAGGCAAAACATTTCTAATTATAACATAGGCTATCGCTTCATCTGGAATTGCGGCAACACATATAGATTGTGGTCGAACAGCGCAGTCTGCACTAAAATTACCGTTGAACGTGCAAACCATTGAGGCGCCAACATGCAATATCAACAGAAATTCTGGAATGGGTAAAGTACTCCAACAATGCGAAATCATCATATGGGATGAATGTACAATGGCGCACAAAAAATCATTGGAAGCGCTACATCGCACACTAAAGGACTTAAGAGGAAACGAACGACTTTTCGGTGGTGCGCTCATTCTAGTGTCTTATAAAATGATTGGTAAAATGACCATCGATGAAGCCACACAATGTATCACATTGCCACCAGATTTCTGTATATTCACAGCAACTACAGACGAGCTAATACACCAAGTATTCCCAGATATCGCAAGGAATTACAAAAACTATCAATGGTGCAGTGAAAGTGCTATATTAGAAGCCAAAAGCAACGAAATACCAGGCGAAGCCAAAACATATAAATCTATCGACACTGTCATGAATCAAGACGAAGTTGTCAACTATCCAACTGATTTTTTGAATTCACTTGATTTACCAGGCATGCCTCCGCACCTTTCAACATTGAAAATTGGCGTCCCTATCATTTTGTTTCAAACATTAATCCGCCACGACTTTGCTACGGTACCAGGCTCTGAGTGAAAAAAATTATGGCCAATATCATCGAAGCTACTATTTTGAATGGAAATTTCAAAGGAGAAGATGTAACATACTATTGCCTCACATTCCAATGATTCCAACAGACTTACCATTCGAATTCAAACGTTTGCAGTTAGTGCGACTCGCCTATGCAATGAATATGAACAAGGCACAAGGACAACCTTTATAAGTGTGTGGCCTGAATGTGGGTTGTTCACGCGTCGGAAAATCTTCTGATTTATTCGTATATGCACCAGGCGGAAAAACAAAAAATATTGTATATCCAACAGCACTTCAATAAACAAAATAAAAATTAAAAGTGTTCTTATACATATGTATGCTGACTTTTTCTTAAATTTGATTTTATTAATATGCGTGGCAACGCGCGCCGGGTACAGCTAGTAAATAATAACACATTTATTAATAACATGAGCTTCCGTTTTAGAATAAACTCAACTGCCTGAACCATTATATATACGTGTATATTCAAAATTTAAAGGAAAGCAATAAGTAGTTTTAGATATGTTAACAAAGTTTACTTTTCAAAATCATTTATTAAAATGTCTTCAAAGTACAAGAAAAATTGAAATTTTACTCAGGTGGTTCATTAGTTAGTATGTGAATGCACTTTGCATCGATGTAACGAAATTTGTGCAACGATGGCTTCAAAAATGACCTCAAAGATATCGTATTATTTCAATCCCAAACTACTAGTATTAGCTACGAGAGCGCTGACTTCGTGATCAAATCAGTAAGTTTCGAATCATACTCCATCAACTAGACATTCTATCTTCTCGGTTGAAACAGAGGAATTAGTTTGAAACAAGTGTTAAAACAAGCCATCAAAGAAGGTTTCGAAGACGGACTTTGCTATTGTAATGATGTGAATGACTTGTTTGAAGAAATCGGAATTCCATGCGTTGATTCTGACTGGCGTCTTTTCAAAGACAGTTCCACATAATATTAAGCTGTCCTTCTCCAGAATGGAAATGAGTTTTCATCTCTACCTTTAGCTTATTCCGTGATGCTCAAAGAAAGTTACGAAGGTTTGAAAATGGTGCTTGAGAGTTTAAATTATTGCATGTATATGCAGTACCCTTGACAGTGATAGCGGATTTTACTATAGTTCGCTTTCTGGTCGGAATACAAGGCGGGTATACCAAGCGTCCTTGATAGCTTTGCTTATGGGGCATTAGAGCAGATAATTCGTTTTACTAGCAGTACTCATGGCCGTACAGAACCGAGTTCGAGATATGAAAACATAATGTTAAATATGACCTAGTTGACGAGCCAAAACACATATTGATACCTATTGTATATTGCATTTAAAAATAGGCCTGTTGGAGGAGGTCTCGGAAGACAGATGTTGCGAATGGACAATAAAAATTGCTTTATTTCCTCGGTTGAAAATTAAATTTTATTTTCTGCGAAAAATTACTTAATTTAGCTAATGTACATTTCTTAAATAGATACTTACATTCCTTACAACTTCTACTTCAAATCCAAAAACGAAACCCCCGACGACTGCTCCAACAACCTACGTGACCAACTAACCATGAAATAATGGCCGTCTTGCATGCCCAGACGTAAAGATAAAAAACACGAAAGAATATAATGCCGGAAAATGGCGCAAATTCATTTCTCAAATGAGAAGGAGAGGGACAAATATAAAGGTTACGATCTTCGAAAAGAACATAAGGATAATGCTTGATGAGTGTGTTCAGAGACATCGGTGGTTCGTTTTTCAATCCTTCTTTTTTAATTCGACTTCAATCTTTCTTTTTTAATTCAACTTCAAACTCTTAAAAAATAATATTATAATGCTCTACCAAAAGGAAAACCAAATATATAATCCGCTCGCTGACATCCCGGGGCCCGTCTGAACTTCTAGGGTGAAGACTCCAAATCCAAAATAGCGAGCCTACCAACAGCCCTTCGTCATCAGATCCAGAATACACCTTTACTACGCGCCCTATCTGCCAAGCTGAACGAATTTCATTTACATCTACGATGATGACTACGTCGCCTTCTACAATTTTCCTCGCTGGTTTATGCCACTTTGTTCGTCTAGTGATCTCAGGCAGGTATTCCGTATACCAACGTTTTGTAAACTGAGTCATTAAATATTGAGCTCGACGGCTATAAAACTTGCTGCATAGATCCTTTTCCGAAAATACTCCGGGAGCAGTTACGTCTCTATCGTCCTCCCCAACAACATCGGATTGGGCGTAAGTGGCTTGGGGTCTTCTGGATTGACTGCAACATGTGTCAGTGGTCGACGATTGATTTGACCTTGCGTTTCTAAGAGGGCATTGCGTAACACATCCTCACGTGGAATTATTCCCCTTAGAACAAAATCGACGCTCTTCTTTATGGATTGAATAAGACGTTCCCAGGCTCCTCCCATCCACGGCGAATAAGCTGGTATAAATCTCCATAGGACACCTTCATATTTTGCTGCGTACTCACCGAGAGCAATCTCCTTCTCTTTCACGTCCTTGACCATCCGATTCTTAGCTCCAACAAAATTCAATCCATTATCGCTGTATAAATAGCGAGTGACGACACGGTTGATGATGAAGCGACATACTGCCAAGGTACACTGATCCAGACTCAAGTCATTCAATAGCTCAATTTGTACAGCGCGGAAAGTTAAGCAGGTAAAGATCATGCCATACCTCTTTATCGTCCCTCTTCCGTACTTCACCAACATAGGTCAAAAACAATCTACTCCCACGTGGGTGAAAGGCCTTGACTGGAAAGCTAAACGAGCTTCAGCGAGTTGTCCCATTATCGGCATCTCGGGCTTCGCTTTACGACGCTTGCATAAGTAGCAATTGGACCTGACCCTCTCCAGTGCAACTCTAATACTGATAATCCATGCCCGTTTTCGGATATCTGCTATGACCGAAGCTGAACTCATATGAAGATTAAACGATGATTTTTAGGCAGAATCGCCGGGTTACGAGCTTCATAGGAAATCATTGCCTTTTGACCCCTTGAATTCATTCGGATGGTCCCTTCCTCATCGAGGAAAGGAGAAAAGTTGGACAAGGGACTCGAAGCCTTGACTCCCTTCTTTTCCTCAAGTGCAACGAAGTCTGCTGGAAAGCCGTCCATTTGAATTTTCCGAAACATCCAATTTTCGGCTCTCGAGTATTCGTCTGGTGTGACGAAAGGCATCCTAACCGTGGGGCGTTTTCGTAGAATGTCCTTAAAACGTAGTAGAAAGGCAATAACTCTCACGGACGAAGTCCATCTCGCACGAAATCTTGCCTTCAACTCATCATGAATCTTGTAAGACGCTGGGTCCTGCCTGAGGTGAAAAAACATTTGTTTTGCATCTATATTTTCAGAACTCAGCAAATCGGAAGCCTAAGGAAGTCCGGGCCCTTGAACCACCTAGCTTCTATATTCCCCACCTATAACTCATTCCATCTCGTAGCGTCATCAGCAACGTTGTCAGTGGTATTAATATGGAACCACTGCCGAGGAGAAGATGAATCCAGTATCTCTCCCACTCTACAGGCTACGAAAGACGAAAACTTGTATTTTGTCGAGTGTATCCATGAAAGAACAGTTTTTGAATCCGACAAGAAGATTGTTTCATTAATAGATATCGAGTGCGTGCTTTTGACCGTAAGTGCTAAACGAGCTCCAAGGACAGCCGCCTGCAGTTCCAACCTTGGTACTGACAACTTCTTGACTGGGGCCACCTTGGCCTTGCCCATAACTGGGGCAACCTCCACCTCATTTTCTTTTTCAAAACGTAGGTAGGCCACTGCTGCAAACGCTACTTCTGAAGCACCCACGAAAATTACTAAAATGTTCCTAGATTCATCCGGGTTCCAAGATAGGTATCTGCGGGGAATTTTTAATTTTTCGATGTTCTTCAGTTCTCTCAGGAAATCTAGACATGGTATTTTTATGTTCTGCGGCATCGGCTCATCCCAATCAAAACCTTCTCTCCAAACTTCCTGTTAAATGATGCGACCGCGTATGATGTAGAACGATACAAGCCCTAGAGGATCAAAAATCCTCATGACAGTCCTCAGCATCTCCCTTTTAGTTACCACATTATCCGGGAATTCCTCGAACGACAGCTTGTAGGTAAAAAAATCTGATGTCGGATGCCAGTACATTCCCAGGACTTTCGAGAAAATAGACTCACAACTGTTTGGATCTATGCTGATTAACTTAGGATTGATATGACGTTCTGAAATTAGCTGAAGTAGTTCTTGGCTATTCGATTGTACACCCACCAGGTCGAAGTTCATCGACTTACAAATGCGAATTGCGTCTCTAGTAACAGATGCTACCTTGGCTACCGAATCGTGGCTGTTAAAATAATCGTCTACGTACGTGCGCCTTGTTAAACCATCTACCGCTTCTGGATAATCCTTTCGAAAAAGTTCTGCGTGATAATTTTTTACGAACTGAGCACATGTGGGCGAACATCTGGGACCGAACATCATCACTTGCATAATGTAGACTGTTGGATTACGACTGCTATCTCCATCCCTCCACAAAATCCGCTGACACTGCTGGTCCTCTTCTATAATCTTTATTCTGTAGAACATCTCCTTAACGTCAGCATTGACAGCCACTGCACGTTCCCGAAACTTGAACAGACCAGCGTGAAGGGGCACCAAATTGTCCGGGCCTTTTAGTAAATACGTGTTGAGCGAAATCCCGTTTACCTTGGCTGCCACGTCAGAAACATTCCTCGGTTTCGGCGGAGACTTATTCGGATTCTCCACGATGAAGGTGGGCGCATACCAAACCCTAGCCCACTGTTTCACTAAATCTTCCTCTGAAGCAATCCTCGCATAACCCTTTGAAACCAACTCCTTCATGTGTTCATTTTTCCATTTCAACAGCTGGGGCTTTTTCTTCAAAGTCTTTTCCAAACCTCTAAGGCGGTTCAAAGCCATGGGATAGCTATCCGGAAGCGTGACCCCGTCGGCCTTCCACAATAACCCAATTTCATAGCCATTTTCAACACACCTTAATGTCTGCTGCATAACAACAACAGCTCGACGAGTATCTTGGCTAGTTAAATCCCCTTTAGGTGGCAAAACTCCAAAATCTTTCGTAGTAAAATGATGCTTCACGAGCTCGTGCAAACTCCCTTCGGACTTGATCGCATCGTGGAATAAAAAGTGCATTGACGGCTTCGCAGCATGGTTATTTCCTACAACCTTCAGAGATGGAGATGACTTCCTATATACCACCCATCCTAAAAGAGTCTTTATTGCATAGGGTTCTTCATCCTTCCCATGGCGTTGACCTCGGCCCCACAAGAACTTGGCTTGGTCCAGTCCCAATTAAATTCTTGGTTTGGCATCCACTACGTTTGATATCGGGAGCCCACGCAGATAAGGACGCGATCGCTTCAGCTCAGCGGCATTGATTGTCTGACTCCAGGCAGATCAAAACCCTTGACGGTGTAAACATCCTTTAAATAGTAACGTTTACGGTTGCGCACACCTGACACTGCCAATGTAGTCCGAATAGAATCTTCATTTCGTGATACTCCTTTGGTCCACTGAATAGAGATCTCCTCTGGAGTGCCATCTAGGCCAAGCTCATCGAACAGTTCCCTTTCCATCATGGTCAGGGATGACCCATCATCAAGAAAGGCATAAGTGTCTACAAATTTCTTTTCGGCTCCATATATCCGAATTGGTGCAATCTTAAACATCACTGATAGGTTTGTTCCGATGTGCGACGAGAGAATGTGCGCCTGTGGGACAGACGGAGTTGCAACTTCTCTTAAAACTGCACTACTAGTTGCCGCTTGATGTAGCAATGGGTGATGGTGTCCCGAGCAACGTTCGATGCCACATGTTTTATGTTGACGACAAGCAATCCAATCATGTTTCAATGGATCCAAGCAAGAGAAACATACACTTTTATCCTTTGCGTACGATAATCTTTGCTCTACCGTTAGATCTTTGAATTCCGGACATTTACTCAACAGATGCTTTCGACTACATTTAATACAATCTCGAGAACCTTACTTAGAAGAAACGGACTGATGGGTTAACACTCGGCCAGACCTTGGTGGCTTTGATGGTTTCTTTACTCCAACTTGCAAGTGCTTGGACAGCTCCGGTGGCAGCTCGACTACTTTCTCCATCAAGAACTCAGCGAGATCGACTAAATTAGCATTGGGATTAGCTGCTTTCCGTTTTGTCCACTCTTGATTAAGACCAGCTCCCAATTTACCCATAAGACAGGTTAACACGTACCCATTGCTAAGGTCTTCCTCCCTCTTTAATGATTTTAAATTAGCGACGTAACCATTCAGCTTAACTGCCCATGAACGGACGTTGGAATCACACCTCGAGGTTAGCGGCGGCAGATTTAACAGATCTGCTGTCAAGTCGTGAACGAGGATATCGTGGCGGCCAAATATAGCACGAAGGGAATCCATTATGTCATCTGCATCTGAAGAGTATTTTAAACGGTCACAAACTAAGTGATACGCTTCACCTTTTAAAGCTTTTAGCAAACGAGAGACGTTTTCCTTGCCGCTATACCTGCCTTCAATGGTCGATGATCTAAAGACTTCTTCAAAATACGGCCATTCGCGTCGGTCGGCACCAGAAAAGGAGGGCAGTTCTTGCACATTATTTCTATTCAAAATAGTGAGAAGCGATGCCATGTCTGTACTATCCAACGCAGACTCATCCTTGGTGTCAATCTTTGGAGATGGTGTTGATTGTTTCAGAGGAGCCATGTTCTCCAACAACGAACAATGAGTCTCTTGAATTCGCCTTATCCTTTCCATCCGGATGTCTGGAACCTTCGATGTAGGGCACTTTTTAGCCTCTTCTTGTGGACCTACGAGTGAGTACGCCTTAGTTAACCTCAACTTTAGATCATCCATCTCCTTACGCAGTATTGAGATTTCGTTATCTTTGAACTGGGCTGCCGCCTGAGCCATCGATGCAGCTTCTGTGAGTAAGTCAATCGATGTCCCTTCTTCAGCTTCTTCGTTGACACATGGTAGTACATTTGTGTCGGTTGGTTGACTCGTAACCTCACTATTTGGAACATCAGCAAACGGTTGCTCTTCTAACGTATTAATTGTGCAATCATTCTTTTCACAGAACCATGGAGTCGCCGTATCAAAGAGGTTAGGGTTGAACCCAGCACATGCGAAATGCCACCAACGCTTGCAGCGGTTGCACGAAACCATCCGATCGTCGTCTAGCTTGATGATTGTGTTCAGAGACGTCGGTGGTTCGTTTTTCAATCCTTCTTTTTTAATTCGACTTCAATCTTTCTTTTTTAATTCAACTTCAAACTCTTAAAAAATAATAATATAATGCTCTACCAAATACCAAAGGAAAACCAAATATATAATCCGCTCGCTGACAAGGCCATATAATCGAATTCGCAAAAGCACTTCTTCTGAAACTTTTGCATATCTAAAAAGATTGTTTCCTAAGTTATCCGAAGCCAAAGTACTAGTAAGAGCTATTTTCGTCGGATCGCAAATAAAAATAATAGTAGCTAGCAACGAATTTTTACGGTATTTATGTTAATACTCATGAAAGGCGAGCATGGGTCAACCTTAAAGCAGTGGTCCATGGTTTTACCAGAAACTTAAGAGCTGATATCTAACAAAAGCTGAGATCTACAAAGAGTTGACTTCAAATGTGCTTGAAGACTTTAAACTCATGGGCTGCAGAATGCCTCGTAATATGTGTGGTGCTCACTTGCACCAATTTAAGGACAATATGGGTGCCCATTCGGAAGAGCAAGATTTCATGGATTTTGAACTTTGTTATCAAGGTCAATGTAATAAAACCATTTTTTTTGTATGCTTTATATATTTTGTTACTATAGTTATTTACTATAAGTTGTTTTCTAGTTAGTAAAAAAGATTAAAATTCGATGCGAAGGTTATTTTTATTTTTAAATACATGGTGAGCCATAATTATTGACCCTACTTTAGAATATCGATTTTCTTTTGTATATTTTATATATTTTATTACTATAGTTATTTGCTATAAGTTGTTTTCTAGTTAATAAAAAAATTTAAATTCGATGCGAAGGTTAATTTTTATTTTTAAATACATGGTGAGCCATAATTATTGACCCTAATTAAGAATGTCGATTGTGGCTCGTGCAGTATGCGCCGTTGTTCTGTCCTGTTAGAACCACACGTCCTCCAGTCCTAATTCATCAAATTGAAGGGTGAAAAATTCATTGATCATGGCTTTCTAACACTCAACATCCAGAGTGACCGTTAGGCCTGCGCAGTTGCTGCAAATTGTGTTGCTCGCGTGTTCATATAGGTGGAAATGGGCCTTGTCACTCGGTCCCGTGTTGTCCAGTCTCTAAGTGTCGTGCGGCTAACTACCGCATTTAACGATAAATGGGAGGTGGCCAGGAAAACGGGGAATAAATGCACGTTGCCCCGAAATTACTGACGAATTGCTCATCAAAAATATCATAACGATTGCTCCGCGTTCTTTAGGAGTATAGCGTACTGCACAATTCACACAAATTCTAATTTTTTTTTTTTTAAAAGAACTTAACACTCAAGTGGGTATTAATACACTTAAAATGCCTGAGCACTTGTTAAGTTTTTAAGAAAATGGGACAGAGAGAGAAAGAAAGATTTTTGGGCTCAGTGGTTATTTCGCTCCATGGGTGGCATACAACATTTAATGGGGAGACTAATTTATTAGTGTAATTGGACTTGTTATTGTATTAGAGGTAACCATTCATCTTACGAGAATTAAGTTGCCTGAAAAAAAGAATGTCTTTCGGACGAGGCTGGGATTCGAACACCGAACCTTCCAATTTGGAAGCCAACACACTACCACTTGAGCCACGGCCACCCGTGTCGAGTCGAGAATATTTATTATTATTTTTGCATTGATTTCCTTTGAATATATTAGTATTAAAGTCTGAAATAAGTTTATTTATATAAATTTAAATAGTTTAATTGAAATATTGATTTGTGGTATCAATGATATGAATTTATTCATTTTGAATTGTGAAATATTTATCAATTTGTTTAATTAATTTTATATTATTATATTTTATTAGAATTACTTTATTTATATTTTCTATTTATTTTATTTTAAATGAATTAGTTTTTTTTTGAGTGGGAAGTATTTTCTTTAAATTCTATAAGTATTGTTATAACTTTTTTATTTGATTGAATAAGTTTATTATGTATATCTTTTGTTTTATTAATTTCTTCATTAGTAATTTATTATAGAAAGGAATATATAATAGGGGATATATATATTAATCGATTTATTTTATTGGTTTTAATATTTGTCATGTCTATAATATTATTAATTATTAGTCCTAATTTAATTAGTATTTTGTTAGGTTGAGATGGGTTAGGATTAGTTTCTTATTGTTTAGTAAATTATTTTAATAATGTAAAATCTTATAATGCTGGTATATTAACTGCTTTGTAGCATTATTATTAGCTATTGCTTGTATATTAAATTATGGTAGATGAAATTCTAATTCTCTTTGCTTCACAAATCTCAAAACCAAATTGATATTCAATTCCATTTGTAAAATCGATGGCCCTTTCCGATCAAAGATAATAACACCAAACGAGATGTTTATATTTTTTAAAGCACTATCACGTTGCGAAATAAATAAGCTTTCAGGTTCCGATGAACAACTAACCCTATGATGAGGCTAATTAATACGAGTTGAAATTCAGGATGCCATGAAACTGAGGGATCTGGCCTATAAACATTGGAAACGCTTTCGTCTCGCGGAATTTCACGATGTTTTTTGTGTCTTACGAAACAAAGTGCGTGCTAAGATCAGGGAAGCGAAACGCCGAATGTATACGGTGAAATTCGATAAAAGCCTTGCACCTAAAACTTTGTGGAAAAATATTCGCGGGTTAGGTGTTGGTCGTCAGAAAGCACAGCTTTTTGAAAACATCAACGTAGATGCTCTAAACTCTGAATTTGCCAAAGTTCAGTGCTCCTCACCAAATGCCTTAGTACCAGATACATACATTCAACAAAAACATTTCTTCTCGAACAGTGTGGAAAGAAAAAGGCCTTTTCGTTTCTCAAATTAATTGCATTTGCCTTTTATTAAGCGGACAATACATGCAGCTAGTCCTCCAAACTAGTGAAAATCCTCATTCCCAACAAAATTCACTGTTAAGTTCACTCCTAAATTCAAGTGTGTCTCCTTCAAAAATAAATAAACAATCATCCCCACTGACAATAAAAAATTTATAAAAAAATCTAAACTAACGAAAAAAACCAAGCAAACTATACAAATCGGACGGCGACGACGTCGCAAAACGTGTCGTAAATAAAAATATCATCTGTAGTGCTTTTTTGAAGTTTTCAGTTTTCGGTGACCTCGGGAAATTAATACGAGTATCGAGGAAAATAAAAATAGAAATTCTAATTCTTGGCTAGTTGACCCAGATCCCAATTGGACGCATAGAAGCGCTGTTCAACATTTTCGAGTTTTTCAGAGATAGACAGTGGTGCTGTTTGACTGGTCGTGTTTATATCATATCCCACACTCCAAACGCCTTAGGAGGGACACAACAACTTTCATTCGGATTCAAGTGATTCTTTGTTTTAGTAAAGTCGCAGTTGATTCAGTTTTTCATCTGGAGAGCGCTCTTTGTTAACGACGCATTTACAATGCCAGCTGATTCGATTTCAAGAATGGATCCTAATGGATCTGGAAACGAAGGTAATTCAATGGAAAATATTCTAAGCTCTTCGCCTGGTACTTCTAGCTTGAGATCAAGAGCAGATAGTGAGAGCTCTGGTAAACAAGCCCGGTTTATATTGCCTAGTACAGATGGAAGTCCACCAAAGGCTGTAACGTTGAACGAGCTCACCCATGTGATAAATAATATCGAAAATATGGAATTGGTTCATGAAATTGCAGTTAACCCTGAATTTAAATTTGAGCCTTATGAACCACCAGAGAACAGCCTTGAACGACGCATTAAGGAAGTAATGCATAAAGCATTCTGGGATATATTACGAGAGCAGTTGAACTGTACTCCGCCCCAATTTGACAATGCTATTCAATTATTAACTGATATAAAGGAGTGCTTCCCGCAAATTATCTCATCCAATAATAAACGAGCTTTAGAACATATTAACGAGGTGCTGGACGCCACTGTAATCCGTCAGCAGGCTGAACAAGGTGTGCTTGATTTTAAATCCTATGCCAACTTTGTCCTAAACGTCATGGCAAAGTCATGTGCTCCAGCAAGAGATGAACAGGTGCAAAAACTTACAGAAATCGACGATGTTGTGGACACTTTCAAGGGTATCCTTGAAACAATGACTGTCATGAAGCTGGACATGACCAATTATATGCTGAATATGGCTCGTAATGATATTATGGCTAATTCCGTTGAATATGAGAAGACCAAGTTTAAGGAGTATCTGGAGTATTATAAATTCGGCTTCCCATTCACTGATAGTTGGTTGAGGCGTAACCAAAGTCAACCTCAAACTGGTGCTTTGTTGTCACCGGATCAAACCATTTACAATGCGTACATGGAACTGATGGATTGGAAGGACCTAGAGCAATTCCCCGAAGTGCTTTCTGTTGACAAGGAGAGAATTTTAAAGTTGGGTCAACGTGCTAAGCGACTGTGTGCAAGTGCATCATATATTTCAATTTGCTCGGCTGTACCCATTATCTCACAACGCACAGCTAATCGCACAACTTTAGCGAAACAAATTGTAATTTTGCTTCAGAATACTTCTACTGAAAAAGAACTTGCTGATGCATCTGAAAATGTTTGGCTTGAAATTAAAACATTCATAAATACCAAGCTTAAGGAACAGGATCAAAATGAAATGGACGCCACTGCCGAAAATACAATTAAAACACAAATTCTTCAAATTGGAAATTCAGACTCCCCAGTACGCAATTTACTATGGAAACGTTTATATGCCTATTTCCGACTTGTCCTCGGTTCAAAGAGCAACATGCCACCACCACCACCTGGCTACGCCGACTACCAAGATGAGTTGAAGTTATTTGCTACTGCTCTACGTCGTGTGATTCTTTACAATCACTCGGTGTTCAGTGAATATTTTCTACAAATGCTTACTAATCAACGACCAGTAGCAACAACAAGTTCCACCTCGGACTCACTGCCAGATTCATCTAATTCCGGAATTCCTACTGGAAACGATGACGAACCGAAAGAGTAGTTGTGTACGGTTTTCAGATTGTGGTGGACGATAAGTTCGGTTGGGGTTTGAAGAATTGGACAAAAAAACAAAAAACAAAACAAAAACAAAGGTAAAAATAAAGCCGTGCTATATTGCTAAAGTTGACCCGCCAAACCAAGAAGTATAAGTACGAGTGTAGATGTTACCTAAGAGCTGCCTTACTTTTGGGGAGATGCACCAGCAAAAGTTGATATAACTTAAACAAAATTCTCCCAAAAAAATGTACACGTTAAAACAAAAGAAGAGAAACAAATAAAAAGTCAAAAAAAAAAAACATTAAAATGTTCAACAATAGTACATATATTCTTAATAAATTAATGAATTTATAATCATAAACGTAACAACGAAAGAAATTCCAAGCATTTCCTTTTGCTAAATTTAAATTAATGATGGACAAGAGTGTTTCGAAGGTGTGAAATTGATTTAAGGTAATATGTACGTAAAGTTAAGTAAAAACAACTCAATTTCATTTGAATTGCACTACCCCTTCAAGCACAAACGTATGCCTTTTGTTGAGCAATTCCTGGTAATTTAATATGTGAACTCAAGCCTAAGCGTGGATATGTTCATTCCTATTTACATATATTTCTCTGAAGATCATTATATTCCTTTTTTTTTGTATGCATTCTACTTTTCTGTAGACTTTTGAGTACATGATTTCCTTTAGTAAAACTATTTTCCTTATTCAATTGAAGTTCTCCTATATTAATGCATTACTCGGTATTACACAAACTGCACGAGTCTTGTAACGTCACTTTGAAGAAAAGATTTACGAGTAGCTTTAATAAATTTGCCTTCAACTGCTCGAATGTTATAGATTTTTCTCACACTCCTAAATATATTGCATTGCCTATCTTAGCATACATAGTAATAGCAAGATTTTGTTGATCCACTTTAAAATTTTATTTAAATAAGATATTAAGTCAATTAGTTGATTTGAAACTTCATTAGATCATAAAATATACATGTGTACATCCATACATTACTTTACAAACTTCCCTTTGATGAACTAACAAAACAAGTTTTTTTTTCAATCATTCCACTCAAAATATAATAAAATAATCCCGACAATAGTTCTTCCCTATTATACCACCTAACATTCTTTGTGATATTTTCCGCTAACATATAGATAATATTAAATACATATACGAATATAAAAACAAAATAAATGAATAAATCTACATACATACATATTATGTTATATATCGTACTATTGTCAGGGAATATGTGCTAAAAATTGTAAGCAAAATTTATATAATAATGATCTACGATCGTTTTATACTGTGTTGTGATACTCGTATTTGGAAATTTGAATTTTCTTTTCTGTTTTATCTCATTTTAAATACTTTATTCAATAAGCAAAGCTAACGAAATATTTTAGCATTATATTCGAAATATTAAGTGATCGTAACTGTGACAATGTTGTAGGATGTTGTAGGAGTTATATTGGATATCAAATCTAAAGCTGTTGGTTGTGACGAAATAAATCCAGTATTCATTAAGATCATTTTGCCTCTTATTCTTCCAATACTTACATACATATGTAACACTATTATATTAACTTCATCTTTTCCGATTGCTTGGAAATTTGCAAAAGTTGTTCCAAAAGTCAAAAACCTGCTACCCGTCTTTCACCACCCGAATATAGGCCGATCTCCTTTCTCCCCTTTCTGTCTAAGGTACTTGAAAAAATGTTACACAAGCAGATGTCGACTTTTATTAAAAATAACAAGCTTCTGAATCCGCATCAGTCTGGTTTTAAAGAATATCATAGCTGCACATCATCCATCTTAAACGTAGCCGACGATATCAGACAGGCAATGGACAGTGACCAGGAGTCCTTTCTTTATCTTCTTGATTTTTCAAAAGCATTCGATACGGTCAATCACAAAATTTTGATCTCAAAACTGAGAAATCAATTTCGTTTCACAAAAAGTGCTGCTACACTGATGCTGTCGTACCTTTCTGACCGGAGACAAGCTGTTGTTGCTGGTAAAAACTCGTCCCGTTTTCTAAATTTATTGTCAGAAGTGCCTCAAGGATCTATTCTCGGCTCTCTATTGTTCAGTGTATTCATAAACGATCTTCCGCATGCAGTCACAAATTCAGCAATTTACATGTATGCCGACGATGCACAAATCCGCCTGAGCTGCAAGCTTGGAATGATCTAGGACGGGACCCAACAACTCAACAATGACCTTGAAGCCATTGCTCACTGGTCCGAAAAGAATAAGCTCTTTTTAAACTCAAAAAAATCTCAATGCATGATTATTTATAAAACCAAACTTGAAATGAGTTATTTTCCTGTCTTGTATCTCGGCAATGCTGCTCTACAATACGTGGAGAAAGCTAAGAACTTGGGCATCTGGTTTAACACTACCCTTAGCTGGGACCTTCACATTCGGTCAGTAATTGGCAAGATATATGGTTGCTTACGAACTCTACCGCTATCAAAAAACTTTACACCCCAACATATTGCGCTCAGCTTAGCGAAAACCCTTTTTATGCCCATCATCACATACGGGCGTCAGATTTTCTGTTGTCATAATACTCAAACTAGATGAAACCTAATTCTAGACTTTAACAACATAGTCCGGTACGTGTACAATCTTAAACGGTTTGAACACATATCGGCCTACTCAAAAAACATCCTGGGATGCAACCTATATGCATACATGAAATACTGTTCCCTTAAGACATTAAATAATTTGCTGATCAATAAAGAGCCACTGTACCTCTATGAAAAAATAGAATTTTGTATCTCCAATCGCTCTAATATGTTTATTCAACCGAGATTTAATTGTAACAGCTCTGAGCGCCAATTTTTTGTTTACGTCATCAGGCAATGGAACTCCCTACCCTTCTTCAATAGAAAACTGAGAGGAACTAGGCAATTCGAGAGGGTGGTATTTAGATTTTTGGCTAATAATAATATTTAAGTAGGTCCCCTTGAAATAAGAAAGCTTCTCTTTCATTTCCTAAAATGTGTTTCATCAAATAACATTTTAGTTTAAATGTCTATTCTAATATGAAACAAAATGCTTGAACCAAAATATGTAAAATATGTAAACTTTTACAAACTGAAAGGCTTTGAGTCTATATGCAAAAGATGTGAATCAATCAATCAATAAATGAAATTAAATGAAACGAGAATATGGCAAATAATGTCATCACCAATGAAATGATACTACCACCGTTCATTTCGAAGGCAGAGCTCCAAACGATCTTCGAATCGCTTAGAAGTAAGAAATCAGTGATAACCGAAGAAATACCGAACATTGTGCTTCGACATCTCCCACTAGAAACGGTGGACATTTATAAGACCCTGTTTAATAATGCAATGAACAATACATATTATCCAGCGCATTGGAAAACAGCGGTGTTACACCCCATCCAAAAAAGGGATAATCTCCGGTCGATCAGTCTCCTTCCAACCATCAGTAAGGTTTTCGAGAAGGTGATATTTAGAGTATTGACTAAGTGGGTTGAGGACAAACATATAGTTCCGGATAATCAATTCGGTTTCAAGGCGGGGCATGATGTTATTCATGCTGCGTCTAAACTGGTTTCTGATATCCAATGGAACAAAGGCAAGAATCAGTGCACTGGTGCCTGCCTGATTAACTTGGAATAAGCCTTCGACACCGTATGATTAGAGGGACTCTTTTTCAAGCTGGACAGGTTGGGCATTAGTAAATCACTGCTGTATATTCTTTTTGATATGCTCTCCAGTAGACAGTTCATCGTGAAGAATGGCGATGTGACTTCTGCTGGAACATTTAACATTAAAAACGGTCTGCAACAAGGTGCAGTAAATTCGCCGATCCTGTTCAACATTTACACGAGTGATCTGATAGGTTCACTTCACCATGCCATAGCGTACGCAGACGACTTAATCGCGTACTGAACAGGTCCAAAGATTGAGGTTATTAATATACTCTTGCAACGTGACTTCGACAAAATTAAACGGTATTGCGATGACTGGAAGTTGAAAATCAATTTTCAGAAGTCGGAAACCATTTTTTTTAGGACGCCTTTATCTGGGGCCTCTAGGGATACCAGAAAGAATTAGCGAAAGTTCTCGATCGTGGGGCAGCATGTGCAGCCACTTGCTTGTCGAAATGCAGTCAGATACCCTGGGGTCTGGCTAGATCAATATCTGTATTTTAACAAACATATAGATGTTGCTCTGGCCAGAGCCAAAGGTGATTTTGCCCTTACAAAGAGACTGTTTTATAACAGCCAACTCGATGCGAGGGTAAAGGTTATCTGCTACATGCCCCTTATCAGGCCTATGCTTGTGTTTGGATGTTCCGTGTGGTTCAACGTAAGAAGAAGTTTATTGGAAAAGATTCGGGTGTTTAAGAGGGCTTGTCTCAGGACTTTTCTTCGCTTATACAGAACACCAGAGTCTGAGTACATAAAATTCTATCCTAATGAGGTCTTGTACAATAGGGCGAACCTAAAAAGAGTGGACAATATCGTCATTAAGTTGACTCGAAGGCACATTGCAAGAGCAATGACCTCATCGAACAACCTGATCTCCGGGCTTACTACCCTAATTATATGTATCATGAGACAGTTCGCTTTGACGGCTTCATTCCTCCAGAAGCGTTCCTCTACCTAGATATGAAAGGTCTGATCCAAGACAGATTGGCGGTGCCGCTAATCTTCCACGTTGCTCGAACGGCTGCGGACAGGCGACTCAACTACGACAGAGACGTCGCACATGGCAGTGCGGAGCGTCTCCGGTTCAGTAGGTCGGTAGGGAGTCGCGACATGAGGAATGTTGCTCGGCAGCACCAACAATTCTGGTGGCTAGTTGAGGAAGGGGTAGTGTCGTCGTCGAATTCCTCCAATAATACGTAGCTTCATAGGAAGCAAAGTCGGTCTTCTGCACATTTGATTAGCCGTGGCCGGCTTACATGGTGTTAGGTAGAATTAGGGTAGATTTCAGAAAAAAAAATAATAAAAAATAAAAATCACAAAGAAAAAGAAACAATAAAAAAAACACGCTCTAAAATGCAGTATAGCATTAAATAGTATAAGTAGGATTAAGTAGTTAAAATGTAGTTTTAGGTAGTTTATAGTTTAGTTTTAAGTTTTAAATTATAACACAAGTCCATATACTAAGTTTTTCTACATAAAGTTTATTTTCTTAGTTTTAGTTTTAATAAATGTAAAAACAAAAATAAAATAGTCTGTAAGAAACGTCGAAAGACATAGATTAAGTATTATGTTTAACTTAGAGTGCCCGCATGGGGCCAGTAAGATAGAATAAAATTATTTGTAAGTTATTTAAGCATTTTTTGTCTAGCTTGTAAGTGTAAATGAAGTTTAAAAATAAAAATGCATATAAAATGAAATGAAATGAGCGGCGTCGACCGTCAAATTGTGAGACGCGGGTTCGATCCCGGTCTAAGTTTGGGATTTTTTTTTTTGTTTTTGTTTTTCTTAAATTCTGTGAATATACATACATAGTGTTATCAAAACAAAACCAATCACGTGATGGATGGTGGAGAGCGTTCCGCTCTTCCCATAACGGGAGTTGCAAAAGGCAACAATGGTGTTGCCAATGCCGTGGCGAAAGTCATCAAAAGAAGGAGGACGTTAAAAACCACTCCTAACTTAACAAAACTAAAAATGGGTGCTGCTTTGGTAGCTGCAACAGCAAAAACAACACAATAAAATAAAACAATCAGATGATGCGTCGATGTACATCTCTGATGACGTGTATTATAAGGGAGGCAACAACAACGAAGCTGAGGATGAAGAATTAAAAGACCTTACCAGTAGCATACAAAAGCTGAATGAAAAAGTGCTTGCTATTAAGCAAAGACAAACTGCACGCAAGCAGAGTGAGCAACAACAACAGCTGCAAAAAAAACAACAGCTAAAACCACTGCAGCTGAAAAAACAGCAGCAGCAACAACAACAGCAGCAGCAGAAGAAGAAGAAGGAGAACGTGCCTCCTACGTGGCAATTGGCAATAATTTTAAAATTATGAGATTGGGGAACGATCGCCATGCAATCCACTGTAATACAGTGGAGGGCTACGCGAAAGTGAAAGAGCTCCTAAAAAAAACGACGGTGAAGCACTACTCATTCACACCAAAGTACGAAAAGCGGCAATCGATGCTGCTGAAAGGGTTGGAACCGTCTTCTGATCCTGAGGAGATCCTGGCACTGCTCAAAGAGAAGGTGTGTGAAGGACTCAAGTTCGTGGGGTTAAAGCCGTTTACCACAGCTAGAGCCAGGCGGCAGAAACGGAGTCTGCCGTTCTTCCTGGTGCAGCTCAATCCCGAAAGCCATCTGGATAGTCTAAGGAGTATTAATGTCCTAGACTACCAGGTGGTTCACTGGGAAAAACTAAAAAGGAGCGAAGGCATTATACAATGCGTTCGCTGACAGAGGTTCGGGCACGAAACGTCGAACTGCCAAATGCAGCCTCGATGCGTAAAGTGCGCTAAGAACCACAGTTTCGAGGAGTGTGCTCTGGATGTTGACGGAGCATCCGATAGGTCGCAGCTCTCGTGCGTGTTATGTGGGAACGTGGGACACACCGCAAACTATCGGGGTTGTCCTAAGTTCGCTGACATTAAAAAAGCAAAACTGGCTCGACAGCAGAAGATGGAGGTCAAACGGTCACCTGTTAGGTTTCAAACACCAGCCGTCACGTCCCAAACTTCCTACGCCCAAATGGCGTCCGGTAGGGGGGCTACGGTACAGCAAGCAACTGTTGCTTCTCCGGCGCCAATGCCGAGAAAAACGGAAGCTGCACCTAACATTCTGGCCATCTTGCTCAGCTGCAAAAGCAGGTGCAAGAACAGACCGACCGGGTGGACCAGATCTACGCGCAGCTGCCGGGCCTAACGCAACACATGTCGTAATGGGTACGCACATGGTGGACCAAACTTTGAAGGTCCTTGGTGAATGTTAATTCACTGATTAGGATCGAACGAAGAGCTGCGATGTTTAAATTGCTACAAGACCAAACTCCGGATGTGCTTTTCGCTAGCGAAACCAAGATAAACGATAAGCACAAACTGGAGTACAATAATTATATTGTCAGAAGAAGAAACCGGCCCAGATCCAAACGTGGAGGCGGTATCGCGATCTTCATTAAAGAAGGTGTAAAATTTCACAGAGTGTACAAGGGCGTGTTGCGCAGGTTCCGGGTGTTGGAGGCAGTCATCGTTTACAAGCCGCTCCGCAGTGGAAAGCGGCTGTACTTGGCCTCTGTTTATGCACCTGAGGCTTCACAACCCACTGTATTCATTACAGAGCTCGACACGCTTTTTCGACTTCTGAGGCTGTAATAGGGGGAGAATTATTTTATAATCGGCGGGGATTTCAACGCTAAACACAGAGATTGGGGAAATAATTTGCCAAATACTAGAGGGAACTTACTATTCGATTGGTGGGGTCAGCACGATGTCATGTACAGACTGGGTCTTAAAGCGACGGATAACCCGTCGTTTCCCAGAGGTGGGTCTTATTTGGATATACTGCTATATGACGAACCTATACGACTGACAGGTACGAATTTAAAAACGCTAAGCTGTCTTCGCACATTCGTGTATGATACGAGTAGCTACCATTGCGATTTTAGCACCGAAATTACAGTTCCCAACGAAATTGCGGAATTGGGGGAATTTGTCCAAAGATATTCTTACAACTACAGTAAGACCCGATGGACACGCTTCTCCGCAACCTTGACAAGAGCGTTCTCCTCGAACACGCTCAACCCACCGTCCAATAAGAATTTGTCAAACGAGGAGATCGACAATTACCTAAAACAAATAGACGAGATAATTAAACAAACTATGGCCAATACAATACCGCGGTACAGACGTACGACTAACGAAGACCTGTTCCGCAATCCTATTGACGCACTGCACCGACAGAAAAGTAGACTTCTGACAAGACTCAAAAACTTGTATAGACAGATAACTGACAGACAAAACCCGGGGATAAGGACACTGAAGTCGTCGATTAAAAATGTGCAAACGTTAATAAAAGAGAATTACAGAATTTTTGTAAGTTTGCATTGGAACAACAAGGTTCGGGCTGTAAACACCAGCAACCCGAATACGTTTCCGCAAACAAGTAAAGCTTGATGTGTGTGGTCGTATTTAATAAGTGATCTGAAGTTTTTATTTGGTTTATTTTTCTTGAGAATCAAAAAGTGTCCTTTTAAATTCATAAATTACAAAGCAAGTATAAGACAGTGACTTTCTAACAAAAATCCCCTTAATAAAGAAAAGAAAAGTGTAAACCATCTGTGCCTATTTATTTTTAATTTATTTTTCTTACTCGGATTTCCACATTTCGCGGAAAAATTCCCCTCCCTTTATTTCTATTCCTATAATACATATATTCCTATAAGTCCTATAATACAGGCTTGCCATGGGTGTATGTGTTCCTTGTGGTCAAGAGCTCCCCCCCGAAGGAGACTTCGTGATTTGCCCTAAGTGCAATCGCAAAATGCACTTTTACTGCACCACAGTGACAGAAAAGTCATGGAGAACAATGGGAACGAGAAGAGAAGCTTGGAAATGTCATATGTGTAGAACTGCTCCAGCACAAATACAAACAAATGCAGCAGTTTCTGCTCCCGAGCGTTCGTTGACCTCAAAGCCCTCAACACCAACATCATTAACACCAGTCCAAGCAAAAGAGCGACGAAGAATTGAAAACACAAACAGCCCCACTGAAACGGTCAACATTATGGCTGTTTTACAAGAAATAAAACAGCTGAGAGAAGAAATCCGAGAAATGAAAAAAAGTTCTGACTTTTTCGGCAACAAATATGATGACATCAACGACAACCTGGCAAAAAACAATAAACTTATGGAAAATATGACAAATGAAATAGCTGAGCTAAAAGAAAACAACAACAAAAAAGATGAACTTATCCAAAACATGCGGGCTCAAATCAACACAATAGAACAACAATTACTTAAAAACAACATAGAAATAAAAAATATCCCTCCTAAGCAAAACGAAAATCTAGTCGATATAGTAAAAGCAATTGGGAAAACTATTAACCATGATATAAAGGACACCGATATTGTTGACATATACAGAACAAAAACAAAAAACACTGAAAGATCCCCAATCATCGCCTCATTTTCATCGAATATTTGCAAACAAAAAATTATGAAACACGCGCGATCAACTCGCCCCATCACACTGAAGAAGATTATGCAAAATACCTGCTCACCAGCAGAAGCAGTCGCCGATGCCACTGTTTACATAAACAATCAGCTGACAAAGCAAAACAAACACCTACTTTGGATGGCAAAAGAAAAGGCAAAAGCGGAAAACTGGAGCAATGTGTGGGAGAGTGCTGGACGAGTGTTAGCAAGGAAAAATGAGAACACTCCCTCTTTGCTGATAAGCACCGTAAACGATGTGAGTAAAATCACTCGGACATAAGATTGACGGCGTATGTGTGATATATTAGAAAAACATAAACAATAGACAAAAATGGATAACACAAACGGAAATGATAACTTGTTAGACAACGTAGATTATAGGGTAATACGTGGTTTTAGTGATAGCAGATTATATGAATTAAAAAAACTGAACTTTAGTTGCTTATGTTTCAATATAAGGTCAATGCGGAAAAACTGGGATATTTTTTGCTCAAGCATAAACCCTCTATTGACAAGCCTTAAAATTATTGTTGTAATGGAAATAAATATTAAGAAGGAAAACAACAAACATTATACAATAGACGGCTACAAACCAGAATATATAAACAGAAGTAAAAAAAGAGGAGGAGGAATAGCCATATATATAAAAAATGATATAGAATATGATTTTCAGGAATTAAATAGTACATCTTGTGAGTCTCTCAGAATAAAAATTAGAAGCGGAGCTAAAGTGAAGTATTTGTATGCAGTTTACAGGCCACCGGCATTAAGTATAAAAGACTTCGTTGAGGAATTTGGAAACCTACTCCAACAAACACCAAGGCAAAAAAATAGAGATATGGTATTAATGGGTGACATGAACATTAATATTCAAGATCATGACCAAATTCACGCGAGGAACTACTTAGAAATGTTAGCACTCAATGGTTTAATTAATATTAAAAAAGAAGATACAAGGGTTGATCTCACTCGAGGATCATCAACGCTGATTGACCATATAGCTGTTAACTTAACAGATAAGCAAATAGTTTCAGCAGTCATCGAGACCGACGTTTCTGACCACTACCCGATGGTTTACGGGACACTCGACCCATGCAGCAGTGAGTTCCCAGTTGATAGAGCACCTCATTTAAAAAACAGCTTGGTGGACGAAAAGATACACCAAACAAATTGGGAGACGCTATTGGTAGACGAAAACGGTAACATTCAACAAATTATCAACGACTATGCAGAACATATACAAAAACTCCATGATCCTTGAAAAACCAAAGCGTAAAATCCGACTAAACCCTTGGATCACGCCCTACATTCGCGAAAAATGTAAACAAAGAGATGAGCTCTACAAAAGGTGGAAGAACAACAGACTAAATAAAACTTATGAAGCAGAGTACAAGAAATTACGAAATAAAGTTAATAAAATCATTTTCTGGCAAAAGCCCAGCTTCTATAAAGAAGAATTTTACGAAGTTAGAAATGATCCCCGTAAAACATGGAGCCTTGTCAACGAAATAATGGGAAGAAAAAAACAGAGCTTGGACGAGGTACTTGCGAAAAACTTCCCATCAGAAAAATGTTTTACAGCACTTTCAAACAAATGTGCAAAACACTTCTCGGAACAAACGATTCACATTATCCATAATTGTGATAACATAACGTCAACACACATCAATAAAACCCTACACAACTCCATCTTCATAGAGGAAACGTGCGTTGAAGAGGTATATAGAATATTAACATTACTGGATAAAAACAAATCAGAAGGGATCGATGGCATTAGAACGAGAGACATTAAAATGCATGCGGATGTATTTGCTCCAATTATCACGAGGATCATTAACCAAAGTCTAAATGAATGCAAGATACCAAATATACTAAAAACATCTATTGTAAGACCAATCTACAAAGGCGGTGCTAAAAACACTGTACAAAATTATAGGCCAATTTCAATTTTGCCAGTGATAGAAAAATGTTTAGAGGAAGTGGTAGTCAAGCGACTTCTAAATTTTGTTAATAACCACAAGATAATCCATGAAAAACAATACGGGTTCCAAAAAAGAAAAAGTACAGGGCAACTCCTTGGTGAGTTTGCGAATACCATCAACACAAGCCTCAACAAAAATCATCACGTCTTTGTCATGTTTATAGACTTTAGCAAAGCATTTGATACCCTGAATCATGCGAAGCTGATAGAAGCCTTAAACCGACTTGGAATCAGAGGTACCTTAGCAGACTGGCTTCAAGACTATTTAAGTGGAAGAACTTTTAAAGTTAAAATTAAAAACGCCCTTAGTAAAGAGACTAATGCCCCATTTGGAGTCCCGCAAGGTTCAAAGCTAGGACCTCTGCTATTCATACTTTTCACAAACGAGCTAATGCGAGTCTTTACAAATGGCATTCCATTCGCGTTCGCTGATGATACAGCTATAGTCGTTAGACATAAGTGTCCTGACACTGGTTTACAAGTAATGCAGGCGGAATTCGATAAAGCTGTTAACTGGTGTCATGATAATGGCCTGATTTTAAATGCGGCGAAGACGAAAATGATGCACATCCGGGGACCACACAAAAAAGCCACTGACCGAAGAGTAACACTCAAAAGGCACACATGTCAAAAAGTCCTATCGGACCAAGAAATCGAATTAGTCGAGACATACAAATACCTTGGGGTAACCATCGACAGCCATCTTCTATGGAATGTGCACATAGAGAAACTCCGCTCCAACCTCAGGCAAGCACTTTATGCAGTAGTTTACCTTGGATACTACTCCACGTTTGAAGTACAAAAGCAGGTATACTATGCTCTTGTGGAGTCAAAACTGAGATACGGCATACTAGCATGGGGTAACGCATCAGCTACGCACATTAATAAGCTGCAAACCTTCAAAACTCCATCATGAAGAAAATGCAAACTAGACATCCCAACAACAACACAGGATATAGAAGCTTCAAAAAATATTCCAAATGACACTTGCTCTTGAATATTACGATGACACCCGCTTCAAAGACCCGATAGATCATCAGCAGAATACAAGAAGAAGAGCCCAAGGAATGTTAAAAGTCCCAATGACATACAACGCGTACGGCAAGAGACAACTGCAGCATAGCGTCCCAACAGTATTCAACCAGATACCAAACTCCCTGAAGAACATCCGAAACCCGAATTTGCGAAAAAAAAAATTAAAAGAATTTTTCTGTTCATAAACAAAAAAAAAAAAAATCTGTATCTGTAACTTATTGAATTTATAATTTTTCTTTTTTGATTTCCAAAACCTTGAATTGTATTTATATATGTATTGATTAATCTTTCTTTTATTTTGAATTCCAAAAACTTTATTTTTAATCCGCGCCTTGCTGAAGACCATTTTTAATTTGAAATATTCCAACAGAAGTCACATCACCATTTTTCACGATGAACTGTCTGTTGGTTAGCATATTATAAAGAATGTACAAGAGTGGTTTACTGATTTCCAGCTTAGTCAGCTTATAGAAAAGACCCTCTAACGATACGGTGTCGAAGGCCTTCTCCAAGTCAACAAGGTAGGCACCAGTACATTGTTTTTTGCCTTTATTCCATTGGATATCGGACAGAAGTTTAGACGCGGCATGTGAGATATCATAACACGCCTTAAAACCGAATTGATTATCCGGAGCTATATGTTTGTCCTCAACCCACCTAGACAGAGCTCTATTGATTACTTTTTCAAAAACCTTACTGATATTCGGAAGGAGACTTATCGACCGTAGATTCGCCGGTTTGGATATATCCTTCCCCTTTTTGGGGATAGGTTGAACCACCGCCGTCTTCCAATGCGCTGGATAATGTGCATTATTCATTGCATTATTAAACAGGGTGGTGTAAATATCCACCGCTTCTAGAGGAAAATGTCGAAGTACGATGTTCGGAATACCATCGGTCCCCACTGATTTCTTAGTCCTGATTGTGTCGAAGATCTCATGGAGTTCTTCCTTCGAAATGAACGGAGGTAGGTCACCCTCCCTGGAAATGACATTATTTGCCATATTTCCGTCGCTGTACCGGGTAAAAGCAGAGCCCTTGGATCGCCAGCTCCCTATTTCATTTCGAATGCAGAAGTCGTGCACCAAGACGCGACTGTCCATGTCGCAATTAGGGCCAACGGTATCAATGGCCTTGTATACTTCCTAGAAAGTCGCTCCTATGGTCTCAACCTTCTCCTGTGGATCCTCGATCACAAAGAAGTTGTCATCATCAGCGGCCTCATTTGGATCAATACCTGCTATTGTCAGTAACCGTTCGTTGTCTGTTGTCCGGGCTATTTTAAAACACTGAAGGTCGTTTTGATTTTTTCTCCGAAATAGTTTATTGATTTGCGGAAACATATTCGGGTTGCTGGTGTTTACAGCCCGAGCCTTGTTGTTCCAATATGAGCTTACAGAAATTCTGTAATTCTCTTTTATTAACTTTTGCACATTTTTAATCGACGACTTCAGTGTCTTAATCTACGGGTCTTGTTGGTCAGTTAACTCTCTGTACAAGTTTTTAAGTCTTGTCAGAAGTTTACTTTTCTGTCGGTGCAGTGCGTCAATAGTAGGATTGTGGAACAGGTCTTCATTAGTCGTACGTCGATACCGCGGTATTGTAGTGTCCATAGTTTGTTTAATTGTCTCGTCCATTTGTTTTAGGTAATTGTCGATCTCCTCGTTTGACAAATTCCTATTGGACGGTGGATGGAGCGTGTTCGAGGAGAGCGCTCTTTTCAAGGTTGCGGAGAAGCGTGTCCATCGAGTTTTACTATGTTTGTAAGAATATCTTTGGACAAACTCCTCCAATTCCGCATTTTCGTTGGGAACTGTAGTTTTGGTGCTAAAACCGCAATGGTCGCTGTCATACACGAATGTGCGCAGACAGTTTAATGTTTGTAAATTCGTACCTGTCAGTCGTATACGTTCGTCGTACAGCAGTAGATCCAAATAAGACCCGCCTCTGGGAAACGACGGGTTATCCGTCGCTTTTTGACCGAATCTGTACATGACATCGTGTCGACCCCACCAATCCAGTAGTAGGTTCCCTCTAGTATTTGGCAAATTATTTCCCCAATCTCTGTGTCTATCGTTGAAATCCCCGCCGATTATAAAATAATTCTCCCCCAATTCCAGCCTCAGAAGTCGAAAAAGTGTGTCGAGCTCTGTAATGAATAGGGTGGATTGTGAAGTCTGAGGTGCATAAACAGACGCCAAGTACAGCCGCTTTCCACTGCGGAGCGGGATGTAAGCGACGACTGCTTCCAACACCCGGAACCTACACGACACTCCCTTGTACCCTCTGTGAAATTTTATACCTTCTTTAATGAAGATCGCGACACCGCCTCCACGTTTGGATATGGGCCGATTTCTTCTTCCAACAATATAATTATTGTACTCCAGTTTGTGCTTATCGGTTATCTTGGTTTCGCTAGCGAAAAGCACATCAGGAGTTTGGTCTTGTAGCAATTTAAACATCGCGGCTCTTCGTTCGATCTTAATCAATGAATTAACATTCACCGCAAGGACCTTCAAAGTTTGCTCCACCATATGCGTACCCATTACGACATGTGTTGCGTTAGTCCCGGCAGCCGCGCGTAGATCTGGACCACCTGCTTGGCCTGTTCTTGTACCTGCTGTTGCAGCTGAGCCATCTGTCCTTGGATTGCGAGCAAGATGGCCAGCATGTTAGGTGCAGCTTCCGTTGTTCTCGGCATTGGCGCCGGAGAAGCAACAGTCGCTTGCTGTACCGTAGCCCCCCTCCCTGACGCCATTTCAGCGTAGGAAATTTGCGACGTGACGGCTGGTGTTTGAAACCTAACAGGTGAACGTTTGACGTCCATCTTCTGCTGTCGAGCCAGTTTTGCTTTCTTAATGTCAGCGAACTTAGGACAACCCCGATAGTTTACGGTGTGTCCCACGTTTCCACATAACACGCACGAGAGCTGCGACTTATCGGATGCTCCGTCAACACCCAGAGCACACTCCTCGGAACTGTGGTTCTTAGCGCACTTCACGCATCGAGGCTGCATTTGGCGGTTCGACGCGGCATGTCCGAACCTCTGGCAGCGAACGCATTGTATAACGCCTTCGCTCCTTTTTAGTTTTTCCCAGTGAACCACCTGGTAGTCTAGGACATTGATACTCCTTAGACTATCCAGACGGCTTTCGGGACTGAGCTGCACCAGGCAGAACCGCAGACTCCGTTTCTCCCGCCTGGCTCTAGCTGTGGTAAACGGCTTTAACCCCACAAACTTGAGTCCTTCGCACTCCTTCTCTCTGAGCAGTGCCAGGATCTCCTCAGGATCAGAAGACGGTTCCAACACCTTCAGCAGCATCGATTGCCGCTTTTCACACTTTGGTGTAAATGAGTAGTGCTCCGTCGTCGTTTCCTTTAAGAGCTCTTTCACTTTCGCGTAGCCCTCCACTGTATTACAGTGGATGGCATGGCGATCGTTCCCCAATCGCTTAATATTAAAATTACTTCCAATGACATACCTACACAGGTCCTTGGTTGCATTTACCTCCAATTTATAGGTGTTGATAGGAAGCACCTTCTCCTTCTTCTTCGTCTGCTCCTGCTGCTGCTGCTGTTGTTGTTGTTTTTGTTGTTGTTGCTGCTGCTGCTGTCGTTGTTGTTGTGGCTGCTCTTGTTGTTTCTTTTGTTTTGCTTTTTGTTGTTGTAGCACTTGTGCTGACTGTTCATTTTGTTGCGACTCCTTTTGAGCAAGCTGTGACTGTTGTTGTTGTTGGGATAGCTCATGCTCTTCCCTCTTCCTTCTGACCATTTGCTGTTCTTTTATGGCCTGTACTCTCTTCTGCAGCATTTTGATGCTGCTACTTATGGACAAGATTTCCTCTTCTTCATCGTACGATTCGCTTGCTGACAATGAAGCGAAATTGTTTAATACCCTCAATCCACCAAGCTTTTCAGTGGACGTTGGCAGGGTGGGACGCTGTAACGAGTAAGAGGTTGGCTTTAGCTTCCTCTTTGCCTTTGGCGTTTGGCTCGAACCACTCGAAGCCTCGCCTGGTATCTCCGCAGATCCCGCTATTGGCATAGTGGACCGCTCTCCACAAACCATCAATTGATTTTTTTTGTTTTTTTTCACTTCACTTATTATTTAATAAAAATTAGAACTAAAAATAGTTTGTTCCCGATGGGAATCGAACCCAGGCCTCGGGATCGTCACACCAGGACCAGGTATGTTGTCGCCCAGGTCTTTACCACTTCGGCCATCGAGCACTTGAAAATTTACTGGCTAAAAGTATGCTTCTTCTTATTTTTCCACACTTTTTAAGCCGAAACAAAAATCACTTCTAATCTCCGTGGAGGTCTATGAACGACTGAGTGCATAATTTCACATAATGGACCTGTGAACTGGACTCCACGATCCTGTGATCTCACACCTTTAGATTACTTTCTTTAGTCTATGCCGATAGACGATTGGGCGATTGGGAAGTCAACATTCACTGTGTTATTGTTGATATACGGCTCGATAAATTTGTCGAAAAGTGGACTTCATGATTGCGCTTCATTCGAGTTGGTCGTGACACGCATATGCCCGATGTCATATTTAAACATTAATGGCATAAAATTATTAATAGATGTTATTAATAATGTCGGAGACATTAACGTTAGCTTTAAGTATTTTATTTTACAATGAATTTGTATAACTCTAAAAAAACACCCTTTACTTCTTGAAAATTTGAAAATACGTGGTTAAGAATGCAACATATACCTGCTATTCCTTTCGCGGTAAATACTTGTTCACAATGTCTTCAAAAAAGTTTCCTTAGAATTCTGTTAGATCAACCATCATTCTTTTCGTAAAATTCTTGTAAATATTAGATACGGTTATTTAATCCATCTGAGTTTTGTATATATTTACGGGTGTATCGACTATGGGAATATAGTCATTACTGTCTTCGATAGCACTGTGCATAGTATTCGTTTAAATTTCTATCGGTGGTATTTTCTAGATTTTCATTATAATAGACTTCCATTCTCGATAGACCATCAGCAATCTGATTTTCTTTCCCTTTTACGTATTCCATTTCGAATTTGTACTCTTTGAGGTTGACCTTTCATCTTTGCAGTTTGGCATTTGGTTCTTTTAATAAACTTAGCTAGACTAGGGGTCGATGGTCAGTTATAATTGTGAAATTTCTTCCATAAAGGTAGGGTCTAAAGTATTTCGTTGCCCACACAATGGTCAATAACTCTTTCTCGATGGAGGAGTAACGAGTTTCATTATTATTCAGGGTACGGCTAACGTAGCATATAGGATGCATTTGATGCATCTGCTGTTAGCGTACATTTTTTTTTTTAAATCGGGTACTTGAAAATCGGCTCATAGGTTATCGACTTTTTCATATTTTCAAAAATGTCGATATACTCAGAATCATTTAGGTTGATCTTTGCGTTCTTCTTCAAATACGCAGCCATGGGTTTTGCCACCCTAGAATAATCTTTAATATTTATAGATGAAACTTTATTAGGGTTTGTTTTAATACCTTTTGTTGTTATTATATGGATCAAAAATGCCTTTTTTTACAAATTCGCTCTTGTCTAATTGAATATTTAGGTTCACTTCTTTGAGTATCTTAAATATTTTCTTTAGTGATACTAGATGTTCCTCAAACTAGTCGAAATTATAATAATGTCGTCCATGTAGATGAAACTTATTCTAAATTCGGCTGCATCTGAATTCATAAGGCGTTGAAACGTTGATGGAGCATTTTTTAAGCCAAATGGCATGCGAGCAAGTTCGTAATGTGCATCATTGTGTGAAAATACTGTTTTCTTTATATCTTCTTATTCGGCTTCGATCTGGTTGAATCCTTCAGCCAGATAAAGTTTGTTATATGCCCAGTTTGTTATATACCCAGTTTTTCAGACAGTTCAATGTGCGTTGAAGCAATCCGCATTGGTTCAATACCCGTAGAAATGCTGGTGTTTATATGAAATTATCCAAAACCAAATCCAAAATGAGCGAGAGAAAATTGAGAGAGTTTAACAAACAGCTGATTGAACTGACACATACATTGTTCTTATTTCTTTGCCTTTCCAAATATTTCGTTTGCAATCCCACATTTTAAATACACAACAAATTACCTGCCCGGTAATGGAAGAATAAATTGTTTTTATTTCTTTTTCTTTCCAAATATTTCGTTTGCAATCCCACATTTTAAATACACAACTGATTGCCTGCCCGATGATAAAAATGATGAGAGCGCGAGAGAGTAAAATGTTTCAATGCGATTTGAAAGTGTTTATATGATATTTAAAAGCGATTAAAAATGTTCAATGCGTTTTATAAACAGGAATGAACGAATGCGTGTTGAACATTTCAATGCGGTTTGAAGTGGTGTTTATATGAGCGTATTAAACCAATGTGCATTGCGTCCATACACATTAAGCTGTCATATAAACTAGGTACGTGTGCGAAGTGTGCTAAGAACCACAGTTCCGAGGAGTGTGCTCTGGGTGTTGACGGAGCATTCGATAAGTCGCAGCTCTCGTGCGTGTTATGTGGAAACGTGGGACACACCGTAAACTATCGGGGTTGTCCTAAGTTCGCTGACATTAAGAAAGCAAAACTGGGTCGACAGCAGAAGATGGAGGTCAAACGTTCACCTGTTAGGTTTCAAACACCAGCCGTCACGTCCCAAATTTCCTAAGCCCAAATGGCGTCAGGTAGGGGGGCTACGGTACAGCAAGCGACTGTTGCTTCTCCGGCGCCAATGCGGAGAACAACGGAAGCTGCACCTAACATGCTGGCCATCTTGCTCGCAATCCAAGGGCAGATGGCTCAGCTGCAGCAGCAAGTACAAGAACAGGCCAAGCGGGTGGTCCAGATCTACGCGCTGCTGCCGGGCCTAACGCAACACATGCCGTAATGGGTACGCACATCGTGGAGCAAATTTTGAAGGCCCTTACGGTGAATGTTAATTCACTGATTAGGATCGAACGAAGAGCTGCGATGTTTAAATTGCTACAAGACCAAACTCCTGATGTGCTCTTCGCTAGCGAAACCAAGATAACCGATAAGCACAAACTGGAGTACAATAATTATATTGTTGGAAGAAGAAATCGGCCCATATCCAAACGTGGAGGCGGTGTCGCGATCTTCATTAAAGAAGATATAAAATTTCACAGAGTGTACAAGGGAGTGTCGTGCAGGTTCCGGGTGTTGGAAGCAGTCGTCGCTTACATCCCGCTCCGCAGTGGAAAGCGGCTGTACTTGGCGTCTGTTTATGCACCTCAGACTTCACAATCCACCCTATTCATTACAGAGCTCGACACACTTTTTCGACTTCTGAGGCTGGAATCGGGAAGAATTATTTTATAACCGGCGGGGATTTCAACGCTAGACACAGAGATTGGGGAAATAATTTGCCAAATACTAGAGGGAACCTACTACTGGATTGGTGGGGTCGGCACGATGTCATGTACAGATTCGGTCAAAAAGCGACGGATAACCCGTCGTTTCCCAGAGGCGGGTCTTATTTGGATCTACTGCTGTACGACGAACGTATACGACTGACAGGTACGAATTTACAAACAATAAACTGTCTGCGCACATTCGTGTATGACAGCGACCATTGCGGTTTTAGCACCAAAACTACAGTTCCCAACGAAAATGCGGAATTGGAGGAGTTTGTCCAAAGATATTCTTACAACTACTCGATGGACACGCTTCTCCGCAACGTTGAAAAGAGCGCTCTCTTCAAACACGCTCCACCCACCGTCCAATAGGAATTTGTTAAACGAGGAGATCGACAACTACCTAAAACAAATAGACGAGACAATTAAACAAACTATGGACATTACAATACCGCGGTATCGACGTACGACTAATGAATACCTGTTCTGCAATCCTACTATTGATGCACTGCCAAGACTCAAAAACTTGTACAGACAGTTAACTGACACGGAGATTAGGACACTGAAGTCGTCGATTAAAAATATTTAAACGCTAATAAAAGAGAATTACAGAATTTTTGTAAGTTTGTATTGGAACAACGAAGTTCGGGCTGCAAACACCAGCAACCCGAATATGTTTCCGCAAATAAATAAACAATTTCGGAGAAAAAATCAAAACGACTTTCAGTATCTTAAAATAGCACGGACAACAGACAACGAACGGTTACTGACAATAGCAGGTATTGATCCAAATGAGGCCGCTGATGATGACGACTTTGTTGTGATCGAGGATCCAGAGGAGAAGGGGCGACTTTTCAGGAAATATACAAGGCCACTGATACCACTGGCCCTAATTACGACCTGGACAATCGCGTCTTTGTGCACGACTTCTGCATTCGAAATGAAATAGAGAACTCATTGCCAGAGAGGGTGACCTACCCCCGTTCATTTCGAAGGAAGAACTCCATGAGATCTTCGACACAATCAGGGCTAAGAAATCAGTGGGGACCGATGGTATTCCGAATATCGTGCTTCGACATCTTCCTCTAGAAGCGGTGGACATCTACACCACCCTGTTTAATAATGCAATGAATAATGCACATTATCCAGCGCATTGCAAAACGGCGGTGGTTCAACCTATCCCCAAAAAGGGGAAGGATATATCCAATCCGGCGAATCTCCGGTCGATAAGTCTCCTTCCGAATATCAGTAAGATTTTTGAAAAAGTAATCAATAGCGCTCTGTCTAGTTGGGTTGAGGACAAACATATAGTTCCGGATAATCAATTCGGTTTTAAGGCGGGACATGATATCTCACATGCCGCGTATAAACTGGTGTACGATATTAAATGGAATAAAAGCAAAACACAATGTACTGGTGCCTGCCTTGTTGACTTGGAGAAGGCCTTCGACACCGTATGGTTAGAGGGTCTTTTCTATAAGCTGACTAGGCTGGGGGTCAGTAAATCACTCTTGTACATTCTTTATAACTAACAGACAGTTCATCGTGAAGAATGGTGATGTGATCTGTTGGAATATTTCAAATTAAAAATGGTCTTCAGCAAGGCGCGGCCAATTCGCCGATCCTGTTCAACATTTTTACAAGCTACTTGATAGGTTCACTTCCACATACTATTGTGTACGCAGATTTGGTAGCGTACAGAACAGGTCAAAAAATCGAGGTCATTAATACTCTCTTGCAGCGTGACTTCGATAAGATAAGACGATTTTGCGATGACTGGAAGTTGAAAATCAACTTTCAGAAGTCGGAAATCATTCTCTTTAGGACGCCGTTGTCTGGAGCCTCTAGGGATACCAGAAAAAATTGGCGAAAATTCGCTATCATTGGACAACACATTGCAAGAGCAATGAACTCGACGACCTGATATCTGGTGCTTACTACCCCAATTACCTTTACCACTAGAGTGTGCGCTCTGACGGCTTCGTTCCACCGGAAGCATTCCTCTACCTAGATCAGATAGGGTTGATCCAGGATAGATCAGCGGTGCCGTTAATCTTCCATGTCGCTCGGACAGCTGGGGCCAGGCGACTCAACTACGACAGAGACGTCGCACACGGCAGTGTGGATCGCCTCAGGTTCAGTAGGGCGGTGGGGAATCGCGATAAGAGGGATGTCGTTCGGCAGCACCAGCATTTCTTGAATGATGGAGAAGATGTTTCGTCGTCGTCTCCGTCAATTACGGACCAGTCTCACTAATGAGGCAGAGCTGACCAATCTGTTTCCTCTGTGAATAGCGATGGTCAGCCTACATAGGTTTAGGTTCGCATTTAAGAAATATATACATAAATTGGTATATACAAAGGTATACAAAGGTATATACCAATATATGTATATAATTGTGTATAATGTCTATGTGTGTATGTGTATATTTTGTATGTAGGTTAAGTAGGCTAAGGTTTATTTTAAGTTAGATATTAAGTTTTTACAAAAAAAAAAGTCCATCTGCTAAGTTTTTTGTTTACAAATTGTTTTTTCTTAGCTTTAAGTATCTTCTACCGCGAGCATCGAACTTGTTGAGTTGTAGAGGCTGAGTAGGGTCAATGAATCTCGAGAAGAAATTCTCCAGACGAGTCCTGAAACCAAAGGATGCTCCCCCCCCCCCTCGCCAACTCCCAAAACACTGGGCTGGATCAAGGTGTTATACGACCCGTGCCGAAGATCAACCTGGCCTGAGGGCCCAGTATCTCCAAAAATAGCTCAGTCACAAACGGAGTATCCGGATACCTGGCGACCTCCGGATTAGCTAGCCTTATCTGTATACGGCGGATCTCTGTACAGATGGACACCCCTTTCTCCGCTACTCGTGGGACCATTAATGGATAACAACCAAAAAAACAAAAACCGAGGCCGGTACTCCTTCACTACCGGGCGGTGGAACGGTGACTGCACCGACTACCGGCAAGGCTCCTGCATTGCCGAGAGAAAGCAAAACTGTGGCAGGCCATGGTGCGCCATCCTCGAAAGGCAAAAGGAACGAGCCAAAAAATAAGAATTCAGGAAGTGTTAGGACTGTGGCAAGCCATGGTCCTATCACCTCCTCCACCCCTAGCAGCAGCAAGTTTGTGGCAGGCCACGGACTTGTCGCGGCTACCAAAACTCCTTCAGGGAGTGTTAAGACTGTGGCAAGCCATGGTCCTATCACTTCCTCCGCCCCTAGCAGCAGCAAGTTTGTGGCAGGCCGCGGACTTGTCGCTGCTACCAAAACTCCTTCCGGGAGTGTTAAGACTGTGGCAAGCCTTGGTCCTATCACTTCCCCGACCCCAGCAGCAGCAAGTTTGTGGCAGGCCACGGACTTGTTGCTGCTACCAAAACTCCTCCCTCCAAGGAGGAATCTGGAGCTCAGCCGCATCGGCAAGCTCCATCTAACGCGCTCTTCGGATCCATTCCGGAGGTTGAGAGAAGTGCGGAAATAAAGAGCAAGGTTGAGTGGGCTAAAAACATCCTAAAAGACGGATTTCCCACTGCTTCCACTGCTCGTAAAACGTCAAAAGACTCCTCTAAGCGTCAGAGATCGTTGGAGGAAACCGTACCGGTTTCCAAGAGGCCCAAAACACACAGTTCTACAACCGCTGGGCCATCCAACAGCAGATCTCTGAGGTCTTATAATGAAGTCCTAAAGGACGCATTGGTGATCGCGGTGATTGACAGGAGCGATACCGATGGTTCCATTACACCGGAACGTTGGCAATTGGTCAAGTTGAAGCTCTCGAGCAACTTCTTGGCCATCATGCGGGAAAACCCAGGACCACCTCCTATCACAAGCGACGCTGGCTGGCACCAAGGCCATGTCAAGCTCATCGCTTGCTCCAACCAGAGATCTCTCGATCTCTTCACCAAGGCCATCGATGGTTTAGGAGAGGTTTGGCCAGGTGCAAAACTCGAGGTCGTATCTAAGGAAGACATTCCTAGTAGACCTCGAACTCGTACCTGGATTCCAGCCGAACCCTCCTCTCCAGAAAGTATCCTGGAAATCATCCGGCTCAGCAACCCGACTCTTCCGACTCTTGACTGGAAAGTCGCGAAACTGGAGGAACTAAGGGGTTCGCGTTAATTGTGATCAATAAGGAATCCCTTAATCCTCTGGCGCAGACGAAAGGCATGATTCGGTTCGGATTCGAGTCCATTCATTTAAGGGTGTACAAAAAGAATGAGCTGGATGCTGATAAGCAACCTCCTCCTCGTTTAACACCTGACATCACAACCTTGGATCTTGGAGCGTCGATATCCTTTCCAGAATTGGATAGCGACGACTCCAATCTGTCCGAGGTGACTACCAAGCCGTCGGTCTCCTCTGCTGACACACTGTCGGAAAAGGAAACCGATGACGAAGCAATTAGAGGTTCTACATGATCAGAGATAGAAGATGAGCTCTTGGGCACATCTTCAGAATCGGAGGACCTCAACAACACCGTGGTGGAGGCGACTCTGGAAGACTGTAGCAATGATACGGTTTCTCCAGATTAATCTCCACCACTCAAAAAAGGCTTCGGCCGCACTCATTCTGCGTCTTTCCAAAAACGCAGAAGACATAATTCTAATCCAGGAACCATGGATTGCAGAAGGCGTGGTTCGTGGACTTAGGACACCCATATACGTTCCGCTCTATACAAGAGACAAAGGTAAGATTAGAACTTGTATATTAGTGAAACGTAGCCTTAATGTATTTCTACTTCCCAACCTCAGTGACCCCGAACTAACCGTTGCCAGATTAGAGACTGCCAAAGGCTCTTACTGGCTGGCATCGGCTTACCTTGGCCACGACCAAGTGGGCCCTCTCCCTGGTGATAACCTAGAAAGGGTGGTACTGGAAGCGGGAAGGCAAAAAACTGGCCTCATAATCGGATGCGACGCTAACGCACATCATACGGTATGGGGCAGTACCGACATCAATGATAGAGGTGAGTCACTTTTAGACTATATTTTAAGTACTAACCTCTTAATTTGCAATATTGGCAATGAGCCCACTTTTATAGCAAGAAACCGACAAGAAGTGTTAGATATTACTCTTGTCTCCGACAGCATCACCCAAAGGCTAACAAACTGGATGGTATCGTCTGAACACTCCTTTTCAGATCATAGATACATCCAATTCAGTCTGAGTGATGCTCCCCCCAGCCAACCAGCTTTCCGGAACTACCGGAAAACTGATTGGCCAAAATACAGAGGAATACTGTCAAAAACGTTATCCTCTAAACTATCAAGTCCCCCGCGTGACACCAAGGAGCTTGATATGAAAGTTAGGGAATTTACTCTGGCTCTCAATAAGGCTATGGCCGCTTCCTGCCCTCTTATTCAATCAAGAGGCAAGAAAAAGCCACATTGGTAGACATCGGCACTGGGACTGCTCAGAAACGCCTGCAGAAAACTTTTCAACGCAGCAAAAAGCACAAGAAAAGTGACCGACTGGGACTCATATAAAGAATCCTTCAAATTATACTAAAAAGAACTGAGGAAGGCAAAGCGACAATCCTGGAGGTCATTCTGCGACAAAATTACAGAAACCTCTGAGGCATCGCGGCTAAGAAAAATCCTCTCCACAAATCCTATGATGCCCAGCTGTTTGAAAAAAACCGATGGCTCTTGGACAACCTCAAGTGATGAATCACTCAACCTGCTTCTGGACACCCACTTTCCAGGTAGCTCCCAACTCGCGGCCAGTAGCAGCCCAAACAAGCCTACTGCAACCGTGACCAAAATTCATGGTCTGATTACGAGAGACAAACTGCTCTGGGCGCTGCATAGCTTCAAACCATACAAGTCTGCTGGTCCGGACGGTATTATACCTGCCGAGCTGCAGAGATCCTCAGATATTATTCTACCAGTGTTGGAAAATATTATGAGGAGCTGTGTAGAACTTATCCACATTCCACTGTTATGGAGAGAAGTCAATGTAGTATTCATTCCCAAAGCTGGAAAATGTTCTCATGTAGTCCAAAAGGATCTCAGACCTATAAGTCTATCATCATTCCTTCTGAAAACTTTAGAACGACTGATTGATATCCATATTCGAGCTAAAGTTGATCCAAGACTTCTGTCTACGGCTCAACATGCCTACTGTAAAGTAAAGTCGGTGGAAACGGCTTTGCACTCTCTGACTAGCCACATCGAACGATCCCTACAATATAAGGAGTACACAATGGTTGCTTTCCTAGACATAGAGGGCGCCTTTAACAACGTCAACACATCCGCAATCACGACTGCGCTGTCAACTCTGCAGGTAGACGGCTCACTTGGGGAGCTGATTAATCTAATGCTAACAAGCAGGATAATCAACTCCAAACTGGGTGAGACTTCTGCTAAAAGATATGTCAGTAGGGGTACGCCGCAAGGCGGTGTCCTCTCCCCCCTTCTCTGGAACTTAGTAGTTAACGAACTACTGATATACCTGGAAGCGGGTGTTAGCAGAGTGATTGCCTATGCGGATGACGTTGCCATAGCCGTCTCAGGAAAACATCTAAATACCATTAAAGAACTCCTCCAAGTAAATCTGAACAGATTAACCTGCTGGGCAGATCGCTGTGGATTGGGAATAAACCCCCATAAAACTGATCTTGTCCTCTTTTCTAGGAAATATAAAATTCCAATCATAGACCCTCCCTCAATAAACGGTACCAGTTTAGCTTTCTCCGATACAGCAAAATAGCTGGGTCTCATTTTTGACAGGAAACTAAACTGGAAACCTAACATTCAAGAAAGAGTCAATAAAGCTACAATACTCGTAGCTTTATTCTCTTGCAAGAAAGCCATTGGAAACAACCTCAACTTCAACCTCGCATAACCCACTGGCTATACATCTCGGTCATAAGACCGATACTTACTTACGGGTTGGTTGTCTGGTGGACGGCCTTGGAAAATGCAGTGAACCGCATTAAATTAAGCAGAGTCCAAAGAACAGCATGTCTATGCACAAGCGGAGCCTTGCGGTCTACCCCCTCTGCGGCATTAGATATTCTGCTTCACTTGACACCCCTCGACATTTTTAGCAAGCAAGTAGCTGCGACTACAGCTATTCGCCTTAAAGCGACTAAACAGTGGACAAATAATTCATTTGGCCACGCCAACGTTCTTAATACATTAGGAATCCTCACAGAGAACACCGATTACACCATACCTGAACTTTGGTTTGACAAAAACTTCCATGTAAGCTTCCCCTCTAGATCATTCTGGGAGGAGGATGCTTTCATGGAGGACAAGTCAATCCATCTCCACACAGATGGATCTAAAACCGACAGCGGAGTTGGTGGCGGTGTTTTCTCAGATAAGCTAAATCTAAGCCTCTCTTTCCGCCTTCCAAATCACTGTAGCGTGTTCCAGGCGGAAATTTTGGCGATTAAAGAAGCTCTGTCCTGGCTGAAGAAAAACGTGATATCTGCAAAGGATATCCGCATATTTTCGGATAGTCAGGCCGCCATCAAGTCCCTGGACTCGGTCTCATTGTGTTCTAAAACTGCCCTTGAATGCCGATCATCTCTCATGGAGATGGCAGAGCAGTTCAACATTCACCTCTGTTGGGTGACGGGCCACAGAGACCATTCCAGGGAACTGCAGAGCCGATGAACTCGCCAAAATTGGAACCACTCTACCTATCCTACCGGACCAAGGTAGTATAGGTATACCAATCGCTACGCGCAAACTAACACTAAAGCTAGATGCCAATAAAAGAACGGACCTTAGGTGGACTGCTGGACAAACATGTCTAGCGACCAAACAGATCTGGCCAAGGCTGGATCTGTGTCGATCTAAGTGTCTGATCCTTTTAGATAGGAAACATCTCAGCGCAAAAATAGGTGTCATTACCGGACACTGCCTCATAGGCAAGCACGCAAGAAGGCTTGGCGCTTTTACTAACGATTTCTGTAGAAGCTGCATGGACGAGGAAGAGGAGGAGACAATCCCCCACCTACTCTGCACATGCCCAGCTCTCTCTCAGAGAAGGAAGCTTCATCAAGGAGCTTTCTTCTATAACGACCTAAACGATCTAGAAAAAATAGACGTTAGCAGTCTCCTACGCTTTATTATAAGCTCAAACAGGTTCCAGTAGTAAGAAGATCATAGATCCACGTGGCATCACAATGGGCCAATAGGCCTAAGTGGGTTGGTATTTCCAACAGCCGCTCTTACCTAACCTAACCCAACCTAGCTTTAAGTATACAAAATAAATATTTATAAATAAAATGTAAATATGTAAATAAAGTCGAAAGACATAGTTATAAGAATTTAGAGTAGCTTAGAACGCCTGTGTGGGCCATTAAGTTAGGATAAGATTGTTAAGTAATTTTAAGCTGGCATTTAAGCATTTTTTGTTAGTATGTAAAATTTAATGATTAAGAAAATAAAACGCATTTAAAACTAAACCAAAACTAACTATTGTTCTGATCATGAAATAATTCTAACAAATCAAAAAACCAGGGCGAACACTCGAAGAACTTTTCTGCTCCCGCTCCAGATTTTCCACTTTTTTTTTCTCTTCATATCCCATGGGTAACTTCTTCAGAATTAATCAATCAGGGATCAATATGCCAACAGAAAAATATCAAAGTACCTTGATTTTACACAAACTGCTTTTGCAAACGAATAAACAACTCCATACACTACACCAACTGTATGTACAAACACGTAAGCAACAACAAAACCTACACGTTTGTGTAGTGTATGGGCCCTCTGTGTAAACTTATAAAACTTAACTTCTTTATTATGTCCATACATTTCGATTAATACTTTCTGTGCTTCTACTGCAGAGTAAATACCTATCGTTCCTGCTAAAATTGTTCTATTAAGCAGATCCCTCCAGTATTTGTCATATCAACCTGAATAATTCTTTTACCATGCAGTGTTTTTTTATTTCATTCTGAACTGAGTTAATTAGTATTAACTATGTTTGGAATATATTTATAATTTCCTCTTTGATTGGTATATGATCTAACAATTTATTAGGTTCGATTCCCGGCACCGATATATGGCGATGCCCCGAACCAAACGATAACCAGTTCTCTGGGATAACGCTATCCCAGCTGTGGGTTCTACCAGGTAGCGCGTTAACGGCCGCTAAACCTGGGTGAACTAAAAAAAAATGGGCGCCACGTGATTTTTTTTTTTGGAATCACGAAACCTTTAAAAAAAGAAAAGAAGAAAAAAACTTCCCCGAAGAAGAAAAAAAAAACGAACGAAAAGAAAAGAAAACAAAATTACAACAACAAAAAAACAGATTTTTTTTTTTACGTTATAAATGCCCCGCTGGGGCTTGACGATTTATTCTGAACTAATTTAGCGGTACACTCGTCAATAGAGTGACCCGCTATTTTTATCGTCCCGAAAAAACGAAAAACCGCTATCTATCGAGTCGCGTGTCCCGTCTTTTCTCGGGAATTTTCGCACGCGCGGCCCACCGGAGTCTCAATTTCAAGGAACAAACAGCGACTTTCAATTTTTTTTTTGTTTTTTTTTTTTCTCTATATATTTTTTTTTTCTGCACTATCACTGCACTATACTTATCTTGTTATTCCTAGCGGTGCTGCGCCCCTTTCTGGCACAGTGCCTCGTTCCTTTCGTCCCGCTACTCCCGCTACTCCCGCTGTCCAATCCTCTTATCCTTTCCTTTCTCCCTTTTTTTTTCTTTGTCGTATCTCCTTTTCCTTATTTTGTATATACTCGTATGTTAATTTTTAAATTTTTTTCGCGACTTTATTCCCAAAAAAAAAGGTCTACTCTACTCTATCAAAAAAAAAAAAAAAACCGACAGAATTGCTTCACGCAATTCGCAAACAAAAAAGAAAAAAACTTTGCTCTTCGCAGAACAAAAAAAAATTCCGCAATAAAAAAAAACTTTAGGTTGACCCTCTCTAATCGCTGGTCGTTTCAAAAGTGCCTCCTAGATCTTCTACGATCCACAGCTCCCGCCAGACACACACACACACATTCACCCGCACATTCTCTCTCACATCCATTCAGCCGTAGTGGACCCAACGATGGGATTTCTAGCTACCACACTAGCAAGCTTTGCTAGTGTGTGCCCCCGTGTCCGACTAGGCCTCTCACACATTCCATTTTGCACATTCATACTAAACTCCTCAGTCTCAGAGTTCGCTCCCACTTCCAGTAATGACTGGGAACTCCACTGAGTGAGTTTGTGGAAGCTGTGGATCCTAGCTATTGCCTACTCTTAGGTTCTACAAGCAATTACATACAATTAAAATGCGAAAAGCAGAGTTTATTTCATTTCTGATAGCCGGGTATTTTTCCCCCATCGAATTGACTTTTGCAAAAATTAAAACGCCCGCGGGGGAGAAAGGGAATGCTATGGAACGGCAGCTGAAGTGTCGGAACGAAAGGAAAAAAGTGTAGATACAATCCAGAAGGGATTGTATCTCGATCCAACCATCCGTTGGATCGCCGCCCCTCACGAAAGAAAAGTACAGTGCATGTGAAAATTATACTTTTCATATTTTTAACCGCGGATCCCTAACTACTCCGGTGGATCGGCGTTCAGATTTGGGGGGTGGTGGGGACTGACAAATAGCGTGTCACTCCTTACAATTATTTATTTATTTTTTGTGATTGGGCCCTTCTGCCCTCTGGCCACTCTGCCAGTTTGTACTTTTTGTTTTCTTTTGCCATTGTTAGTCGTTATTTGTTGTGTGTTTGCTGGTTGTTGTTGGTTGGTGTTCTTTGGGTTTTGTATTTCTGTTTTCTTGTTCCCTCGGTGGAGGCGGTCTTATTACTTGGCCGTCCGCCTACACGCCTCTGCTGCTCCTTCGGTGCTCCATCGGTGGGGTGCTGGCTTAAAAAGTGGTCGTCATCCCTTCACCCATCGAACCTAACTTTTAAAGCTGGTGCGTCGTTGGGGTGTGCCCGATTATACTGGCCGTCCGCCTGCACACCACTGTTGCTCCTTTGTTGCTCCCTCGTTGGGGTGTTGCTATAAAAGAAATCGTCGTCTCTTCATCCATCGATCCCTTGGTTTGGTGCTAGCCCCAGCTAGCTGCATCCACATCGGTTGTGTGATGTGATGCCTGTATCCGCACCCACATCGGTAGCAATATGGGGTGTTCCTTAAGCCTCCTGTTGTTGGCTTTCGTTGGGGTGTTTGTTCCAGGGATCGTCTTCCCCCCCACCCGTCATCATCGTGTTGGGGTGTCTGCATTGAATTGACCGTCCGTCCCCACCCGTCGGCGACTTTCAGACGTCCTGTCTGATGCTGCCCGTTGCGAGTCTCCCATCTATTTATGGACTCCGACAACGGTGTTCCTGGTGGACCTCCTGTCGCACCCTGGGGTTCTTCCCGTGAACCTATGTGGGTTGTTTTCCGAGGTCTGGGATTGGTGGGCCACTGGCTGATGGGACCATGGCTGCCCTCCACCTCCGCCAGAGCTCGGTGTTCCCACTCGAAGAAAAGAGGGACCGAAGGGACTTACAAGGGAAAAGAGAGCCAAACTTGTTGCGGGAAAATTTACCGCAACAAACCCCACCCTCACCTCCTAGGAAATGGGCTTGCATTCCTAAAAAGCGCAAACCATTTCCCGAGGCTAAAGGTTCTTAGGAAAGACATTCCCATCAAGGCCAATACTGCCAGTCTATGCAAAACAATCTAAAATTGTGACCCAATCGGTCTTCTAAGCTACTCTACTGGGACTTAAGACTCTTCTGGCTTAGGGCTTAAGGTCCTTAGCGTGCCAGGTACCTTTATTTTGACCATTTGAATCCACCAAACTGTATGTCCACGCTGACACACGTTTGAGGATCCTGAATGGTCCCACGAATTTCGGCGCAAACTTGGCCGCGTAGTAATTAGCTGCGTCAGACAACACGAAGTTTCGTCGCCATACTAACTCGTTCGGGAGATATTGCACATCTCGCCGTCGGAGGTTGTAGGCCTTCGCCGACTTCTTCGCTGCCGCCGCTAATTTCCTACATATATCCTGCCTCAACATCTCGAATCTCCTACCTAACTCCGGTGTATCTGAGTCCCTAAATTCCCTATTCCCTTCCCTACTTTCGAGATCTATGTCTCTTCCTATAGTACCTGTGGTCTCACTACCTGGTACTATGTCCCTACTACCTAACCTATCCTCGCTACCTATCCTATTCTGGAGATAATCCCTCGAGGCATCAAATTCTGTGCCGCGAGTTACCATCTCCCTCCCGAAATTTACGAAATATGGGGATACCCCCAGCACCTCGTGTTGGGCCGTGCGAATCGCACACGCTACCTTCGCCAACTGCGAATCCCAACCTCGGTGATTCTCCGAGACATACGCTCTGAGCGTTGTCTTGATTATTTGGTTAATCCTCTCCGCCGGATTAGCCTGCGGATGGTAATGGGCCGTAAACCTAATTTGTGACTCGTAAGAGTCACAGAGAGCTTTAAGCTCCCTTCCTCGAAACTGGGGACCGTTGTCGCACACGACAACCTTGGGTACGCCGAACAATAAAAAGACATTTTCCTCTAGTTCCTTGCACACCGCCTTGGCAGTTGCGGAAGGTAGGGGAAACAGCAAGGGGAATTTTGAAAAATAATCGACCACAGTAAGAATGTAATTGTAACCCCGAGTGGACTTGGGAAGTGGTCCTACCAGATCTACACAAACCATTTCCCAACACCTTGACACACCTACCCTCTCAACCATCAGACCAGACGGTCGCTCGTTCACAGGTTTCACCTGTTGGCAAATCGTGCAATTTTTCACGTATTTTGTTACTTCTGACCGCATCTTCGGCCAGTAGTACCTAGCTCCTACTCTCGCAAATGTCTTGCGGACGCCCATGTGACCCGCTAATGGGTTATCATGGCACGCCTGTATAATCCCTAATCTACCTAGCTTTCCTACTACTAACTTCCACTCGTTACTGTTATCTTCATAGACTACTACCTGCCTATTCTTCACAAACTTGAAGAGTTTGCCCCCCTCTACTCTCCACAAGGGGTAGGCTAACGGGTTAGCTTCTACTGCCGCAATCATTTTCCTAATCCAAGGGTCTTGATCCGCTTCTGAGATTCCAGCCAACTCCGGAACTCCTCGCGAAAGCATGTCGGGAACAACATGCTCTTTCCCCTTTCTGTGGACAATCTGAAAATCAAATTGCTGCAGCCTCACTGCCCATAGACCTAGTCTCCCTTGAGGTTCCTTAAGGTTGCTCAGCCACACTAGCGAATAATGATCAGTTACGACCGTAAACCGAACCCCTTCGATGTATGGTCGCAACTTCTCAATCGCCCAGGGCACAGCCAAGCATTCCTTCTCTGTGGTAGAGTAGTTCCTCTCACTTCTCTACAGGGACCTACTGAGATAACAGATAACCTTCTCTCCATCTTCAAACTCCTGAGATAATACGGCCCCTATTCCGTAATTCGAGGCGTCCGTCTGAACTACGAACGGCCTATGGAAGTCTGGACATGTTAAAATGGGTGCCGTTACTAGACATTGTTTCGCCTTCCTAAAACTTTCCTCACACTCGTCCGTCCATATGAATTTCCTATCTTTCTTTAACAAATCTGTTAAAGGCCTAACTAAAGCGGCGAAGTTTGGTACAAAACGTCTGTACCAAGAAATTGTCCCTACAAAACTCCTAATTTCCTTCACACTCTTCGGTGCGGGAATCCTAATCATACTATCTACTTTTTCTGGATCTACATGTAGTCCATTCCTATCTACTACATAACCTAAATATTTCAAAGACGGCCTACAAAAGTTACATTTTTCCCGACTAACTTTTAACCCTGCCTCACACAATCGCTTAAAGACCTCCTCCAGTATCTTAAGGTGTTGGTCGATTGTATTTGTGACGATGATAATATCGTCCAGGTACACAAATACGTGTGGCTCTAGATCAGCACCTAAGATGCTGTCTATAAATCTCTGCCACGTATCAGGCGCATTGTGTAACCCGAAAGGCATTCTCTTAAACTGGAACAGGCCTCTATTCGGAACCATGAAGGCTGTGAGTGGGCGCGATCTCTCCTCCATGGGGATCTGCCAGTAGGCCGACTTTATATCTAATGACGTCAAATATTTGGCGTCCCTAAGCTTATCCAATGTCGACGAGATAAATGGCAATGGATAAGCATCCCTATCTGTAACCCTATTGACTTTCCTATAGTCGACGCAGAACCTAAACGACCCATCTTTTTTCTTGATAAGGACTATCGGAGATGCCCACGGACTGTTCGATTTTTCGATAACTCCCGCCTCTAGCATCTCGTTTATCTCCTTATCGATGTGTTTCTGCATCGCAGGCGACACAGGGTAATATCTTTGTTTTATAGGTTCTGCCGACGTCCTAATCTTGTGTTCTACCAAATGAGTGCACCCCAACCCCTCGGGCATCGACTTAAAAATACCGTCGACCAAAGCTTCCAACTGCCCTGCTTCGGCGACGTCCAGCTCGGAGATCTCGCGAATTGCGGTGATCGAGGCAACCGACTGTTGGCTCGAAAAGTTCCACACCCGTGATCTTAAATCCGGGACGATTCCCGCCAGTGCCCAAAAATCTGCACCAAGGATCACGGGGTGGGGTATCGCTGGTATAACGAGACATTCTATAAACACGGACCGACCTTGCACTTCAATTGGTAGAGACACCACCCCCACGACATCTACGCTTTTTCCCTCCGCTAACGCGACTGACCTAACTTGAGTTTTCCCTAACCTAAGCCCTAAATCCTTCAGTACTCTCCATCCCTCACCCCCTATTATAGTGCGAGAAGCGCCACTATCTAAAAGACCTAACATCCCTATACCATAAATACTAACTCCTACATATGGACGCCTATCATCGCTGTTTGCCTCCAAGCTAAACCCTAAATGAACTACCGAGTTCCCCGACTGGTTTCCAGCAGGCGACCTATCCCCTACTTGCGCCGGCGCTCCCGTCCTGCTGGCCCGGAAGTCCGTTGCGCGTTTCCCGACGTGCCGCTGCAACGCCGACATTGGCGCCGTGTCGCTCCTGTCGCTCCACACCCGTAACAGCGTCTAGGAGCTGAACACGCACTAGAAAAGTGGCCTTCGCCATTACAATTAAAGCACCGAATGGGTGCACGCGGTGGTATGTCCTCTCGGACAACCGAAACTCTGGGCTCCTCCCAGTTTACGAATGCCAAATCTGACTCTAACAACCGACGCGTCCTCGAATTGGGTGGCGGAGCAAACGTTTCCACGTTGGCCCGCACCGTCTCCAACCTGCGACCCAATTTGACCGGGTCTGCAACAGTCTTGGGGTCTGCTAGCCCAAGCTGTTGCTGGTAAAAGGGGGCCAGGTTTCTTTGAACTATGGCAAGCTTCCGCCGCTCCATTAGCGGTTCCGAAAGCCTGCCAAACATATTTTCTACGACCGCGACGTATACTCCATTGGACTCGCTGCTTCCCTGGGTACGATGCCTGATTTCCTCCAGTAGGAGGTCATCATAGTTGGGGGGAAGAAACTCCAGTTTCAGTTCCGCCACCAACTCTTGCCAAGACGAGACCGACAACCTAATCGCCCTATACCAAATGAGCGCCTTCCCTGAAAAAAGTTCAACGGCTGCCCTAAACAAGTGAGCTTCAGCCACCCCGCGCGCTTGACTGAGCTCTTCTACCCGCTCCAAAAATGAATTTACCGACGCACCACAACGTTCCCCCGTGAACTTTATGTCCCACTTGGCCAGGTTTTCCCCCCTCGCATACGGCAAGCGCTCGCTGTGGTCACCCGTAGCTGCGAAGAGACCGGTCTCTTCCGCAACAGCAGACGTCACCGGTGATCTCACAGCGCGGACTGGTGTTCTGTCCACTGCTTGATGCTGCTGGAGGGAAAACCTTTTTTGCCAGATTTGCTGCTCCTGTTTCTCGTTGAGTTCACCCCTCGTTGGCTGTGATGGTCCGTTCTTGACGAGCCTCGAGCACGATGGCTCTCCCTCGTCCTCGTAGCCTACCTCGCCCTCATCGTCCGAATCATCTTCTGTACCTCCGGCTAACTCTCCGGCCAGTACGATCAACCTATGTTTGAGATCACACTTCTCCTCGGTTTGCTCAGGAGAAGTGTCTCTCGCCCTATCCAACCTACTAAGAGCCCATTCGATTTTTGTAAGAATCTTCAAGTATTCCTTCGACTTAGGATTACTTGGAGGTTCTTCCAAGAGCTCTTCGATCTGTTTTATCTTGGCAATTATGGCGTCTCGGTCCTCTACAAACGTGAATTTGTAGGTCGAGTCAAAATTTAGAGACCCCCTGCGTTCGAGCATACGAGCGGATCTAAACGACTTCCGCATGGCTTCCACGGTGCCAATAGGAAGGCCGCGAGCCATCTCGTATGCCATCTCGTCCACAGCGAGCCTATTTATTTCCATTTTCAAAACTATAAAAAAACGAAAACGAGAAAGAACCGATGTCGCGGAAAGGTTTTGTAAGGGAAAAAAAGGAAAAGCCACCAAATGAAACAAAACAAAAGTAAAAAAGCAAACCCACCGATAAAACCGATGAAACCTTAAAAAACAGTCAAAAAAATAAAAAAAGCCCAATTAAAAAACAAAAAAAAACGCCAACGCAAATGGTCACCCTCAGACTCGATAAAATGCACCGAATAAGGAGTATGGTCACACTGAAAATCATAACCCAATGAGAAAAGAAGAAAACCCAAGTGCACGAGAAACAAAAACCCACAGAAATCAAAGAAAAATTAAAATTATATGTATATATTAGGGTGTCCCAAAAAAATCAAGTTTAAATTTTTGTAACGCATACCCTCTTATTTTATTCGAATACTGTCAAAACAATAGTAAATAAAGTTTCATGTACTTTGAACCAGAGGAACCCGTGCCGACTTGCATCTAAACATGTCAGTACTTGCAAGGCATGGCACGCGAGTAATAACATATCGATAACTTGTTATTGCATGTTTATTTTATTAGTAAACACATTGTTCTCGTTCTGTTAACATGTCGGTGGAGTTACGCAGTTGTAGAAAGGAGATATTTTTAATAGGGAACGTTAAACATCAAATTACTGGTTCAAAACTTCCCTCTAATGGGCAAGTACTGGCAGTTTTGTTCTATAATATTCGTGAAGTGAATTTAAGTGTCAATGAGAGCGCAAATCTTACTATTCGTGAGTGCATTATTTATTGGGAAAAGGCCCGTATCCCGACAAGATCTCTACCTAATTGTGTTAAAAAATTAATTACATTGTATCAAGTTTGGAGAAATTTGCAAAAAAATGCAAACAAAACAAAAAACGTGTTTGAGCAGCGTCGACATGAGTTTGTTACAAACTACAACAATTTGTTTGACATTGCACATGCGGATGCACTTCAATTAATAAAGATAGATGAAGATAGGATTTTTTTGCAGCGCCAAAGAGAACCAGGCCGACCTGGTCATTTAGCCGGAGTTGACCAAAAACAAACACACAAAGAAGAAAGAGCGCACCTTAGAAACGTCGAGGAGCAAAAACGACGTGCTAAATATTTTTCATCCTTAGCTCCTTCAACATCATCTTATGACCCGCTACAAGAAAGTTTGTCGTCTGATTCAGAATTGATGGATTTACAGGAAATTTTGCCAAACCTAACCAAAACAGAATCCAGTATAAATAAAACTGTTATGAGGAAGAATTTTATCACTCCAAAATTAGTGGCAGCATTAGATCGGTGTCAATTGAGTGTGAGAGATGCTGTGTTTATTATTGAAGCAACTATTGAAGCTCTTGGACATAACACAGACGAATTTCCTATAAGCAAGTCCACTATTCAAAGGGTTCGTACGGAAAAGCGAAAAGAGCGAGCGGAAGCCATAAAGGTTAATTTTCAAAATCAGGTTCCGGATATTGTAACACTCCACTGGGATGGTAAACTTTTGCCGGCTTTAGATTCACGCAAATCTAAGGAAGAACGTCTGCCGATAGTTATAACGTTTGACGATAAAGAACAACTTATCGCTGTACCAAAGTTGGATAACTCTACAGGAAAGGAACAGGCCCAGGTACTTTGGAATGCTATAATTGATTGGAATCTTGAGGATAAAGTGCAGATTTTGTGTTGTGATACGACTGCTTCAAATACTGGTCGAATCAATGGTACTTGTGTACTTCTCGAACAGAAACTAGGCAGGGAAATGATTATTTTTGCTTGCCGCCATCACGTCTACGAATTAGTACTAAAAAGCGTGTTTGAAGCAAAAATCTGCCAAGTTACCACAAGCCCAGACATTCCAATGTTCAAGAAATTTCGAGAGAACTGGAAGAATGTCGATCCCGAGAAAATACAGAGCTGTACAGAAAAGCTATCATGTTTGAATGTTTCTGAGATCAACAGACTTATCGATTTTTACCAAATTGAATTAACTAAAGAAATTACTAGGGATGATTACAGAGAGTTAATCGAACTTTCAATAATATTTCTTGGCGGCGATGCAGAAAAAAAATTTAAGATCCGGCCTCCAGGTGCCATGCACCAAGCTCGATGGATGGCGAGAGCGATTTACTCATTAAAAATATCGTTACTTGGTGATCAATTAAGAATTTCTAACAAAGATAAAGAAGCTCTGTTAGACGTCTGCCTGTTCATCGTGACAATATACGTTAGGCCTTGGTTGCAATGCATTTTAGCAGTAAAAGCACCTTACCAGGATTTGTGTTTTCTGAAAGCTATAAAATCTTATGAAACAATAGATGAAAGCATCTCGAAAGCAGCATTACAGAAGTTTTGCTTGCATTTGTGGTATTTGACAGACGAAGTGTCTATCTTGTCTCTATTTGATGATGATGTAAGCCAAGAAACGAAAGTCAAAATGGTTGCTAACTTAGCCAAAGAATATCCATCTGCCTATGGTAAATGCTACATTCCATCGAAAGAAGAACTTTGTGGCAGACTTTATGGTAAGTTTGAAAATTAAGTTTGTTTTTTTAACTTTTTTATGTACATAACTAAAAAATTATATCAATAATCCTCCTTTTTTTGTTTTCAGAAAAAAACATCGATGACTTTGTTTCAGTCAAAAGCAAGTCCTTATTTAGTCGATTGAAAATTGATGGTGTTTTTCTCCACGAGTGCCCCTCTTTGTGGCTTAAAAATGCTTCGTACCAACATGCTAAAAGCAAGCTATTAAAACTGAAAGCAGTTAATGACTCTGAGCAGTCAAGTTGATGCAAGATTTTCACGGCCTGCTAACTGTTCAAGAGGAGCAAAAGCAATTTTTATTTCGTTGCGTACAAGAACATCGACAAAAGTATCCTGACTGTAAAAAACAAACATTAAAAAGAAAATTAATAAATAATTAACCTACTTTCAACAATTAATATAATAATAAAGTCCAATACCGGATGCCTTATTTCAAAAATAAATGAGTTTTGCTTTTCCCTCCATTGCTCCATACTAATTTTTATGTTTAGATTTTGGCGTTAAGTCGGCACGGGTTATCGTCATCCGATCGCAATAATATTTGATATTTCACTTATCTGGGTCAAATAGAAAAAAAAAAAAAAGGTATGCGTATCTCTATCTAAAAAAAAAAATTTAACCCTTATAGCCTGGGACACCCTAGTATATATATATATATATATATATGTATATATGGTAATATATGAATCAAAACAAGTTTAAGTAATTGTTTAAGTAAAATGAAAAATAAATAAAATGTATGGATATGTAAATGTATGTATATATGTAAATATAAGTATGGCTTATATATGTATAAGGATGTATATATTTCAAAAAGAATCAAATTAAAATTATCTCTAACTTTCGAGGGATGAATGTATATATATGAATATATTTATTTGTAATATATATATAAACTATATATGTACTATTGTGTACGGGCGTGTATTTATGGGGATCAAAAACAAAAGTGAGGGTAATTGTTTAAATAGAATCAAAAAAAAATAAATAAAATGTATTGATATGTTTGTGTATGTGTATATATGTTCAAAAATATATATGTAGGTGCGTACGTATGCACTTAAATGTTTCGTTATGTGCTCCTAAATCTATGTGTATATGTATTTATATATATATATATATATATATTTTTTTTTTTTTTTGCAAACGCAAACCCAAAATGCACCAGTCCACTAGGAAGTGGATTCAAAAAAAAAAGAAAGACTCCAAGAAAAAAGAAAACAAAGACACCTACTTGGGGACCTGGTACTTGCCCAGGTTTCGGGAATCCTTATACAGCTACTCCTTTGGGTCCACAGGTACTTTTTCCCTATTGGTTGAAATCCCTGGCTTGCTTGTTGCACTGTTGCACTTTATGCCCCTTTGCACCACCAATTGAACTTTCCTAGGAAAAATCGGAAGAGTATCAACAATTCTTATGCAAGGAAAACGAACACACAACTGCTTCCCTAACTGAAAAAAAAAAATCCGCGAAATTCGACCGAAAAACGAAAAAACCACAAAAAAAAAATAATTGACAACAAGAAACAAAATGCTGGCGAATGAAATTAAACGAAAGAAAGCCCCACGTCGGGCGACAATTTATTATGTTCGATTCCCGGCACCGATATATGGCGATGCCCCGAACCAAACGCTAACCAGTTCTATGGGATCCCGCTATCCCAGCTGTGGGTTCTACCAGGTAGCGCGTTAACGGCCGCTAAACCTGGGTGAACTAAAAAAAAATGGGCGCCACGTGATTTTTTTTTTTGGAATCACGAAACCTTTAAAAAAAGAAAAGAAGAAAAAAACTTCCCCCAAGAAGAAAAAAAAAACGAACGAAAAGAAAAAAAAACAAAATTACAACAACAAAAAAACAGATTTCTTGTTTTTTTTTTTTTACGTTATAAATGCCCCGTTGGGGCTTGACGATTTATTCTTAACTAATTTAGCGGTACACTCGTCAATAGAGTGACCCGCTATTTTCACCGTCCCGAAACAATGAAAAACCGAAATCTAACGGGTCGCGTGTCCCGTCTTTTCTGGGGAATTTTTGCACGCGCGGCCCACCGGAGTCTCAATTTCAAGGAACAAACAGCGACTTTCAATTTTTTTTTTGTTTTTTTTTTTCTCTATATATTTTTTTTTCTGCACTATACTTATCTTGTTATTCCTAGCGGTGCTGCGCCCCTTTCTGGCACAGTGCCTCGTTCCTTTCGTCCCGCTACTCCCGCTGTCCAATCCTCTTATCCTTTCCTTTCTCCCTTTTTTTTCTTTGTCGTATCTCCTTTTCCTTATTTTGTATATACTCGTATGTTAATTTTTAAATTTTTTTCGCGACTTTATTCCCAAAAAAAAAGGTCTACTCTACTCTATCAAAAAAAAAAAAAAACCGACAGAATTGCTTCACGCAATTCGCAATTCGCAAACAAAAAAGAAAAAAACTTTGCTCTTCGCAGAACAAAAAAAAATTCCGCAATAAAAAAAAACTTTAGGTTGACCCTCTCTAATCGCTGGTCGTTTCAAAAGTGTCTCCTAGATCTTCTACGATCCACAGCTCCCGCCAGACACACACACACACATTCTCTCTCACATCCATTCAGCCGTAGTGGACCCAACGACGGGATTTCTAGCTACCACACTAGCAAGCTTTGCTAGTGTGTGCCCCCGTGTCCGACTAGGCCTCTCACACATTCCATTTTGCACATTCATACTAAACTCCTCAGTCTCAGAGTTCGCTCCCACTTCCAGTAATGACTGGGAACTCCACTGAGCGAGTTTGTGGAAGCTGTGGATCCTAGCTATTGCCTACTCTTAGGTTCTACAAGCAATTACATACAATTAAAATGCGAAAAGCAGAGTTTCTTTCATTTCTGATAGCCGGGTATTTTTCCCCCATCGAATTGACTTTTGCAAAAATTAAAACGCCCGCGGGGGAGAAAGGGAATGCTATGGAACGGCAGCTGAAGTGTCGGAACGAAAGGAAAAAAGTGTAGATACAATCCAGAAGGGATTGTATCTCGATCCAACCATCCGTTGGATCGCCGCCCCTCACGAAAGAAAAGTACAGTGCATGTGAAAATTATACTTTTCATATTTTTAACCGCGGATCCCTAACTACTCCGGTGGATCGGCGTTCAGATTTGGGGGGTGGTGGGGACTGACAAATAGCGTATCACTCCTTACAATTATTTATTTATTTTTTGTGATTGGGCCCTTCTGCCCTCTGGCCACTCTGCCAGTTTGTACTTTTTGTTTTCTTTTGCCATTGTTAGTCGTTATTTGTTGTGTGTTTGCTGGTTGTTGTTGGTTGGTGTTCTTTGGGTTTTGTATTTCTGTTTTCTTGTTCCCTCGGTGGAGGCGGTCTTATTACTTGGCCGTCCGCCTACACGCCTCTGCTGCTCCTTCGGTGCTCCATCGGTGGGGTGCTGGCTTAAAAAGTGGTCGTCATCCCTTCACCCATCGAACCTAACTTTTAAAGCTGGTGCGTCGTTGGGGTGTGCCCGATTATACTGGCCGTCCGCCTGCACACCACTGTTGCTCCTTTGTTGCTCCCTCGTTGGGGTGTTGCTATAAAAGAAATCGTCGTCTCTTCATCCATCGATCCCTTGGTTTGGTGCTAGCCCCAGCTAGCTGCATCCACATCGGTTGTGTGATGTGATGCCTGTATCCGCACCCACATCGGTAGCAATATGGGGTGTTCCTTAAGCCTCCTGTTGTTGGCTTTCGTTGGGGTGTTTGTTCCAGGGATCGTCTTCCCCCCCACCCGTCATCATCGTGTTGGGGTGTCTGCATTGAATTGACCGTCCGTCCCCACCCGTCGGCGACTTTCAGACGTCCTGTCTGATGCTGCCCGTTGCGAGTCTCCCATCTATTTATGGACTCCGACAACGGTGTTCCTGGTGGACCTCCTGTCGCACCCTGGGGTTCTTCCCGTGAACCTATGTGGGTTGTTTTCCGAGGTCTGGGATTGGTGGGCCACTGGCTGATGGGACCATGGCTGCCCTCCACCTCCGCCAGAGCTCGGTGTTCCCACTCGAAGAAAAGAGGGACCGAAGGGACTTACAAGGGAAAAGAGAGCCAAACTTGTTGCGGGAAAATTTACCGCAACAAATTGTTCATTCGCTGAATGTATATTTTCTGATATTTCGTTTATTTCGCCTGGGATTCTGTTTTTTTTAAGAACTTAATATTCAAGTGGGTATGACTTAAAGTGCCTGAGCACGTGTTAAGTTTTGTTTGGAAAATGGGATAGAGAGAGAAAGAAAGATTATATCATTAAGTGCTCGATAATCAACACATATTCTGAACTTAGTTTTTTTCCCTTCACTATCAGGTTTCTTAGTCACAACTACGATTGGTGAGGCATATCGACTATTTTCGAACTATGCCCTACATATCGTTAATTTGTTTCCTGACTTCTTCCTCATCTTTTTGAGGGAGACGATACATTCTGGCGTTTATTTGTTGATCTGTGGTTAGTTTTATTTTATGTACGAGTACTATGCTTCCAGAGTTTGTAAGTTGATCTCCATTTTTGTATAGGAGGCTTTTCATTTCTGCAACAGCTTTTGGATTTCCTGTTTTTCAAAAGTTTTTAAGTGGTCTTCACTTCATCTTTTCCCCCTAGTTCGTACCATTCTATATATGCTTCAAGTTCGAAAATTATTGGAATTATGGTTTAGTTTTTAACAACACTTCTTTTTTATTTATATTTATGCTCTCTATCATATTAACTATGACATCCATACCTAACAAAAGACAATATGATTTTTCCGCCAATGACTTGCCACATGCTTGTATAAATATATATACTAGATTTATAATATATCCCAATTCCGTAGGGACTGGGACTTGATAGGTCTTTAGTTTGTCGGCGGTCTGATTATTTACAGTCGAGAGTTTTATCGTTACATCGTTAAGAATTTTACGAGTATATGCACTACAATCTATTTCACTTGTGTTAACTGTAGTCATTGTAGATCCTGTATCTATAAGACATACTATATATGTGACTTTCTACCAGTGAGGCTTGATTCAGAAAAACCGGAGTTCTATTGAATGGATTTCTTCTGGAAAGTTAATCTGTTCCTCTGTATTATTTTGGTGTTGTTCTGAGTTTGAATGAGTTATGTTACCGATATCCATTGGTTCGTTGTTTTGCCTATAACATGATTGCCTTGAGTTACTATAGTTGCTAGTATCTCATCGCTGTTGGTCGGTCTGTCCAGAGTTGTTGTAATTATTTTGTTGCCTTTCTTGATTGAATTGTCTAGAGTTATTGGCATTAGTTCTTAGTCGCTGTCCAGGGTTATAGTAATTATTATTTTGCCTTTCTTGGTTGGTTTGTCCAGAACTATTAAAATTAGAGTTTCGTCGAAGTTGGTTTGTCTGTCGTGAATTATTGTAGTCAGTGTGTTGTAATTCGTCACTGGGTATATCCTTTCTTTCTTTTTCTCTATAGTTTTTATGTGCCCTCATCAAACCCAACAAATGAATACAATATCATTTTTATTTTATGAAGTTCATATTCATCCTTAATCTCTCGAGCTAAGTTCCCTATTAATAGTTCCCTAATTTTATTTACAATTAAATTATATAAGAGATACTTAAGACTATCATTTTTATTCTCATACGTTATGATATTATGAAGGTCTAAAATTTAACTTACTCTTAAATTATTAATTTTTCTGGTTATTTCCCCGTGGTCGATGATTGGTCGAAAGGTCAATCCCAGCAGCTTTTCTTGCTTCTTCCCACGTAGTTTTTGCATTGGTTAGCAGTAGCTCCTTTGCTCCTAAAATTACCTTGCATTGCGCTATCGCGGTCCATGTAGCCTTATACGAGTAGTAGTTTAAAAAAAAATATAGAATTCAAAAAGGCTCGTAATATTTACTAAGTTTTTTTCTTTTGTGAATTTTTTTTTTTTTAATAAATCCATTGTTATGTCATGAGTTGAATTAAGTGTTTCATTATAATGATGGAGTAAGCCTAGCGCAAGTGGTGTGTGGATGGGAGTACCGACCGTCCTTCGATGGGGCCGACTGTGACTAGACATGACGCACAAACGATGACGACATGACAGGAAATGACGTGACTGACTACCGCTATTTCCTTTTCTTTTACAGGTGGTGACTGGGAAGATTTCGTTAGGGGCTACCGTTCACAGATCTGGCCAGAATGGTAGCAATTTAACATGGATTACAATTTCAGTAAAATATTACAAAAAAAATAAAATTAAATAGACATTAAGATTATGTTCACGAACATGCTCCCGCCCGGTGGACGAATTTCGTCCGCAAGTGTCCTCGCTCTTGTACTTTACTCTACCTCTTTTGACACAAAAGTTGTGTGTTGTGTGAGTGTGTTGACTATCTACATGTAAATGAGACAAAATCGTGTAAATTAATAATTTGAAACATTACATGCAGGTGACAAGGACGACGATATAACAAACGAGCAACAAAGGGAGATAAAATATGTGTCATTGATTTTGGTTTGCAATAGTGCAACAGTTTTGTTTTGATCATTGACCAAAACTAGGTCAAATCGCGTCGCGTGTTCGGTTTTTGTTTAGTTTGTGTTGTTAATTTTCGTTGGTTTTTCCCCTTTTTTTAGTTCTTTGTTTGTTAAATAGGCAAGTGTGTTTAATTAATTATTCCTTTAATCCTTTTTGTCTTCTTTGTCCCCTTCCTTGGCGTAATTCGATTTCGTTTTTGATTCGTATACACCGGCTCGAGTACACAGTCGTATATACGTGCGTGTGTACATATTGATATACATATGTACATCGATTGTCTTCGGTTTCGCGCAAGTGACATTTCGTGTGCAGTGCAAAAAAAAACAAAAGAAAAAAAAAGAAATGGGAAATGAAAAAAATAAAATTTCATTGTAATTATTTTCCCAACACCTCGGTACAATTTGTGGTGTTATTTTGTACGATAACTGTTCCCCGCGTACGCAATTTTTGGTTGTGCAGTCGATGCTGTGCAACGAAATTTTCGCGAACGGTTAGTGTTTTGATGATGGCCGAATTAGCCTTCTTAGTGTGTGTGGTGTTTACATTTTCAAGTAAAGCCATGAATCCGCCTTCCTTTGATTTGTTGCTGCAATTCATCTTCATTAAGTTTTTTTTTTGACATATTAATATTTTTGTTATTTACATATTTATTATTATTATTTATTTTGTTTATGTAATTTATGTTAAGATTAGTTTAAGGGATATATTATTATTATTGAGTGTTTATGTTGAAATGTGTTTTTAAAAAGGGATAAATGTTAAAGTGTTGTGTTGTGTTGAGTGGACCACGTTGAGTGTTCAGTGAAAAACTTCAAATGCCGTCGGGATTTTGATTCTCCAATTTGGAATTTTGGAACTCTGCAACGTTGTCTGGTATGTGATGTGTTTTCTGTGGATAACGTTGAGTGTTCACTAAGAAGCTTCAAATTCCGTAGGGGTTTTGATTCTCCAATTACCGTCGGCATTTTGGAGTTTCGGAACTCCACAGCGTTGTCCGGAATGATTGATTTTGTGTGATTTAGAGTGGACTGTATGTATGTGTGTTGTGTTGTGTAGGGATAGCTAGGATAGAATAAGTTTGTATCATTATATTTTATTAATTTAATAAATTGTTTTCAAAAGAAAAGAAATGTCTTTAATTTTTCATGCGAGTTTATTTAAAGTGTTTGTTTTATAAATGTTGTTTTGTGTCGTTTAAATGTTGTGTTGTGTTGTTTAAAATGTTGTGTTGTGTTGTTTAGGTATTGTGTTGTATTTCGCTTTCCGATTACGTTCTCCGGTTTCGTTTCGTACGGTAACCACTTAAGCAAGTCCGTCTTTTCTTTCCGGGATGTGTGTCGAAATCCGCTGGAGTCGCCATTGCGGTAGCGGTAGTCTCTCATCCTTGAAGATGACTGAGTCTTCGCATATTGATCTCGGCTTCCGTCTTGTCCACTTCGGGCGCTGTCTCATCCTGGACAGATAATTTTCGCTCCACTTCTCCACAGCAGGGTCTCCTTGACGAATTTCAAAAAGTCTTGTGCCGATTGCGTCTACCTGTAGTAGACCTCTGTATCTTTTTCCAGCTTGTGCCCGCAGTTTCGTACAAATCGTTTGAAGTACGCAGGACTGCGACGAAGCTTAGTAGTTGTACTTGACGCATTGAATACATTGTGAGGAATAAATAAATGGTGTGCTAGATCCAGTAAGGTATTCTTTTCATCAACGTCTGTCATCTGACGAAGCTCCTTGCATTCCGTTAAACATTGGGAATTCTCCTTGTACTGTGTGGGGTTTTCCTGCAATCTGCCTTCCAGTTGATGAAACCTAAGTAAGGCACCTAACTTCGAGGTACCAAACCCAGATTTACATTCCGGTCTATTGAATACCACATGGTGAGGAGTAGGGAAGTCGTTTGGTATATCCAGTATGGTATTCGTTTCGTCAACCTCTGTCATCTGCTGAAACTTTTTATTTTCATTTAAGCACTTAGAGTACTCCTTGTGTAGTGTGGGGTTTTCCTAGAATCTACCTTCCAGTTGATGAAACCTACGTAAGGCACCTAACTTCGAGGCACCAAACCCAGGTTTACATCCGTCTTTAAATGGCTGCGATACCTCATATCGACCATCAGGCGATCTCGTTATTGTGTTGTTATTATTTTCAGAAGTTTTCTCTTCCGCAGTTTCCTTAGCGTTGAAAGGCAACTCTTCCAGTTCCCAGTACTTTCGCAGCTGAGTGTCGTTATCAAGGACCTGTAAGAAGCTATGGACAGGTTCTTTATTTTGCGAAATAACCTTCCCAAGGATAAGCTAACCTCTCTCTGATTCCTGTGTGATTGGCGATCTTTCATCATCACAGCGTATAACGGATCCTAGAATAAATTCAGAGTAAACGTCGGCTCCCAGGAGAATATCAACAGTCGCAGGCTTATCAAATTGTGGATCAGCTAACTTCAAACCTTGAATATGTTCCCAGTTTTGCAGAACTAGAGGCTTGGACGGCAACAGACCAGTCAGCGATTTGAACACATAGGCTGGGGTATTTGTCTCGAAAGGTGTTACCAGAGACCCAAAGGTAAGACTTACATACCGCTGGCATGAACACTACTAACTTTTCCCAATCCAGATACCTGAATGATCGTTCGTCACTGATGAAGCCCTAATAACTGGACAGCGGATTCAGTAATGAACGTTGCTTCCGATCCAGGATCAACTAACGCTCTCAGATTAAAATAAATACCATTTGATGACCTGACTCGAACAACTGCTGTTGCCAGAAGAACACTTGGCTGATGTACTTCAGAAGAGGCTACTTTAGGTGGGTTAAATTTTGATGTTATATGAAATGTTTGTGTCCCTGTTGTTGTATTTTTATAATCCCTTGTAGGTTTGGAGCTATATCATTAACATGCAGCAGAGAATGGTGTGACTGCTTGCAGTAATAGCAGCGCACACTGCTTTGACAATGGCTAGCCCTGTGACTGTATGCCCGACAGTTCCGGCAAACCCCGATTCTGTCCACTGCCTTAGATCGTTCACAGATCTCCATGGCAATAAACTTCTGACAAGTTCGAAGTGCTGACCTCTATCACATACCTGGCATGCAAACTGCTTCTTCCTGACGTGCAACACCGTTTTCTACTCGACTGTAACAGCCTTGTGTACAGAAGAACCCCTGACCTTGATTCCACTCGTTCCAGCTACTGCTTCCAAGGTTCGAAAACGTGTCTCCAGGAACTCTGTAAATTGTCTCAGTGTTGGCAACTCCTTCGAACTACCCAACTTCTCCTCCCACAAACGCTGAGTAAAAGCAGGTAATTTTTGCACCAGAATATAAATTAGTATGTCATCCCAAGAACTAACCGGCAATCCTAAATTGTTTAGTGCATGGAAACATTCCTGGGACGTATCCAGTAGAGACTTGATGTTGTTCGCAGTCTCCTTTGTCAACTGCTGCTGTTCAAAAAAAAGTTGAAAATGACCGTTTACCAACACTTGCTTGTGGTCGTATCTGACTACAAGCAGTTCCCATGCTTTGTCATAATTGCAAGAATACAAACCTAAATGCTGCGATTCACCTGTAAGAGACGACTTCAAATAGTGAAGCTTTTGGATTTCACACAGCTTCATATTTGTGTGGACTAAGGACAAAAAAACTTAGTGGAAAGCCCGCCACTTTGTGAACGAGCCCTCAAAATGTGGTATTTGAATTTGGGGTAATGGAAGTTCATTACAAGATTCACCTTCATTCACCTTGGACAATCTTCTACTTGGATGCTGACTTGGCATTGTCGATAGCGTTGACCAATTCACCTCTGTAAGTGAAATATGTTTCTTGAAGCAGATCAAAAATTTCATCAAAATCTTCTTCTTCCAGACCTTCTTCAATTTCTCCTCGTCGAATCATCGCTTGAAGACCAAGCGCATTCTTGAAGTTCCCTTCTAGAATAAGAAGACGACCTGATAGATAGCTGGCTGTACGACGTGATGCTCCAGTCTTTTTGAAGTTGGTGTGGTCACGAAGAATCTGCTCCAGAACACCTTTCTGAACTGCACCCGTGGACAATTTAGACATTTTAAAGGTTTTTATTTGAAAATTAATTATAAAGCAATGTTTGTATGTATCAAGTACAATATTTATTAAATTATTAGATACAGTTGTAATTAAATACTTAATTAAATATTTTATTACAGCAACTTACGACCTTTGGTCAGCTTTGCCTAGCTGGTGACAGTTGAGGTTAAAGTTGAAATAAATTTTTTACACGGCGCGGGAAATGCGATTTCTGCACAACCACCGAAAGAGTCTGTAAGTCTTAAAAAGGAGAAAGACAAGGGGCAAGACACCGACCGCGAGGGAATATATGTACGTACTTAGTCAGTAGCTTTATATATATTTTTTTTTTTGTTTTGTGCACTTTGTACTTGCACTTGCACTTGCACTTGCACTTTTTTTCTTTTTTATTTCTTTTAAAAGTTTAAAATGTTAAATGTTTTGTATAGTTTTTTACGTATCTTTTTATATATATATATATGTACGTTTTGCACTTGGCACTTGTCCTTGCACTTTGCACTTGTCCTTGCACTTTGCAAGGATTTTTATTTTTTGTCTGAGCAAAAGGGTCTTTATTTTATTTTTATCCAACTCGTAAGGACCAAATGTTGGGGTGTGTAGGGTTTTTTTTGGGTTACTATGTGGGGTTAATCGGATTCAAAAAAAAAATGCGGTTTAATGAAACACGTTTGTTCTTCTCAATGGTTACAGCAAAGAGAGCTCTTTTTATTCTTTTCCGGAAATTACTACCATTTTTAATTTTTACAGTAAGTGTTATACACTACTAAAATCATAACCTTACGTTGCGTTTACTAGTTTACATTAGATTTAATTTCGAATTAATTTATCTTACTTTTAACATGGATTACAATTTCAGTAAAATATTACAAAAAAAATAAAATTAAATAGACATTAAGATTGTGTTAACGAACAGACGCTATCGCTGAACATTTAACTAGAGCAGGCTCACCTAAACAAAATAATTACAGATAACGAGTTTAACACAGTGTATGTTAGAGATTACTTTAGAGAGTGAAATATAGACGTACATTATACTAAACCAAATGCACATGCAGGTAACGCTGACATAGAACGCTTACATAGTACCATAGCTGAAATTTTACTCACCATTAAGGAGGAAGAATCAGAAAAAACAAAGATGTTGAGAGCCTTTCATATTTATAACAAAGGATATCATACTACAATAGTCATGTCACCGGAGCAGGTCCAACATACAAATATAGAAGCAGTAGTAAAGAGACTTGAAAGTTGGAAAACAAATGTTATAAACAAAAGGAATGAAGCCGGAAGATTATACAGAAAACAGACGATTAGATTATACTCGTATAAAAAATTACAAAGATGTAAGACATTTTTTAGATTGCAAAAGTTATATACATATAATAAATATTAAACGACCAAGACAATTTGCAGATTCTCCCACTGATGTTAATCCTCCTGATGATGACAACCAACCTGGTAATAACGATTCACGATAATAAATATGGGGGAAGGGGAGATTATCAACCGGACCCAAAACATCTTTTCCATCGTTAAGTTTTAGAAACATTACAGCATATACAAAAATTTGAGATTATTGGCCAAGACCTTGAAATTCGAAAAGATTTCAACAAAAGTACTTAGTATTATGCCTCCTAAGACACGGTCCAAGATAGTCCTATCTTAGTCCTGACTCTTAAACTTTGTAGGAACTGATTACCATTGCACTGGATGATGCAGATAGGGAAAAAATAGACGAGTATCTTAGAATAACAGACACTAACAATAAAAATGCAATTATCAACTAAGACTAAATAATCAAGTTAAAATTAATACACAATTATGTTAGATGAAAATATGTGGAGCATAAGGCATTTAGTTTTAAAAGAGAGGGAAGAAATAGAACGATATCAGAGCGAAAGTCAACACTTACAAAAAACAATACTTAAGCGTTTACAAGGGACAGAAGTACTCACTAGATTGCAAATGTTAGAGAAACTAATCGATAGTTTATTAAATACCATAGCTGCAAAAAAACTAGGAATTACTCACCCTAGTTTACTTATAAAAGATAAATTAATTATGACGGACATGAATTTAAGCCAGTTGAAAAATATTAAACCAAGGGTAATGAAATATACGGATGATTCTATCATTATACGAGTAGCACTAAAAATACCGGATGAAGTTGATTAAACCAATAACAAATCATGAAAACAAGAAATGGATTTAGAGCCATTTATCGTAACTGTATACAAAGGAAACGAATATAAATATTGTACGACAGTAAAAAAAAAAATTCTAATGATTTGAGAAGAAGAAATGATTGTATTGTAAAAAGAAATTGTTTGATGAAAATTAAGGAATTTTGAAATGAGATAAAATGAAAGAACTTATATTGTAAAAAAACTGTGCAAAATAATTGTGATCCTAGACACTCACAGGCAATTATATTATTAATATTCAGAATTGTAATACCAAATTTAATGACGCTATAATTAAAAATAAGGAAAGCAATTATACATGCCGAGTCGACCACCGACGAGTGCACAAGTGAACTAGTGCACTCGCTAATTATCGTGTGCTGTGCAAAAAAAAAAAAACAGCGCGCGCGTGCAAAAATAAATAAATAAAAAAAAATAGAAGAAAAAAGTGCAGTGCAGTGGAAAAAAAAATATCACACAGTGCGGGTATCCCACCTCTCCCGCTCCTGGTCGAAGTACTGTTGTTGCACTCAATCACTGCTATTACTGTATTTACCATACGGTACGGGCAGTGGCTGAGTGTATGTAACAACTGATGGATAGCGGGTTGTGAGTGAAAATTTTTTTGGTGCACTGTTTCATATTGTTGTAAGGCCATAACACCTACAACAATTTGATCCGGTAAATGTCAGAATTTTCACTTCGCAGCCTTGCTTAGCATCGCCGGTATTTGTGTTTTTTGTATTTGCTGTAGAGCATGACTAGGGAATTCAGGGTGGACGTAGCCAATATACGCAGGCTAAAAAGTAAGCACTTTTCTGCGTACGTCCACGTCTGTAAGTACAGACCTGCTGTTTTTTCACTTAGTGAAACACAAGTAGATCCCCGCCCACACCTCTCAGATCATTCTGATCTGAAGCTGCCCGGCTACGAGCTATTGCCATTATTCTTCTCTCACCGCGGTCTCGCCATTTACGTGTGTAGTGATGTAGCTTACCAAGCTCCACCACAATGTGATCCATGTTACAACCCGGAATTCAACTTCATGTGGTTAAAATCTCCGTAAGCAAATTATCCACTACTGCTTTATTTACAGAAGCTCCAAACTGGACAGCAATTCGACTTTTAACGAGTTTGATGCACTGTCTGACTCCATTCAAAGAATTGTATCCCTGTATCCTCATACTGAAATCGTTATTACGGGCGACTTCAATATACACAATTCTGGGTGGTTTCGACATTCTGGACAGACAACACCCGAAGGACGGTGTGTTGAGATCTTCGCTGCGGAAAACAACTTAACGCCGCTTGCAAATGAGCTCACGCGAATACCAGACGTTGATAGTCATACCGCCAACATCCTGGACTTTTTTTTAACTTCTCACCCTGATAAGTACACCATTGATGTGCTCTCCCCTCTGGGCTCGTCGGACCACTGTGTTATATCAGCTAATTGCTCGTATACTGACCACACAGTTAGAGAAAAGATTCCTAAAAGAACCGTATGGCAATACAAGAAAGCCAACTGGAGCGGACTTAACAGCTTCTTTAGGAATTTTAACTGGTCGTTATGTTTCCTCGATAACGACGTGGACACCGCTGCTGACATGATCACAGACACCATTCTCTTTGGAATGAGATCTTTTATTCCTCATCGGATAAAAATTATCAAACCAAAAGAAAAGACATGGTACGACTCGAGCTATAAAGAGACTGTCAGGGTTAGAGAAATATTTTTTCGGGCCTTCAAGACCATCCAGACAGAGGAAAACCGAAAAAAGTTCAAACGAGCCAGAAATGACTGCAACGCCTTTCTTAAGCGTGTGAAATTCCAATACGACCAAAACCTGAGACAAAAAATACTGCAATGCCCCAAAGTCAGTAAAAATGTTTGGTCGTTCGTCAAAAATATTAGAAATTCCGCCTCATCATCCATCCCAACGCTCATTTACAATGACATTCCAGCTGTCAGCTCTTTGGACAAGGCCAATCTACTTGCTGAACACTTTGCGGCCAGCTCAACACTCCCAGATTGTGCTTTGTCTCCTCCTACACTTGAGTGCGTCAAATCTTCAATGGGACGAACCTACTTTCGCACTCGTGTAGTAGCAAGAGGACTTAAAGATCTCAACATACATAAATCCGATGGTCCATATGGTATATCTCCCCTTCTTCTGAAGAGGTGTCCTTCCACGCTGGCAAAACCACTGCGTAAGCTTTTTCATCAATCTTACACTTTAGGACTCTTCCCGAGCAGATGGAAAACAGGGAAAACAGCATTTGTCAGCCCGTCCCTAAAAAAGGCGAATCATCTTCTCTCTCCTCCTACAGACCCATTGCACTTACGTCCCTTCTTTCCAGAGTCAAGGAAACACTGATAAATCGTCAGCTCATGAAATATCTCGAAACACGAAAACTTCTCAATGACTGGCAGTACGGTTTTCGTAGCAACAGGTCCACTGGTGATTTGATGGCATGTCTCACCGAAAGTGGAACCAAGGCGTACATCAATCTGGCGAAAGCAAGATAGTTGCGCTTGATATTTCTAAGGCATTTGACAGAGTTTGGCATCAGGCTCTTTTGTCGAAAATGCGTGCATTTGGGATCGACGACTCTCTTCTTCAATGGATTAGAAATTACCTTTCGGAACGTTCAATCAAGTTGTTTTGGACGGTTTCAAGTCTGATATTCACAAAATAAATGCTGGTGTGCCACAGGGCTCCGTTCTGCCTCCGACACTCTTTTTAATTTTCATTAATGATCTCTTGATTGCTACTTCAAATTCAATATAATCCTTTGCTGATGACAGTACTCTCTGCTTTTCATATTCGTTCCCGGACTAACGGCCCTGCTCTTCGGCTGTAGAACGAGAACGGCAGCGTATGCTAAGCTCATTAAATTCCAATAGCATTCCGCCCATTCAAACTTTCAACCGTAACACCCGTCTCGCTATGAATGCTCATCAGTATACCCTCAAGCCCATTTTCGGACGTACTCTAAAATATCGTGATTCGTTCCTAAGCCGTACAACTCGCTTATGGAATGCCCTGCCGATCTCTGTATTTCCTGGTCGTTATAACTTGCAAACTTTTAAAAACAATGTACATCGGTACCTCTCATTTCTTCCTACCTAAATTTCCTTTGCCCGCGCTGTGTACAATCACCTTAAGGGTACTCGAATCCCTTGAGCGCGCGCTGATTATAAAAAAAAAAACATTCCAATTTTATTATAAAGAAATCATTAAAGAAAACGTTACAGTAAATACCGTATACACAAAATGTGGAAAATACCAAGAAATTGAAAATAGACTGTACGTCTATTGTACATAAGACTACTATAGTTGAATACCATAAAATAAAAACCTGTGTAAATTCTTGTACAGCTATGTTCATAACCATATTAATCGCAATTTTTGTCGGAAGCATAATGTACAAGAATGTCAGAATAGGGGTGGCCGTGGTATAGTGGTACTAGCAATCACTTCTTACTCGGAGGGTCAAGGTTCGAATCCTGCCCATGACAAGTCTTTCAAGTTTTTCATTTGTGTAATTGGAACTCAAACAGGAAAATTCTGCGTGTGAAGCTATAACACTGACACTTAGATTTGGCTGTTTCAAGCACAAAAAACTAGTGAGAATTATAAACTTGGAATCACTTTGTGTAAAGAAAAAACTCTCCGTCCTATTCGGTCTCCCACCCCTGGAGAGCGAATATCGAAACCAAACACACCTGAGTTTCAAACCACTACAAAAACAAATTTTTCTTTCTCCTCCTTCTACCTTTCCGCCCGCGCCTTGGCTACAGTAAAAGGCTATCTAACCCCTTAGGCGCGTGTAAATTATAAAAAAAAAATTAAAGTCAAAATTAATAACTTAACTGAAAAACAAGAGGGAAACGTAACAGATATTCCTAACCATAATAATTCCTTTTTCTGGCACTCCACTATCTTCAAGTTTTTAGTTTTGGTTTTAGATCGCAAGCAATCATATATAAAATTATTTTAACCCTAAAGACGTAAATAAGAATAGTTGAGAAATGAAATAAAACAAACATTTTTACAAAGTGTTAAAATATATTTTGTGCGCATATTCTGACTTTTGTTTCATTTGTATTAGGGTCGTTATCTATTATTATAAGGAATGTATATAGGTTAGTGTTCCACGCCTATCCTATAGGAGCATCTCTATTTTTGCATATCAATCATTGTTTCATGAAAATATGGTGGGTATCGATTTGGACTTCTTGATTTTTTTTCAGTATCTGCTGGAGTGTGAAAATTCGATCGATTGTGAACTTTCTTGGCCTGAAACCACACTAGTACGGATTAATTGGGTTGCTGGCGAAGGTTTTCGACGTTCACACAATATGGTAGAGAATATATTGCATTCGAAGCTGAAGAGACTTGTACTCTTTAGTTGGCGCAGTTTATGGGATCTCCTTTCGGTGGATCGGACAAATGGTGCTGAGATTCCATTCATCAGGCATACACTCTTCTGACCAGATCTGAGAAATGAGATGGTGCATGCTTTCCACAAAGTCGTCTCCAACAGCTCGAAATACCTCGGCCAGTAAAGTAAATGCAAGCATTGATTTATCAACTGAAATAAAATTTTTATACACTTTTGAAATCTTTGTGCGTTTTTTGGACAATTAAGAACCAAACATCTACTAACTCAGAGTTTCGCTAAGACCACAGGAAGGGCAAGAAAACTCATACTAAACAACCTACTAAAAAGCTGAGACGAAGTAAATAATTTGTTCATAAAAAGCTTCCGACCCGTACGCAACTACAAAGATACCTCCCAAAGGATATTTCAGTTAAGAGTAAGTCCGATTAATGAATTGTATTGTAAATTTAAATCTATTGTTCAAGAAATGAACACATAAGAGTACTCCACTTACGAAATAAGGAGACAAAGAAAGACATTCATTCACTTTTGATAAATAGATTAGAAATAGTAATAGTATTTACTTACATACCAACCAAACAACTTTATATTCGTATGTAGGGTAAAACAATCACAATTTATACAAAGATTTTATAGCTCACGGTCGTAGAACTATATAAAGTAAAATACTCGTAAATCAAACACTAATTCCTCTTCTCAAAATTCATAAAGTATTGTAATACTGCGCAAAATAACCACCATCCCAAAACGAATCAACATGGATCTAACAAAAATTTCACAATAGACAAAATTTAGGTCAGAGCAAAAATTCAAAAATTTTTAGGCAGTCATCTTTTAGTCTATCTGGACGGCTTAGGAGCGCACAGTCTCGAGCAGAGCTTATGGAGGTAGGAAAAGTAGCACATAATGATGTGCATTCGAAATGAAGAAGTACATAATATGAAACCCGATTTTTTTCTCAGTTCACTTTTGATGGACTTAAACATATAAGACTAATCTCTGCAGGCTCAATTTACGGTAGTAAATTCAGAATTTATGAAAAAGTTAATTTAAGGCTTCAATATTCATCGTATAACGATAGAAATGGTAAATAGGGTTATTAATAGTATACCAAAAGGATTTAAGGGAGTCACTAGATGGTATAAGAGGGATCTATGCGACCCTATGACATCTTAATGTTAAAACACTCGATTTCAACAATAAATATCTCATCCTAAAAAATGATACCAGAATAGCGCTTTATTCAGTAGCAGACGAATCAACGTGATTGTTTCAAACTTCATTCAACGAAGATGACCAGAAAAAAATGAAAACCTTATTAGACCAATTTAAGAATCTTAACTATACGGATGGGGATCTGTTGAACAATATGAACGTAATATATATGTAATACGAAAGTCTAAAAGCAGATATGCCTCGCCAACTGTGGTAGTAACAAAAAAAATTAATAAATCTGGAAAACAAAAGTTTTGACTTTGTATAAACTATAGGAAACTCAACGAAATTTCTGTCGATGACAAATATCAACCCAGCGTTGAGGGTATGTTAGATAAACTTGGCAGAGCGCAGTATTTTTCATCCTAAGATCTCACAGGTAAGCCATAATTATATACCTTATTTACTTAAGCTGGCGCTGCAGTCCAGGGTAGACCTGGACCTCAACCAATAAGCGTCTCCAGCCAGCTCTATCTTTAGCCACCTGCTTCCAGTTTAGAACGGTTGAGGTCCTCTACTGCGTGGATTCGCAGATTTTTCGGACCGGAGCATTGGTATTTGATATTCATCTGCTCTACATGACCCAGCCACTTCAGTCGTTGGAGCTTCACTCTTCTGGCGATGTCGCTGTACAGACCGTACAGTCCGTAGTTGTATCTCCTCCTTCACTCATTGTCTATGCAGACGGGATTAAAAATCACCCGAAGAATTTGCCTTTCAAAACAGCCAAGTGTACACTCATCCATTTTTGATAAAGTCCATACCTCTCTGCCATAGAGCAGGTCTGGTATTATTGAGGTCACTTTTGTTGCTCGAGAGAGGGCTTTGCTAGTCAATTGCCTTCTTAGCCCAAAGAAGCAGCAATTGTCAAGGGTTATTCTCCGTTTGATGGTGTCGTTGACTAAATAAATAGCGGATTCTAGGTGGTTAAAGTCCTTAACTCAGAGATATATCTGTCGAGGGTGACGTTCTGTCCAAGACATCAGTGTTAATTTAGTGGGGGCATTACCCCCATTTATTTCGCTTAATACAAGCTTAAAGTAACTGAAAAACTAGGACTTAAGAACTAACAAGAGTTAGGGGTTAGGAAGTAAGGAAATGGTGGAGGAGATCAAATTTAAGACGACAAGTGCTCACGTTAAAATCCAAAAAGGGGAGGTTTGAGTTGACCTTACGGAGCATGCGGGAGATTGGTTCGTTACAGCCATAAGAGGTGCGGTGGGTTGGGATATAGAAGAGACGAAGACAGCGTAAATTACGAGGGTTAGTGTTGAAGGGAATAGAATTGTAAAGGGAAGCGCAGTACACAGAACCGGAGAGTAGTCGATGAATGAAGAGAATGTCAGCTACGTCTCTGCGTTTTTCTAGGGTATTCAGGTTAAGAAGTTTGAGGCTTTCGCGATAGGGAGGTAAGATAAATGTGTCACTCCACGGTAGTCCACGAAGAGCAAACCGAAGAAGACGACGTTGAATGTTCTCGATTCGGGATATATGAATTCGCTGAAAGGGGGACCATACTTGTCTGGCATATTCAAGGAGGGGCCGGACAAGGGTAATGTAAAGTGACCTTGTCACATAAGGGTTGCAAAATTCTTTAGACCAAGAGCAATGAGTTGGCTTTAAGGATTATCTCATCAATATGCGAACGGAAGTTCAACTCTTTATCGCATCAAATTCCAAGGTCGCGAAGGGATTGAACCTGGGGTACAGATTTGTCATGCAGAAAATAAGGCCGAGAGGGGGATTGATTGGACTTACGAGACAAAGTCATAGATTGGCATTTGGAGACATTAAGCTCAAAGCAATTTTTTAGACACCAAGACCTCCTTCGAGGTCTTCTTGAAGGAGAATAGAGTCTTGTGGTGAAGAAATAGTTTTCGAGAAGTTAGTGTCATCGGCGTAAATGGATACGGAGCAGTGTTTGATAATCTTCTCAAGACCTTAAAAAAGAGGGGACCTAGGTGGCTGCCTTGTGGGACACCAGAAGTGGCTTAAAACGGGGTTGAGAAGGCTGACCTAAAGCGAACGCTATAGTAACGGTTCTCCAGATAAGAAGATATCCATTTTAACAACATGGAATCAAAACCGAAGGAAGACAATTTAAAAAGGATCAGTTGATGTGATATTTCATCGAAGGCCTTAGCGAAATCTGCAGCAATAACGTAAATTTCGTTCCCATTTTCTAGGGCTGAAAGCGCAAAGGATACGAATTCAACTAAGTTTGTAGTAGTTGATCTACCTTTTAGAAATCCGTGCTGACTGGGTGATATAAGTGACTTGTACTGAAAGCTTAGAACTTCATATAAAGAACTTTCGAACATTTCAGGTATGTGAGAAAGCTTAGCAATGGGACGGTAGTTGGTTACTTCATTCTTTGATCCCTTTTTATGAACCGGGGTTATGAAAGAGGTCTCCAAACTTGGGGGAATTCCCCTTGTGTGATGGACAAATGGAAGAGGGATGAAAGTGGGTGCGAAAGATTGGACGCACACTTTTTGAGAAATATTGCTGGGAGCCCATCTGGACCAGATACAAATTCATCATTGAGATTTTGTAACTTTTCCTCGATAAAGGTGGGATCAAAAGGTTGAGATAGAGAGGGGCCAATGGAGAAATTGGGAAGGTACTTGAAATATATGGAGTCCGGTACAAAGAGGTTGTCTGCAAATGACTGTTTAAAAAAGTTTGCAAAATAGTTGGCAATAATATATAATAAGAGGGGGGATAACCGTCTGATTTTCTTTTGTAGTTGACGAATTGATAAAATGTCTTAGGATCGTTGATAAGGTTGGTCTGCGCTGTGTCGAGAAAGCGCTGATAGAGGCAGTTATAGAGCTGGGTGAATTGCAGGTAAGCTCCAAGATAGTTAGAGTTGTCATAATAAGAATTGGTGCGAAGAAAAACTGCCCATTTGTTTCTTCTGTTTCGGATAGAGCGAAGTCTTCTGTTGTACCATGGAGTGGAAATAGATGATGTTTTATGCCGTGAAAAGGGGACCTAGAGAGAAGTGGAATTAAATATTTCACTGTAGAAAACGGAGATAGCATCAGATAAGGATAGGTTGGTAAAATCAAAAGAACATTTGCTAAGATAGGTATTGATTTTTCGAAAATTAGCTTTATGGAAGTTGTAAGAAGAGATGGTAGTTGAAGAAGTGGGCTGGGATGGAGAGTTATGGAAAAATGAAAGAAGAAGAGGGGGGTGAAAGTTGTCGACAGTTGATAGGATAAAGGGGCACAACGTTACTGTGGAGTTAATAGGATCACTAGTGAAAATAAAGTCTAGTTGCCTACCTATAGAATTAGGGACGCCACTAACTTGGCACAGGCTTGAGTCAGTTATGCTATAAACGAAAAGACATTCCTTGGATGAACTGGCGTTTGACGCGGTAAAAAATAAGCGATCATCCGATAGAATCCACTTTAGGGATTCATTTTTTGAGCTCCAGGGCCAGATTAAAGTCACCAAAGATAAGGATATCGTCGATGGAATCACTTAGGTCAATTAGTTGGTCAATTGCTTTAATAGCAAGGATGTAGGATTCAGTAGGTTGAGCTGGGAGAATGTAGCAACACATAACGTACAGGGACCTATTAGGAAGTGATATTTTAATTGAAACAAAGTCAAGTTTGACAGAAGAAGAGATAACGATGAGAGAAGAGTTGAGCTTATTGTGAATGGCGAGTAGGACACCTCTACATGGAGAATCAACTTTACTGATGGCGGGATCATTAAACATAGGAAGAGAGGGATCGTCATCTCGCAAAACATTATAAGAAGATGGAAATAGCTCCTGGCTCATTCTGCCGGGGATCAAATTGGATTCTGTAAGAGCATAGACGTCGAAAGAGAGACCGTGTGATTTAGATAAGACAGCACGAGTTTTAGAGCGCAAGCCTCTTACGTTTTGTTAGTAAAATGTAAGAGGTAGTTTGTTGCGTGGAGGAGTAGGGTGTGTAGATGAGATGCAGGCAAAGAAGGCACGTTAGGAACGAAAGAATTTGTCGTGGTCAGCTCGGCTGCGCTGAAGGTGGGAAACTCTTTTAGAGTGCACATAGTTGCGGAAAGCAGCGAGGTCATCCACAACTTTTTGAGGAGGTGTGTCGAAGATTTCGTGGTATCCGTGCCATGTTTTTTTTGCCTGTTGGTAAAATTTCCGAATCTCAATCCTGGAAGTAGTATCTCGCAATTTGCTCTTCCGAGAAGCTGGTGTTCGTCTCTGTTCTTCTGCTCACAGAGCTCGCTATGTAGCGCCGCTTTGTATGCCTCTTGCTTAGCTGCATGTGCTTGCCGGCATTCGTGGTCAAAGCAGGAGTTTCGTTGTAGTAGCCGAGTGAAACCAAGCACATCAGAAGTGGTATCTCTGATGTATTTTTGCCAATGTTGCCACTGGTGTGCGATGCTTGATGCTGGCGCCACAGGACTTCTTAAGATATTAAGAGATACTAGAATGAAAAACGATTTCCTTGCGATTGTAGACGTCCGTTTATGTTTGATTGGTAACGAGTTCTGCAGGTCCTCTAGTGAATATCGTGATTTGGCTACCGCGTCCTAGCTACGACAATGTTTCGCCCAGCCGTAGTTTGTTTATAACAAGCTAAAATACATTTTTGGAAAATTTGGTTAAACAATTAAAGGTTAAATCTGAACCTAATGTTCAAAATATAGAAAGCAGTCATTATATCTCACCATTTTAAGCTTCTGAAAAAGACAAATGTGTATGACATACGAATGCAATTGCAACAACACTGCACAGCCAACTGTGTTGCTAGCTAAGAAAAAAAACTCGCTTATTTCCTCTCATGGATTGGATCTTAGACTTATGAGGATCTTCTAATTTAACTTCAGAAACATATGAGCAATTAATCGAAGAGCTATATACTTATTTTATATGAAAAGTACAAGTTTGTATATCGCGTTACAAATTTTTTAAAAGCCGTATGCAAAACATCAATCATACTTCCAGTAGATTGCTGACCAGCGAGGTCTTGCCAGAAATTGCCAATTCGCATGTGCTGCAGAGTAGTGTAAAAAAGAATATATCGATGAGATGATTAGAGATTTAATAATCCGCTATACGCTGCACGATGCTGTGCGTACAGCAGCCCTACAAAAAGCTAACCCAACCCTGGTACATCATCCATGAATGATGAATGAATTGCAGAAGCCTATGACGAATGCAAAATTCCTTTCAGTTGATAAAAAGCGAACCTTTTGAGCCAACAATTGAAATTAATCAATTATCGACTTCATCAAACTAAAATATATTAACGGCCAATATAGAACAAAGAAGTGGCGAGGCAAAACTAGTAGCATACTTGTCGCAGTAGCATAAAAGTATTGCAATAATTCACAAAAATCGTGTTCTGGTTGTTTTACTGATCACTCCAATCGAGTTGCAAATTATTATATTTCATCTGCCGTAAATCCGGAAAAAGAGGTCATATATCTCCTTTGTTAGGCAGCAAGCATGTTTCATATCCGCGTAATCATCGAAATGGACCCGTCAGAAATGATCATATCAACACTATTTCCGAAGATATCATATTTTTAGCAAATGACCGAATGTAGGCAATAGGAAACAAATTATTTTTGATATCGGAAATAAATAGTCATGAGCTGAAATTCTTATTGGATACGGGTACAAGTAAATCGATGACAGGTTTAACAGCTTTCCCCGTTATTCAGAAACGAATAATATAATGAAATCTTACGGGGGGATGGAAATCACAGGGGTTGGTGAAATTAATGTCGGTTTTTCTGCAAATGGCTTTAGAAAGAAGTTGCCATTGCTTATTACTAATATTTTTGGTATGAATTGGGCTTAACTCTGATAATACACCGACACGAATATGTTCGAGAGTTCGTCAGCAAGTCGCATAAATGTATTGTGCGCTAAATACCCTTAACTATTTAGTTCATCGCTTGGACACTGAAATTCTGAAGTGATGAAGCGAAGCAGTTAGAGGAAGGGAGCGTTGGGAAGCACATTAGGTTTGGCGAATGAGCTGCACCAATTGTAATAGAAGCAGAACCAAAACCTGCGCGTTTGTGGTGATTTTAAAGCGACGATGTTATAATGGGTGACCAGATAAAAACGATAGGAAAACAAAATTAAATAAAACAACAAGGGTGTAAGATATAAAATTGGCTCTATCTTTATTTTAAATTTACGTTCATGTCATTTTATGTGGAAGAGCACATAATTCAAATGGCCGCATCGGCTTCGCTAGCAGTGCTGCAAGCGGTCGGGCCAATTTTTGATGCGCGTCGAATATTGGCCTCGAGCTCGCTCAAATTGGTTGGCTTGTTAGCGTGAACTAGAGACTTAACGTAGCCCAAGAGAAAATAATCCAGTGGTGTCAAATCGCATGATTGCGATGAACTATCGCCGGGAAATGGCCCGGTCGCCAGGTTTTTTCTTCACAACTTCGAACTTTGCGTCGCTTGTATAGCATGTAGCGCCGTCTTGCTGGAACGATAGCTCGAATATATCGATTGCCGTGCTCTGACCACAGAAAGGTGATTAATATAGTAAATACCTGAGACCATTGACGGTAATGGTGTGTCCTTCCTCATTTCATAAGAAATAAGGTCCGATGATGCCGCCATGCTATAAACTGCACCAAACAGTAAATTTTTTTTGGATTCATTAACACTTGGCCGAACATTTGTGGATTGTGTTCGCTCTAATAAAGGCGAATTTGCTTGTTGACATAGCCGCTGAGACAAAAATGGGCCTTGTCCGAGAAGATAATTTTGGGCCAAATTCCGGATCTCCGGCCAACATTTCCGGCACCCAATTAGCGATCTCACGGCGTTGTCTATGGTTGTACGGCTTCAGTTCTTGCATCAGCACAATATTATATGGATGTAGCCCCAAACCCAACAGCAAACTAAGCCGCGTTGACCCTCTGGAGATGCTCAATTCTGGGTCTTCTTCGATACTGGCTCCTACGGTGGCTAGGTTTTCTTCATTTCGCACCAATCTCTATCTGGCTTAAGATATGACAATGCGTTACCTGCACACTGAAGCCATGATGACGGCCGACGTCACGAAGAAATTCACGTTGCTTATTTACAACTGAGCCATAATTTCGATAATATTTTTGAATAATTTCCGCACGTTCGCCAAGCGTAAAATGATGCATAATGAAATAGCAAACCTCACTAAATATTTAGACAGCTGAATGTCATTTGTAACTTGAACAGCTGCATAACATGCAACATAACAAATGAAAAAATTATCATTGCTCTCCCGTTATTATTATATTATATTATATCCGCGTAGTGATTCCTAATAAACTTCGAAAGCGAATAAATGAAGTGTTACCATAAAGATTAATTATATTTTTGAATTTCTGGATATACAACATGTACATGTACCATGCGGAACAGGAGCCTCTCTATTTTTTACCTCAACCATAATTCTATTCTCTTAATTTCCCCACATTTTCGATGGTCATCATACACGATAACCCTTTTCCGAATTGTATAATATCGTATTGCAAGCCTCCAGGTGCATTTATGTGTAGTTGAATTAGCAATGTTAAAGTAGATAAAATGGAGCAATAAATGTTCACTCAATTCGTTAGTAATAATCACCCTAGTTGAAAAGAATAAAATGAAAGAATTTGTTTTTTTCCTCTTCCGCGAAATAAAAATCATTAGTTATATGTAAATACATTTCGTTAACAATGGATACTGGACAGGCAGCTATAGCTAAGCATTGAACAAATTTGAGATCGAAAGATCAGAATAAATGTGAATTCAGTTTTCTTCTTAATGATTCAAATTGAAATGCTCTAAATTTTTTGATTCTTACTAGATTTTAATATTATGTCTTATCGCAGAAATATATAAGATTTTCTTCCAAATATTGGTGATTAATTTCCATCCGCTTAATTGCTAAACACTTTCATAACCGCATGCTCAAAAATAGTAAATAAAGTCCTGATAAAGATCAAGTAGTTGATTGATATATATTCAACTAAATGGAAGATAATTTAAACGGTTTTTAAAGGACTCTACTCAAGCATTAGATCGGATATAGTTTATTGCTTTATTTAAAAAGAATTAGTCGGGATAATGCAAATAAAGCGTTCTCAAATCAATGTAGAAAGATCAGAAAAGTAAATAATCACGGTTTCAAAACCAGAAAAAAAATCAGAAAAGCGTTTTAAACTCCAGCTTCTCCCAGACGTTACTATTGCAAATTCAATCCAAAGATTCCTTGTCGCAGGGTTCGAAATGAATGAGGCCTTTTTTAAATAATCTTTCGTATTGGAATGGTGAAAATCGTTTTCTTGTATCTTCTGCATCAAACGCAGAGATTAATATTAGAGGATATTATCGATTCAATTTGGCAGGTGAATTATTGTATCAAACGCAGCCTACCCTACGCGCAAGGGTGGCATACGGTCTCTTACCTCTTTAGATATCTAGTTAATTCCGTCTCCAGGTCTAAGCGGTCATCCGCGAAACCGCGGCTGCCTTTCAGGCCCATTTCTTTAATCAGAGCCACAACTACAAAAGAAGTCAAAGATCTTTCATTGAGATTCGTTTATTCGGGCCATACAACTTAACTGTAAGGACGCAAAAGAGCAGCTTTTGCTTTTAAATCTTTCTGGTACTTAGCACACTGGAGGCGTTGGAATATATACATATGTGTTATTGATGGCTGTCACTTCATTCGATAGACACGAGTGAACACGGGTAAAATGCCTCAATTTTTAAGTTTAGACAGTGTTTGCATAATTTCGAGATAATTTCAAAACATCTTTAATATGTTTTTTAATTTGGATAGTAAATAGTTCATGTAAGTTTACTTAATATTTTGTCAATTTACCTTTGTTTTTTAAGACACAGTGAGTTCACTGTTTGGCATACTCGTAATGCATGCTAGTACAATATATTTGATACAACTGTTATTCCTCCATATATGCTCAATATTTTCTTTCAGCATTTGAGTGGTTGCATTCTTTCGAGAGTAAACTTTAGATTTTAGGTAAGCCCAACAGTTCTCGATTGAGTTTAAGTCTGGAGAATTGCCAGCCCAGGGAAGAATATTAATATTTCTTGAGTTTATAAAGCGCCATCCTACATAAAGGTGTAGTCCGTTGAAGGGGACTGGAGGCTTTGCAAATACGGCAAAAAGACTGTCATTATTTTGTCAACAAAATATATTGGACCAGGTCCTTGCTATTCGTAAGATTCCTGTGGCCTCGTTCGCACAAATTTAACTATATCAGTGACGGCCTCAAGGCGGCATTTATCGCCTTTAAATAAGGAGCAAGAAATGATTAAAAAAACACTTGTTTTGCAGTAAAAATTTGTTCCAGAAGATGACTTTTGGTGACATACCTTATTCCAATTACTCATTTCAAAGTTGCGATGAAATTTTGCCTAAATATATCGCAGTTTTTTCATTTTTTTTGGTTAGTTTTGGCTTTTTTGCTGGGCTTCTAAACTTTAAATAGTTTGTTGGAAAAATTCTTTCTGTGCTTCGTAGGGAGATATCGACATCAACTGCTTTAAAATTTCTCTAGCTGGTTTTCTTCTGTCCTCTAAGCCCTTTTAACCACTTTCCTCACTGTTCTTTCAGAAAATTTACGCACAATATTCTCCTTTTTCCCCTCAGAAACATCTTTTACGCAACCCATTTAAAAAATCCATATAATTCCTTATAAATTCTTGTCTGAGGTTAAATTATGAAGGCTTTAAGAATTTTTTTTTTGCGGAAAATGAAATACAATCTTCTTATGATACTTACTGTAGTATATGCTATTATTTAGCTATTGAATAATACAAAAAGAAAATTTTAAATAAAAAAAAATAATATTTTAACATCAGTTTGGTGAGGTAAAGTAAATCTCTCCAAAAAAAAGTAGGTGGCTCTCTCCCTAATTGCTCCTTTTGTATTCATCTGAAATCAAAATTCAAAAAAGATTATTATTCAGTAGGGTTGTCATTCTGTCCCGTAGAAGATTTAAAAGATTTGAGTGAAAAATAACAAAATGGCGGTTTTGTAAAAAAAAAATCAAAACTTGCCTGTTTTTCGGGTTAATATCGAGATAAAAAAAAGTGGATAAAAAAATTTAATTTTGGTACCAGACAGAACCATTCATGTGTAGAATTTCAGCCGAATCGGTCCAATAGTTGTTTTTTAATCATCTATTTTTAATTACTGCAGTCAGTTATATTCCAGACATAATTTTATTTAAGTGTATGCAAACTTACAACGGATTGTACAAGCAGGCTTTTGCTCGTGTTTTCCCGATTGAAACATTGTATGTTGTTGTTGAAATAGATTATTCTTCGAAATATTCGTAGTTGTGTTTTCCTGTCACAGAAATAAATATGTCTGATGAAAACCAAGAACGGAATATTGGAGAAAGTTTTTTTTTCAGTACATACGAGTATGTACATACCAATGTACATCTTCAGTCGTTCGCGAATCTCCGGTGAGATAAGACGTCTTTCGGCTATTCGTAAAGTAAACAAAAATAAGAATTCATTGCACAAATATAATCAGTTGCGCTTTTGTTAGTCGACTCAGTAGCCCAGCGGTTAACGGCGCCAGTCAGCAAATCGTGGGATACCGGTTCGAATCCCGGTTGAGACTTAGAACGTTAATTCTTTTTTTTGTTTTGTTTTTTTTTGCCCTCAAATTGTGTACACATAATATTGTCGAAATCAACAAGCAATAGGAAAAAAAAAAACAAAAAAAAAAAAACCAAGTGATGGATGGTTGAGAGCGCCCCGCTCTTCCCATAACCGTGGCGAAAGCCAGCAAAAGGAGGAAGAGATTGAATACCCCTCCTAATCTGTCAAAAAAAAAATAAGTGCTGTTTCCACAGCTGAAGAAGATAAAGAGGAGGGGGGCTCCAACAGCAAGAGCAAGACGTGCTTGCTATTAAACAGAGGCAAACTGCACGAAGGCAGAGGGAGCAATCAGAAGTAGAGAGCTCCCTCAAACAACAACAATAAGAGCAGAAACAGCAACTGCAGCAACAACAAAACCATCAGCAGCGGAAGCAACAACTGCAGCAAAAGCAACAGCGGCAAGAACACCAACAACAACGAAAACAACAACAGCAGCAGCAGAAGAAGAAGAAGAAAGAGAAGGTGCCTCCGATCAACACCTACAAACTGGAGGTAAATGCAACCAAGGACCTGTGTAAGTTGGTCATTGGTAATAATTTTAATATAAAGCGATTGGGGAACGATCGCCATGCCATCCACTGTAATACAGTGGAGGACTACGCGAAAGTGAAAGAGCTCCTAAAAGAAACGACGACGGAGCACTACTCATACACACCGAAGTGTGAAAAGCGGCAATCGATGCTGCTGAAGGGGTTGGAACCGTCTTCTAATCCTCAAGAGATCCTGGCACTGCTCAAAGAGAAGGAGTGCGAAGGACTCAAGTTTGTGGGGGTAAAGCCATTTACCACAGCTAGAACCAGGCGGGAGAAACGGAGTCTGCCGTTCTTCCTGGTGCAGCTCAGTCCCGAAAGCCGTCTGGATAGTCTAAGGAGTATCAATGTCCTAGACTACCAGGTGGTTCACTGGGAAAAACTACAAAGGAGCGAAGGCGTTATACAATGCGTTCGCTGCCAGAGGTTCGGGCACGCCGGGTCGAACTGCCAAATGCAGCCTCGATGCGTGAAGTGCGCTAAGAACCACAGTTCCGAGGAGTGTGCTCTGGGTGTTGACGGAGCATCCGATAGATCGAAGCTCTCGTGCGTGTTATGTGGAAACGTGGGACACACCGTAAACTATCGGGGTTGTCCTAAGTTCGCTGACATTAAGAAAGCAAAACTGGCTCGGCAGCAGAAGGTGGAAGTCAAACATTCACCTCTTAGATTTCAAACACCAGCCGTCACGTCCCAAATTTCCTACACCCAAATGGCGTCAGGTAGGGGGGCTACGGTACAGCAAGCGACTGTTGCTTCTCCGGCGCCAATGCCGAGAACAACGGAAGCTGCACCTAACATGCTAGCCATCTTGCTCGCAATCCAAGGCAAGGGCAGGTGCAAGAACAGGCCAAGTGGGTGGACCAGATTTACGCGCTGCTGCCGGGCCTAACGCAACACATGTCGTAATGGGTACGCACATGGTGGAGCAAACTTTGAAGGTCCTTGCGGTGAATGTTAATTCACTGATTAGGATCGAACGAAGAGCCGCGATGATTAAATTGCTACAAGACCAAACTCCTGACGTGCTTTTCGCTAGCGAAACCAAGTTAACCGATAAGCACAAACTGGAGTACAATAATTATATTGTTAGAAGAAGAAATCGGCCCAAATCCAAACGTGGACGTGGTGTCGCGATCTACATTAAAGAAGGTATAAAATTTCACAGAGTGTACAAGGGTGTGTTGCGCAGGTTCCGGGTGTTGGAAGCAGTCGTCATTTACATACCACTCCGCAGTGGAAAGCGGCTGTACTTGGCCTCTGTTTGTGCACCTCAGACTTCACAATCCACCCTATTCATTACAGAGCTCGACACACTTTTTCGACTTCTGAGGCTGGAATCGGGGCAGAATTATTTTATAATCGGCGGGGATTTCAACGCTAGACACAGAGATTGGGGAAATAATTTGCCAAATACTAGAGGGAACCTACTACTGGATTGGTGGGGTCGGCACGATGTCATGTACAGACTCGGTCTAAAAGCGACGGATAACCCGTCGTTTCCCAGAGGCGGGTCTTATTTGGATCTACTGCTGTACGACGAACGTATACGACTGACAGGTACGAATTTACAAACATTAAACTGTCTGTGCACATTCGTGTATGACAGCGACCATTGCGGTTTTAGCACCGAAATTACAGTTCCCAACGAAATTGCGGAATTGGAGGAGTTTGTCCAAAGATATTCTTACAACTACAGCAAGACTCGATGGACACGCTTCTCCGCAAACTTGAAAAGAGCGCTCTCCTCGAACACGCTCCACCCACCGTCCAATAGGAATTTGTCAAACGAGGAGATAGACAATTACCTAAAACAAATGGACGAGACAATTAAACAAACTATGGACACTACAATACCGCAGTATCGACGTACGACTAACGAAGACCTGTTCCGCAATCCTACTATTGACGCACTGCACCGACAGAAGAGTAGACTTCTGACAAGACTCAAAAACTTATATAGACAGTCAACTGACAGACAAGACCCGGAGATTAGGACACTGAAGTCGTCGATTAAAAATGTGCAAACGTTAATGTTCGTGAATAAAATGTATAACTAATATACATATATTTTTAGTTAAAATATAATTAGTTCATTTGAATATTAAAAATTGTAATCTATGTTAAATCTAAGTTAAATTAATTGAACTTAATCTAATGTAACAAGGAAAACGTAACGTAACGAATTGGAAATATGTTATTTAGTACATTCATATTTTGTATGACAGTTGTAAGTCGAAAATGGAAGTATTTTCCGGAAAATAATAAAGAGCTCTCTTTGCTGTAACCCTAAAGCTGAAAGAACGTGTTTTACTTAAACCCGCATTTTTTTCTACCCATTTTTAACCCCACACATAGTAACCAAAAAGTTTTAAACCCTACACACCCCAACATTTGGTCCTTTTCGTGCCGGATAAAGACTCCACAGAACATTTAAACAATTTACAAAAAAAAAAAATAAGTGCAAAGTGCAAAAGTACATATATATATAAATATATATATATATAAAAGATACTTAAGAGACTACACAAAACATTAAATATTTAAAAAAAATTATAAAAGAAAAAGTGCAAGTGCAAGTGTACAAAAAATAAAAAAATATATATAGATATATATAGATATATATAAAACATAAAGTACATACACAGATTCCCTCGCGGTCGTTGTCTTGCCCCTTGTCTTTCTTCTTTTTAAGACGTACAGACTCTCTCGGTGGTTGTGCAGAAATCGCATTTCCCGCGCCGTGTAAAAAATTTATTTCATCTTTAACCTCAACTGTCACCAGCTGGGCAAAGCTGACCAAAGGTCGTAAGTTGCTGAAATAAAATATTTAATTAATATTATTTTAATAAACTGTATCTAATAAAATTAAATAAACATTGTACTTGATACATACATACATTGGTTTATAATTAATTAATTTTCAAATAAAAACCATTTAAAAATGTCGAAATTGTCTACGGGTGCAGATCAGAAAGGTGTTCTGGAGCAGATTCTTCGTGACCACTCCAACTTCAAAAAGACTGGAGCATCACGTCGTACAGCCAGCTATCTGTCAGGTCGTCTTCTTATTCTAGAAGGGAACTTCAAGAATGCGCTTGGTCTTCAAGCGAAGATTCGACGAGGAGAAATCGAAGAAGGTCTGGAAGAAGAAGATTTTGATGAAATTTTTGATCTGCTTCAAGAAACATATTTCACTTACCGAGGTGAATTGGTCGACGCTATAGACAATGCCAAGTTAGCATCCAAGGAGAAGATTGTGGAAGGTGAATCCACAGGTGCTTCTTGCAATGAACTTTCATTGCCCCAAATTCAAATACCACATTTTGAGGGCTCGTACACGAAGTGGCGGGCTTTCCACGATGTCTTTTTGTCGTTAGTCCACACAAATAAAAAGCTGGGTGAAATCCAAAAGCTTCACTATTTGAAGTCGTCTCTTACAGGTGAAGCTGCTCGTCTGTTGCAGCATTTAGGTTTGTATGCTGGCAATTATGACAAAGCATGGGAACTGCTTGTCGCCAGATACGACCACAAACGAGTGTTGGTAAACGCTCATTTCCAACTTTTTTTTGAGCAGCAGCAGTTGATGAAGGAGACGGCAAGCAACATCAAATCTCTACTGGACACATCCCAGGAATGTTTCCACGCCCTGGGAAACTTAGGATTGCCGGTTGGTTCTTGGGATGATATTTTAATTTATATACTGGTTCAGAAATTACCTGCTTTTACTCAGCGTTTGTGGGAGGAGAAGTTAGGTAGTTCGAAGGAGTGTCCAACACTGACGCAATTCACAGAGTTCCTGGAAACACGTTTTCGAACCTTGGAAGCAGTAGCTGGAACGAGTGGCATCAAGGTCAGCGGTTCTTCTGTACACAAGGCTGTTGCGGTCGAGAAGAAAACGGTGTTGCACGTCGGGAAGAAGCAGTTTGCATGCCAGGTATGTGGTAGAGGTCAGCACTCCCTTCGAACTTGTCAGAAGTTCATTGCCATGGAGATCTGTGAACGATCTAAGGCAGTGGACAGAATCGGGGTTTGTCGGAACTGTTTGGCGTACAGTCACAAGACGAACCATTGTCAAAGCAGTGTGCGCTGCTATTACTGCAAGCAGGCACACCATTCTCTGCTGCATGTTGATAATCTCAGCTCTAAACCTACAAGGGATTATAAAAATATAACAACAGGTACACAAACATTTCATATAAGGTCAAAATTTAACCCACCTAAAGTAGCCTCTTCTGAAGTACATCAGCCAAGTGTTCTTCTGGCAACAGCAGTTGTTCGAGTTAGGTCATCAAATGGAAATTATTTAAATCTGAGGGCGTTAGTTGATCCTGGATCGGAAGCAACGTTTATTACTGAATCCGCTGTCCAGTTATTAGGGCTTCATCAGCGACGAACGATCATTCAGGTATCTGGATTGGGAAAAGTTAGCAGTGGTTCATGTCAACGGTATGTAAGTCTTACCTTTGGGTCTCTGGTAACACGTTTCGAGACAAATACCCCAGCTTATGTGTTCAAGTCTCTGACTGGTCTTTTGCCGTCCAACCCTCTAGTTCTGCAAAACTGGGAACATATTCAAGGTTTGAAGTTAGCTGATCCACAATTCGACAAGCCTGCGACTGTTGATATTCTCCTGGGAGCCGACGTTTACTCTGACTTTATTCTAGGATCCATTATACGCGGTGATGATGAAAGATCGCCAATCGCACAGGAATCAGAGTTAGGTTGGCTTATCCTTGGGAAGGTTATTTCACAAAATAAAAAACCTGTCCATAGCTTCTTACAGGTTCTCGATAACGACACTCAGCTGCGAAGGTCCTGGGAACTGGAGGAGTTCAACACTAAGAAAACTGCGGAAGAGAAAACTTCTGAAAAGAATAACAACACAATAACAAGATCGCCTGATGGTCGATATGAGGTATCGCAGCCATTTAAAGACGGATGTAAGCCTGGGTTTGGTGCCTCGAGGTTAGGTGCCTTACGTAGGTTTCATCAACTGGAAGGAAGATTCCAGGAAACCCCCACACTACACAAGGAGCTTCAACAGACGAAAGAGGTTGACGAGACGAATACCATACTGGATACACCACACCATTTACTTACTCCTCACCATGTGGTATTCAATAGACCGGAATGTAAACCTGGGTTTGGTGCCTCGAAGTTAGGTGCCTTACGTAGGTTTCATCAACTGGAAGGAAGGTTCCAGAAAAACCCCACACAGCACAAGGAGCTTTCCAATTGTTTACAGGAATACAAAGATCTTCGTCAGATGCCAGAGGTTGACAAGAAGAATACCTTACTGGATACACCACACCACTTTTTCATTCATCAGCATGCGGTATTCAATGCGTCAAGTACAACTACTAAGCTTCGCCGCAGTCCTGCGTGCTTCAAACGATTTATACGAAACTGCCGGGCACAAGCTGGAAAAAGATACAGAGGTCCGCTAAAGGTAGACGCAATCGGCATAAGACTGTTCGAAATTCCTCAAGGAGACACTGCCGTGGAGAAGTGGAGCGAAAAATATCTGCCCAGGATGAGACAGCGCCCAAAGTGGACAAGACGGAAGCCAAGATCAATTCGCGAAGACTCAGTTCTCTTCAAGGACGAAAAAACTATCGCCGTTGCAGTTGAGATTCCGACGAATTATTGGCGCACATCCCGGAAAAGACGGACTTGCTCGAGCGGTTACGGTACGAAACGAAATAGGAGAACTTAATCGGTCACTTTGAAAATTTTGCTATTTGCAATCAAATATTGCAAGCGAAAAGCGAGACATTTGAACGACACAACACAAGATTTTAAACAACACAACACAACATTTAAACGACACAAAACAACATTTATAAAACAAACACTTTAAATAAACTCGCATGAAAAATTAAAGACATTTCTTTTCTTTGAAAACAATTTATTAAATTAATAAAATATAATGACATAAACTTATTTTATCCTAGCTATCCCTACACAACACAACACACATACATACAGTCCACTCTAGATCACTCTAAAATCAGACATTCCGGATAACGCTGTGGAGTTCCGAAACTCCAAAATGCCGACGGGAATTGGAGAGTCAAAACCCCGACGGAATTTGAAGCTTCTTAGTGAACACTCAACGATATCCACAGAAAACACATCATTCATGCCAGACAACGTTGCAGAGTTCCAAAATCCCAAAATGCCGACGGGAATTGGAGAATCAAAACCCCGACAGCACTTGAAATTTTTTACTGAATACTCAACGTTGTCCACTCAATACAACACAACACTTTTAACATTTATCCTTCTTTTTTTTTAAAAACACATTTCAACATAAACACTCAATAATAATATCTACCTTAAACTAATCTTAACATAAATTACATAAATAAACAAAATAAATAATAATAATAAATATGTAAAAAAAAAAAAATAAAAAAAAAAAAAAAAAAAAAAAATGAATATGTCACAAAAAACATACTGAAGATGAATTGCAACAACAATTCTATACGAAGGCGGATTCATGGCTTTACACAAAAATGTAAATACCACACACGCACACACACTAAGAAGGCTAATTCGGCCATCATCAAAACACTATCCGATCGCGAAAATTTCGTCGCACAACATCGCGCTGAACAACCAAAAATTGCGTACGCGGAAAACAGTTATCGTACAAAATAACACCACAAATTGTATAGAATTTGTTGGGAAAATATTTTTAATGAACTTTTTATTTTTTTTTATTTTCCCAATTCTTTTTTTTCTGTTATTTTGTTTGCACTGCACTCGAATATCACTTTCGCGAAACCAAAACCAATCGATGTACAACAATATGTACACACGCACGGACATATATACGATTGTGTACTCGAGCCGATGTACACAATTTAAAACGAAATCGAACTGCGCGAAGGAAGGGGAGCAGACAAGTAATATAAATAAAGACACTTACCTTTTTAACAAACAAAAAACTAAAAAAAAAGTGGGAAAAACCAACGAAAATAAACTAAAAAAAAAACAGAACCGAACAACACACGCGATAGGAAATTGACCCAGATTTGGTCAACGATCAAAACAAACTGTTGCACTATTGTTTGTCAATGACACATATTTTATCTCCCTTTGTTGCTCGTTTGTTATATCGTCGTCCTTGTCACCTACATGTAATGTTTCAAATTAATAATTACACGATTTTGTCTCATTTTACATGTCTAGTCAACACACTCACACAACACACAACTTTTATGTCAGAAGAGGTACAGTACGGTACAAGAGCGAGGACACTTGCGGACGAAATTCGTCCACCGGGCGGGAGAATGTTCGTGAATAAAATGTATAACTAATATACATATATTTTTAGTTAAAATATAATTAGTTCATTTGAATATTAAAAATTGTAATCTATGTTAAATCTAAGTTAAATTAATTGAACTTAATCTAATGTAACAAGGAAAACGTGACGTAACGAATTGGAAATATGTTATTTAGTACATTTATATTTTGTATGACAGTTGTAAGTCGAAAATGGAAGTATTTTCCGGAAAATAATAAAGAGCTCTCTTTGCTGTAACCCTAAAGCTGAAAGAACGTGTTTTACTTAAACCCGCATTTTTTTCTACCCATTTTTAACCCCACACATAGTAACCAAAAAGTTTTAAACCCTACACACCCCAACAGTTAATAAAAGAGAATTACAGAATTTCTGTAAGTTCATATTGGAACAACAAGGTTCGGGCTGTAAACACCAGCAACCCGAATATGTTTCCGCAAATCAATAAACTATTTCGGAGAAAAAATCAAAACGACCTTCAGTGTCTTAAAATAGCCCGGACAACAGACAACGAACGGTTACTGACAATAGCAGCCATTGATCCAAATGAGGACGCTGATGATGACGACTTCTTTGTGATCGAGGATCCACAGGAAAAGGTCGAGGCCATGGGGGCGTCTTTCCAGGAAATATTCAAGGCCTGTGATATCATTGGCCTTAATTATGACCTGTACAATCGCGTCTTGGTGCACGACTTCTGCATTCGAAATGAAATAGGGATCTGGCGATCCGAGGGCTCTGGTTTCGCCCGGTTCAGCGACGAAAATATGGCAAATAATGTCATTTCCAGAGAGGGTGACCTACCACCGTTCATTTCGAAGGAAGACCTCCATGAGATCTTCGACACAATCAGGGCTAAGAAATCAGTGGGGACCGATGGTATTCCGAACATCGTACTTCGACATCTTCCTCTAGAAGCGGTGGACATTTGCACCGCCCTGTTTAACAATGCAATGAATAATGCACATTATCCAGCGCATTGGAAAACGGTGGTGGTTCAACCTATCCCTAAAAAGGGAGAGAATATATCCAATCCGGCGAATCTCCGGTCGATAAGTCTCCTTCCGAATATCAGTAAGGTTTTTGAAAAAGTAATCAATACAGCTGCGTCTAGGTGGGTTGAGGACAAACATATAGTCCTGGATAATCAATTCGGTTTTAAGGCGGGACATGATATCTCACATGCCGCGTCTAAACTGTTGTCCGATATCCAATGGAATAAAGGCAAAAAACAATGCACTGGTGCCTGCCTTGTTGACTTGGAGAAGGCCTTCGACACCGTATGGTTAGAGGGTCTTTTCTATAAGCTGACTAGGCTGGGGATCAGTAAACCACTCTTGTACATTCTTTATAATATGCTAGCTAACAGACAGTTCATCGTGAAGAATGGTGATGTGACTTCTGTTGGAATATTTCAAATTAAAAATGGTCTTCAGCAAGGCGCGGTCAATTCGCCGATCCTATTCAACATTTTTACAAGCGACTTGATAGGTTCACTTCCCCATACTATTGCGTACGCAGACGATTTGGTAGCGTACAGAACATGTCCAAAAATCGAGGTCATTAACACTCTCTTGCAGCGTGACTTCGATAAGATAAGACGATTTTGCGATGACTGGAAGTTGAAAATCAACTTTCAGAAGTCGGAAACCATTCTCTTTAGGACGCCGTTGTCTAGAGCCTCTAGGGATACCAGAAAAAATTGGCGAAAGTTCTCGATTATTGGACAACGCGGACAGCCTCTTGCCTGTCGAAATCTAGTCAGATACCTTGGAATCTGGCTAGATCAGTTTCTGTATTTTGGCAAAAATGTAGATGCTGCTCTGGCCAGAGCTAGAGGTGCTTTTGCCCTTACAAAGAGACTGTTTTATAGCAGCCAACTCGATGCGAGGGTAAAGGTAATCTGCTACATGGCCCTTATCAGGCCCATGCTGGTATTTGGTTGTCCCGTGTGGTTCAATGTACGAGCAAGCTTAATGGAAAAGATTCGGGTGTTTGAGAGGACTTGCCTTAGGGCTTGTCTTCGCTTGTACAGAACACCAGAGTCGGAGTACAAGAAATTTTATCCTAATAAGGTCCTTTACAACAGGGCGAAGTTGATACGAGTGGACAACTTCGTAATTAAGCTGACTCGAAGGCACATTGCAAGAGCAATGACGTCGACGAATAACCTGATATCTGGGGCTTACTACCCCAATTACCTTTACCACGAGAGTGTGCGCTCTGACGGGTTCGTTGCACCGGAAGCATTCCTCTACCTAGATCAGAAAGGGTTGATCCAGGATAGATTTATATGTGTATTGTGTATTGTGTATTTAGGTGAGGTAGGCTAAGGTTTATTTTAAGTTAGATACGAGGGCGGGTCAATAAGTCCATGACTTTTTGAATAAAACACAGATTTTTTGATAAAAAAATAATTTTATTTTTCAACGTAGTCTCATTTGAGCTCTATACACTTTGTCCAACGCTTCTCCAATTTTTTTATCCCTTCCAAAAAAAATGATTTTCGAGGTCCTCAAAATAGGCCTTTGTTTGCGAGATGACTTCATCATTGGAGTCAAATCTTTTTCCACCAAGCCATTTCTTCAGGTTTGGGAATAAGAAGTAGTCGCTCGGAGCCAAATCTGGAGAATAGGGTGGATGAGGGAGCAATTCATAGCCCAATTCATGGATTTTTGCCATGGCAACTGCACATGTGTGCACCCTTGCATTGTCTTGGTTGTTTGGTTTTTTTTCGCAAGAAATTAGTGATCAGTCTGATAAAAATAGCTGTCAAACACAAACTAACTGACGCAGCAAGTTTGAATTTTGACAGGAGTCAACTGACAGATGCCTGTTGACAGGAGCAGTGTTGACCCGCCCTCGTATTAAGTTTTTATTAAAAATAAAGAACTATATCCATATGCTAAGTTTTGTTAACAAATTTTTTTTCTTAGCTCTAAGTATACAACATAAATAGTTCTAAGAAAATGTAAATGAAGTCGAAAGACATAGTTATAAGAATTTAGAGTAGCTTAGAGTGCCTGTGTGGGGCTAGTAAGTTAGTATAAGATTATTAAGTAATTATAAGCTAGCATTTAAGCATTTTTTGTTAGTATGTAAGAGTTAGTGATTAAGAAAATAAAATGCATATAAAACTAAAACTAAACTAAAAAACCAATGTACAATTTTGCATATTGTGTTTATATGTTACCTATCCATGCCATATATGTACAAAGATACATCATATGAGTGGAAGTGAGATTGCTGCGCTTCTAGACCGTGCTGAAGATGAAATTTATGACGATTTTGAAGATGAGAATAGTGATGGTCGTAATGAGGACTACGAACCAGAAGTGGAGGACCAGGATGTTTGAGCTGATGATGTTAGAAGTGTTAATAATGATATAGAAGAGATATCTGGGAATCTGACTGAATATTTCAGTAAAGATCGTGATATGAAGTGGGTAGCAAAACCTCCCGGAAATCGGCTTTCTCGTGCGACAACTATACAGATTATCCACCAATGCACGTGTGTAACATCTTTTGCTGTTCACCACATTTTCGGAATAAAAGATGCTTTCGAGTTTTGTATAACTCAGTCTATGAAGAAAGATGTTATCCATTTCAGTAATATGCAAGGGAACAGCTTGATCGAAAATTTCGAAAACATAGATGAAATCGAGTTCGATGCATACTTGGGTCTTTTGTTGCTTATTGGTATGTAATAATCACAGTCATACAAACATATGTTACATTTTTGTTCGTTTTTGTGCAGGTGCTTATCGTTCATACTGTGAAAGTATCAGAAATTTGTGGAATGAACATCATGGGCGTCCTTTCAAATTTCACGTGTACTTGCATTCGACGACGTAGGTCAGAAGCTCGTGGAGATAAGCTTGCACCGATTCGTGGCTTTTATGAAAAGTAGACTGAGAATCTACAGTTACTATATGTCCCAAACGAAAACATAACCGTGGACGAACAACTGATTCCTTTCCGTGGTAGACGTCGCTTCAAAGTTCACATGCCCAGTAAACCTGGAAAATATGGCATGAGGTCATGGATAGCAGCTGATTCAGTGAGTGCATTTTGCTTGAAATTTCAAATTTACATTGGACGAACTGGAGGATCACCTGAAAGGAACCAGGGTGAACGAGTCGTTTTAGATTTAGTATCGGAATATTGTGGAAGAAATGTCACAACTGATAATTTTTTTATCTATTTTTTGAAGGTCTTACATGATACTACCCCCTTAAACTGCATATGTAAATGACGATATTGTTTTTATTGCGTAACACTTCTCAGAACCCTTAATAAGGTGCACTACAAGAGAAATGCAATATACAAGCATAATAACTGCAACCGCGGCATCATTTGTGTACATAACGGCACTTTTAGTGCTGCAGTTCTCCTGAAAGGTCTTGCTGTTATTCCTAGACGTAGGGGAAGGAACAGAGCATATATGTATTATACAGTTAACAAAGTTGATAATATTATAAAGGGTCCGCCATCTAACATTTTTTTTTTTCAACTAGAGCTTATTTCATGAATGGTAACACTTAGCTCATGTCTGATTTGACAGATAATTAGTTTTATCCTTCCGCTGAACGAATATGGTTGTGTGTACGCTTGAACAACGCTGGGAAATATTGCGACATTACTTTGAAAATCATGGTAATGTTGCAGAATGTGTGCGAAAATTGCGTACGGATTTTGGAAGAAGAGAAGCACCGTCAGCTCCGTATGTTCGTTATCTTGTGAAAAAAGTGGAAGAAACTGGCATTCTCATCGATAAACCAAAGCGTGAAAAGCCAAAAACAGTGCGTACACCCGAGAATATTGCTGCTGTGGCAGAAAGTGTGCGTGAAGCGCCATCACCATCAATTCACCGTCGTTCTCAACAATTGAACATTTCGGAGACATCATTGAGACGAATTTTGCATAAAGACCTTGGTATGACGCCATACAAAGTCCAATTGGTTCAGGAGTAGAAGCCAATTGACCATCCAATGCGTTTTCACTTCGCTAAGTGGGCCTGCGATCGAAGATGCCGATTTTGCCAAAAAAATCATCTTTTCAGATGAAGCTCATTTTGATCTTGGCGGGTATGTAAACAAGCAAAATTGTCGCATTTGAGGCACAGAAAACCCGCACGCAAAATACGTAATGCTACGTTGAGCCGTTTAAGAAAAAAAAAAGAAATAAAACACACCGTACCTCTTAAGAGGAATAATGTTATTTATTCAATTATCAAAACTAGACTAAATTAAAACTTCTTAAGCGAAACTTCGTTTACCATCAAATTATTTCTCAATGCAAACTGTGCATTATCGGTAAAATGTTGTTGAACGGAAGTTGCGAAATTGCATATCATACAATATATGAAGTAGGGCAATGTTGTTTGCCGGAGGAAAACAGGAAATGATTAGTATGCAGTAGATGGAGAGGTTAAAGGGAATCGAACTGTCAATAATATACTTTATGGGGAATACTTAAAGTATTCCGGATGTGTTGGGTCAGGTTGCGTCCGGGACGTAACACGCATACATTGAAAAGCCGATACACCCAAAACGAGTCACTGTTTGGTGCGGATTTTGGTCCAGAGGCATAATTGGGCCATTTTTCTTCGAAAATGAGCAAGGAGTGGCCGTTACAGTCAATGGCGATCGTTGTCGGGCCATGTTGAACGAATTTTTGTTCACAAAAATTGAAGAGGAGGATATTGGCAACATTTGGTTTCAACAGGACGACGCTACGTGCCACACAGCCGAAGCTACACTCGATGTTTTGCGCCCTGTTTTTGAAGATCGCATTATCAGCCGCAGAGCTGATGTCGTTTGGCCACCTCGGAGCTGCGATTTGACACCGTTGGACTATTATTTGTGGGGTGCCGTAAAAGATAAGTGCTACGCCGACAAGCCAGAGACAATTGACGCTTTAAAGGACAATATTCGTGAATGCATTGGTGAAATACAGCTGCACACAATCGATAATGTGCTTAAAAATTGGACCGATCGTGTGGGCTACTGCATGGCCAGCCGAGGCAGCCATTTGAATGAAGTTATCTTCCATTATTAACCGGAAGGATAAGACTAATTACCTGTCAAATTAGACATGAGCTAGGTATTACCATTCACGAAATAAGTACTAGTTGAAAAAAAAAACGTTAGATGGCGGACCTTTTATTTATAAACTGGACAACAACAACGGGGTACTGCATATAGTGACACTCATGAGTGGAACAAACACAAAACACTACCGTGTAGATAGCTGTGAGCATAAAGTCCTCTCTTGAGTCAAGTGAATCAAGGACCGTGGTATATTTAATAATAGTTCCTGTGCCGCTTCTTTGATTCAATTTGAAATTTTTGTATTGATTCTCTCTGTCGCTTGCATAAAGAACAATATGGCAATCTCCTTTTCTGCCGTATCACAGTATGAAACACCACTAGGCATCAATTTTACTACTTGTCTTGGTTTTCATGGGTGGAACAAACTAACTTGGCTAAGTCAAACAGCCATTCGCTGAAGTCGAATGTTGTTGGATTTAATATTGTATTTAATCCCTTTGGTGGTCGAGTGCTTGAAGAAAAGTTATTTTAGCAGTGATAGATATGCAGTATTTTGCTGTCCGCTAGGAAGTTCTAACAATACGGCTAATCACCCTTGTTGCAAATGTCAAGAGACGAAATATGTTAGACTCGCTGACTCATTGTATCGCTCAAAATTGACTAATCTTGCTTTGAACATGAAAGCGCAGTTCCTCCTACATTGAACAATATAATACTTAGGATTTGGTATCTCTTTTTGCTTTTCCTTGAAGAGATTATTAAGACCTCTGTCTATTTTTCAAGTTAATGTATTATAGCTTAACGCTGCATCTCCTTGAATGAACGCGTTGTAAAACATAGGCAAGCCGTCTGAATTCTCGGAAAACATAGGACGATCCTAGACCATTCGCGTTTATCCCTGGCAACTGATTTATATAATTGTTGTATGGATTCGACATCTGTGGCATTTGGATACATGAATGTAGCGACGGTGCACACGTATGTGAGGGTGTGCGTGCAGGCATTGCAGCCATACCTATATATCTCTTTGATAGAATGTGGAAAACTGAAGACTATGAAACCGTAGCTGAACGAAGCGACGCATGCATGGATGCTTGCACGTTATTAACTGGCGGATATGGAATGACAACTGGTAGCTGAAATTCGTGGCTGGCGGAAGTTCATACGTGGCAACCTGTCACAATGGCTGAGTCTGCCCTCACTTCATCACTACCCATGGCAAGACGAATAAATGGAAGCTGAGCATCTGGAAATTAAACAGCTTTCTATGGGATGGTATGGAACTATTGGAAGAGTAGAGAGTCTGCGAGCATAGTATATCTGCCTAAGGGTAGAGTATCCAACGCCTATGGGACGTTATTGGAGGTTGCACGTGAGGGTACCTTCCCCGCCTTGCAAAAAAAAAAACAGCTTGTAATACGGTCGGATATAATGTTGATAGCCCCAGTAAACATGTTAAGGTTCGCATATGGAATGGTAGAACTCTTAATAGACCTCATGCTGCCGAACAACTCGCGAAGGTCGTAGACTGCTATAAGGTAGATATTACTGCAATCCAAGAAGTGCTGATCGGGAAAAAAGAGGATAAAAAGCTACGATGTCTATTACGGCTATTGCTGTAAAGGGGGAAGTTAACGCTTATTTGTATATGGATTTACTAAATGGGGAATTTCAGAATTTCGAAAAGTCTTAAGCTTCCGGCATGGAAGCGAGCAAGCGATCGGCAATAAGATAAGAGATCTTAACGCAAGGCTAGGTAAAGACGCCTTCTTTGAACGAGTAATTGGAAAACACACAAGTCTAACAATGGATTCAGTTTGTTATAATTAGTAGCGCGGTATAACATTTTAGTAGCCAGCACAGGGTTTCCCAGCGTGGGTTCATAAAGGGACTCGGCTATTCTCTGACCAAACAACCGACAACCTTACTGATCACATTGAGATCGACGACAGATACTCCTACAGCATTCTGGATGAGCTTTCCGAAGAGCCAACATCGACTCTTGTTATCACATTGTTGCAGCTATGGTATGAATGCTGTTATCGCATGCATATTTTAGTCGAGTAAGGTCACTAAAGCTCGATGTTGAAAGGGTTTGGAGAAAATGGCGAGACTCTGCTGCAGTAGTGACGTTCTAAAGTTTTACAGAAAATAAAAGGAACTTGCTAGGGCTACAAAGTCAGAATGAAAATATGTAAAGATAAACATGGACAACTAAGAGTAGAGCCGCAGTCGAGCTGAAAATATGAAAACTATTTCTGCAAACTGCATAACAATGACGATGACAGGGAATGGCACCCCCCGACCTAGATGAAGTAAAATTGCTATACAATATCTAAGCTGAAGTCGAATAAAGATGTCTATTGTCTGTCTACTGATTTTAGTTACAGGTAACATGGGAACATGCATCAGCTCATCTGTAAGAATGGTTAGGGATAAGCATGCCAGAAGCATAGAACCTCATCATCGTTTGCCCGATCCACATGAACGTAGTTTTGTGTCTCCTAAACATCACATATAAGATCTTCTCTACCGAATTATGTGAACGCCCGAAATCATTCATGGACAGTCTGGCTGGTCTATATCAGTGCAGGTCGAAAAATTACATTATTGATCAAGTATTGACACTGCATCGACTTCAAAGCCGCATATGATAGCGTGAAAATGATGAGCTATACAACGCCATGTCTAATTTTGATACCCCTGCCCAACTTTTTAGGCTGTGCATAATGACTAAGGAGAATTATCGCGTGAATCGTGCTAAACTCACTGAGAAGTGAAAACAAACGGCAAAGCAAAGAGCATGATGTCATCAGAAAACTTGACCGGAACGTCACAATTGGTAGTTATAACTTCGAGGTAATGGACTTCGGCTAACTTGGCTCAGAAGCTTCAAGCAGCAACGACAACAGCACGTAGATTAAATCCAGAATTACTTTTGTCAATCGCTGTTTCTTTGAGCTCAAGAGGCAATTAAGTAACAGAGCCCCCTCTCGTAAGATGAAACCAACTTTATATAAGACCCCTATTAAAAGGTCCTGCCCTTTGACGTTTATGGAAAGCGGATGAAGAAGCACTTTGCTATAGTGAATGAAATACAGCTCCACCCTAACGAGTTTTCGAATCTAACCACGAAATACAGGGCAAGACAGGCTGGAGAAGCTCATTGGTTGAGAGTCGTTCATACAGGCGTGCAGCGCCACCTAAGTTAGTAAGCAATATATAAATGTGAAAGCTATTTTTAGATATCATATTATAAATATTATAGTTAAAATGATAAACTAAGGTTACGCTTAGAGTGGTCTTACTCTGACTTTCGTCGTCGAAGAAACGTAGGGTTGAATATTACATAGTTCGAAAAACTTAAAAGAATTATAACTGTTTAAAATATTAAAGCAGAAACACTATTTCTTGATGTATAAGTCTACGTGGAATATAATACTCCACTTATTTATCTGTTTATTGTTTTTAACTTTTCGTTCAAAAAGAAAAAGTGATATTTTTCCCCAAGATAGTCATTTTACGGCATTTTGTAAATGGAAACCAAATTTCAAAAGGAAGTTAATAGTATTTTTTTTGGTTTCATTAAGATTTGATGTCAACATCGCAGTGGCTGCATTTTGCAGGTGTGACATTTGTATAATATGTCCTGACGATTTTCAATGTACATACCTTTTACAGGGGTTGTTCCTACTTTTACTGAATTTGAATTTTGGTATTTTCAAAACCTCTTGTGCCAAACGACGTGAAATCATTAGGAAAGAAATCATAAAACGGCTTTACTTTTACAATCGCGCACACAATCATCCTATTCATCTTACCTTACGTGCAATAAATTTTGGTAACAAATCATGGCCAATTGAAATAATTTATCAACTGACAAAATAAAAGAGATATGATAAGATGAAAAGATACACACATTTTAAATATAGGTATATAACATATGTTACACATTACATCTGTATTAAAAATATTTCAATAAGTATAAGATACTTATCCGTACATACATATAATACTTCCAAGATTAGCAAAGACTTTCATTTCATTTTTTAAGTTCTACTTTATAAGTAAGTGGAGAGAGAAAAAGATTCATATTTCCTTATGGAAAGGCTGCAAAGCTGCTGTTTTTCATCCGCAAGGGAAAACTCACAGACAGTTAAATAGATCTCAAGCATACGCAGCATTATTGCCTGCGTGGAAGAACATTTTTTCAGAAGAAGCGGATACATGGCATTTAGACAAGTGTATTTGTGTATTTTGTAAGTTCTATGATCTTGCTCTACATGAGTTCGTTAACGGAGTTGCGCAAAACCATATAGTAGGAATCCACATACTCAAGTGCGGGCTGTAAAATTCGCAACAAGTATATTGGTATTTCAAGAAGATCGAACTGGGTGATGTCATTTTAGATAAGGATTTGATCAATCCCTTATGTTCTTTACCAACGACAAAAAATTTATAATACATTTTAGACACTATAGTGTCTTTTAGTAGAATTTAATGCTTCCAAAACAAAATGCTGTCTGCTGTCATAAAAGGCAATTTAAATACTCAGCCATTACCAATGAATGGCACTTGCATCGTTGAAACCGATAAACTTTCCATTCTCGGTGTGTGTGTCAATGACAAGTTACGTTAGAATGACCACATATTCAGTGTCGTCAAAAATTCAGCGAAATGTCTATGTTTTCTCAAGCGATGTAAGAAATACTTCACCTCGTCTTATCGGGCCTCAATAGCTATATAAGGCATTTATTGTCCCGAAATTGGAGTACAATGCCCACATCTGGTCGGGTGCGCCTAAAGCATATCTACACCTGATAGAGAGGATTCAAAGCGGTGCGATAAAACGCATAGGTATTGCTTACATCACCTACAACAAAAAACCTCGAACACCGACGTAATGTCTCGTGTCTGAATCGGTTTTATCGCTATTTCTACCACCAGTGCTCCATAGAAAGCGCCAGTAGCATTCCGCCCCTTCAAACTTTTAGCCGTTGTACCCGTCTTGGTATGAATGCTCATCAGTATACCCTCAAGCCCACTTTCGGACGTACTCTAAAATATCGTGATTCGTTCCTAAACCATAGAACTCGCTTATGGAATGCCCTACCTAGCTCTTTATTTCCGAGTCATTATAATCTTCAAACATTTAAAACCAACGTTCACCAGTACCTCTCTTTCCATCCTCCCTGATTTTCCTTCGCCCGCGCTGTGTGCAAGCATTTTAAGGGTACTTAAGTCACTTGAACGCGCGCAAATTATAAAAACAAACTAAAATTAATTCATCACTACCGATGGTAAAGCGAATAAATGGAAGCTAAGCATCTGGAAATTAAACAGCTGACGATGGGATGGTATGCAACTGTTGGAAAAGTAGAGAGTCTGCGTGCTTGTAATACGGTCGGATATAATGTTGATAACTAAAGTAAACATTTTAAGGTCTCCAAATGTCGGGTTCGCATATGGAATATTAGAACTCTAAAACTCTAAGCAGTAATACTCGCTTATGGAATGCCCTGCCTAGCTCTTTACTTCCTAGCCATTATAATCTTCAAACATTGAAAACAAACGTTTACTAGTACCTCTCTTTCCATCCTCCCTGATTTTCCTTCGCCCGCGCTGTGTGCAAGCATTTTAAGGGTACTTAAGTCCCTTGAGCGCCCGCAAATTATAATAAAAAACCTTAATTGTTGCTCGTAAAAGGATTTTACAGGTTTGACATTGTCGTTGTTGTTATTTCTGGTTTGTTTATTGTGTGATTTGAATAAGTTAAGCTTTCGGCGGTTCGTCAAAACTTGAGGGGAGAAAACGTAAACGGTATATTAGTTAGACTGGGAAGCCAAAAAAAACTGGTTAAGTGTCCAGGATGTCAACAGAGTTTCCTTTGAGTCTTGTCTATCCTGATCCATTCAGTAAGGATTTCTGTTCGTTGAATGGATTCAAATAGAGTATCAAAATCAGATTACGTTTATTTGAATTTTGGGCTGTTTCAAATAAAACAGTACTGGACAATTTCTTATGGGAATGAAATCTCAACTACGCGAAACTGAATTTTATATTATTATAAAAATTATATTGCGGGCTACATCACAATGCAGTAGAAAGTTAACGATGACAATAGAGTATTGACACTAGTTTATATCCTGACAATGCCGGATCGCAGTGAACGTTTTGCGAGTTTCAACCTGCGATTCAATAAATACGAAAACGTACGCAGAGATCCAAATTTCCAATTTGCTAAGAAAAAAAAAAAAATTTAAAATACGAATATTGACGGTTTATGGATTTATAGAGCGGTATCTTCACAAATGCCGGATGTTAAATTCTGCCTCTAGACTATTACTCTACATAGCAGGTATAGTATCACTGAGATTTCCAAACGGTTTTTGTAAGAGTATTGTAACTTTTCCATTTATTATTATAAAAACAACAAGCAAACAGTTAGGATAAATTAAAACCAGCATAAAACAAATTAAATTATTAATTCCAAGATAATCGAATGTGATCAAAAAATTCTTCTGCTCTTCCTGACATCCAAACTGCTTCTACCATTTCTTTCAGGCTTGACTTTATATTTGAATTGCGTTGTTGTAGAAACACTTGAGTGAATATATTCAGTGCATATTTAAAACTAAGCGCTTGCGCCCACCTCATCATTAATGTCGCTGCATACCGTTGTCGATGTCAAATAACAATAATACTCTGTCAACTTCATCAACCACACAAGCAGATCGCTGATCAAAATTCTCATCTGGACATTTTATAAAACATCAATAAACTGTGGCTTAAATCACTATCAAACTCAGCAGCTTTTGAATACACTATTCCAAGAAAAGAAAAGTTTTTAAAGTATCTTTACCCACCAACGGTAAAATAATTGTATCACCCATATGCAAAAGCATCAGCAAATTCTTTGTCTCCCTGGCAATGTACAATGATTAAAAAAAGTGACGGCCTGTTAAGAACCCCAAGCTTAGGTAACCCCTCAGCGCAGTAGCAATGTACGAGGGGCGTTCAACATATTCTCGGTATCGGGGTGAATCTGTAGTTGTATATATAAATTGACTTATTTATCATGTAATACTATTATTTTAGTGCATTCATGTAAAATTTCATATAAATGGGATTATTAATTCGCGTTTTATCTCTAGTTAAACAGAATCATAATGGCAACTGAGACGATGATGGTGAAAATTGAGCATCGCGCTGTAATTAAATTTCTCACTAAGCAAGGAAAAAGTAAAAAAACTATTCATGAAGAAATGGTGGCTGTTTACCAGGGTTCCGCACCTTCATTATCAACTGTGCAAAAGTGGTCAAGTGAGTTCAAGAGAGGCAGAGAGAGCATTGAAGACGACCCCCGCTCCGGCGCCCCGGCTACTGCTTGTACGGGAGAAAGCATCAAATAAGTCGAAAAACTTGATCTTGAGGATGCCCGAATAAAGGTAAAAATGATGGCAGAGATCACCAAGCTTTCAATTGGTACCATTCACACTATTCTTCATGACTATCTTAACCTTTCAAAGGTCAGTGCAAGGTGGGTGCCACGAATGCTCACAGCGCCTCAGAAAAAAGTGAGAATCGCATGCTGTAGAGAACTTTTGGAGAACGCGGACGGTGTTATGGATCGAATTGTTACTGGGGACGAAACATGGGTCCACCACTATGACCCTGAAAGCAAACAAGAGTCCATGCAGTGGCATAAAAAAGGAACAGACCCCCCGAAGAAGTTCAAAGTCACTCCGTCTGCCGGGAAGCTCATGGCCACAGTTTTTTGGGACTCAAAGGGAATCTTGCTCATTGAGTACAGAAAAAAAGGTGAAACCATCAACGCCACATCCTACGCTTCCACTTTGCATAATTTGCGGGAAGAAATTAAAAAGAAAAGACGGGGTAAACTCGCAGCGGGTGTGTTACTTCTTCATGACAACGCTCCTGTTCACACGGCGCGAGTTTCCAAGGCTGCTGCGCGAGATTGTGGTTTCGAAGAAATCCAACACCCACCCTATAGTCCAGACCTTGCCCCTTGTGATTATTTCGTGTTTCTGGATTTGAAAAAATGTCTTCGTGGAAAAAGATTTTCGGATGATGAAGAACTCAAGTCGGCAATAAATGGGTATTTTGCAGAGAAAGAGGAAATTTATTTTTTTGAGGGCTTAAAAAAGCTTAGCTCAAGATGTAACAAATGCATTGATGTTAGGGGAGATTATATTGAAAAATAAAAACAATTTAAATTGAATTCGTATTTTCCTTCATATCGATACCGAGAATATATTGAACGCCCATCGTAGATACACAGAAGAATTACATATGTAGCATACGAAACTATTTTTTCAAAGATACAATCTTACAATGGCAAAAAACAACTTCATTTATTTCTAATTTTCCTATTGTTTTAAGCGGACAACCAAACTATGTATTAACCTACAATATTCCATAAACGTTATTAATATCAGCGTTTGCTCTCGTTTCAGATGAGACTCACCAGTAGTACTAAAAATCTGCTTCCATGAAGATTAATTTTCTGTTGGGAACAAAAAAGTTCAATACAAGAAATTAAAACGAAATTAATACAAAATTATTTGAAAGTCGACATTTCGGCGTGAATCATTATAACATATAATTATTTAACTCACTGTGTTCTTTTCCTTATAATTTTATATGCAGAGGGAAAGATATCCGAGTTTTGCAAATACGAACGATGAGAAAATTGGAAACTCCTCACACCATTAAAGTCTTGATGAGAAGTTGATTGCAATTTTTTCGAGTAATTTAATTAAGAAACATGGAGACACTCCCTGGCCTTATGGCTCCTTAGATCTCAAAGCCTGTGACTTTTTTGTGGGGATACCCCAAGTCGAAGGCTTACCATTGCAGTCCTTGAATAATTCAGACCCTCTAGGAAAATAAGCCCCATACCTGTAAATGTAAAGAACCGACTGCAAGAATACCTACTGTCCCTAAAAAAATAAACCTGCATTGTCGAACTCTATTTATCAAGCACTCAGCACCTTTTAAGAAATTATGACGTAAGTATGTATATGTGTACATAGTTACGACAGCAAAGCCCACGTTACCCCCACATATCATTATGTGTGGTTATAGTAGTCAAAGGACATGAGTCATCATATGATGCACTCAGAATGAAATAGGTACTCTATTTAGAGTCTTGGCTCAAAATGCCAGATTATGCAATATTTCCTAACGGATGCCACTATTTACTCGGATGCATCCCAGTCACTTTCCCCAAAGTGCGAATCTTTGCAATCTTTTCTAACGCAAGCTTCCTTTGTCGCAATGAATAAACCGAGGTTTCTTCAATGCAAACAATAACAGAATAATTAATCTCACAATTTAATAATTTAGACTCACAACAAGTAATAATAACTTTGAACACCTAGCTATGTGTAATAATAATTTTGAACTTACTACAAATAAACTTCCTTAAAAAATTTTTGTGTTTTATTTACAAGCTGTGAGAGTGTACCAGACTTTAAACTAACTTTTTTAAAACGTTTATTATCTTTATACATAATATACCATACATACTCGTATGTATATATTTTCACATGGGTTAAATATATAGGCATACTTTTTGTAAACATAAGATACTTTGGTACGTACATACATATAACCATTCATATCATTTAAAAAAAAAACAATTGTAAACAATATATGTACATATGTGTGCAAAGTTACCAACCACTTGTTGGCCTAAATTGTTCGTACCAAACACAAACGTGAAATACCGAAAAATAAAAAAAACAAATGACAAGAATTGCTTTACTGGTTTTACGTTTCCAGCTACCCGTAACTGGTTCAAGCCATTGTTTTATTTTAGAACACCATCAAGATTGTGCTATGAGAGGTTGTGAGACATTCCACGAATTTTTGCCCGTGTCGAATAATCACATTCCAATAATTTTTGGAGGACATTGAGGATTGCACATGAGTAGCCATTATGAAATGTAGGAATGATTTCAAGGAATTCGAAATATTTTATCCTTTTTTTTAGGTTATTTTTCTTTTGACACAAAAATTATATGGTCGGCTTTGAAGTCGACAAATAGATAACGAGTGTCGATCTGGAATTTCCAATAAATGCTTGAACGGATTTAAACGCTATCATAATACGGCAGACTAGACCTTATAGGGGATCTTTATGAGACTTATTGCTATATACGAGTAGTCAGCTCAACCATGCTGAGATGGTGCCGTGAAATAACGCCGAATTTCTATGTTCGGTCTTATTTCACTTTGCTAAAGCCGAGTCGGCCTTATTTCACCCTGCAACCCCCCTGCTTGAGGTCACTGTAGGATTTGGAGTGGGTGCAAGTTTTATGTATATACTCCCCATATATTTGTTGTTTGATTTGATCAATTGGTTTTATTACGCTTTCAATTACCTACCTCCCAACATTAATTACTCTAAAGTTTACTTGTTTTTCTAACAAGTACAGTTGGCTTTGCAAATTCTTTTGCCTTCTCTCTGAATTCGGCTTTATTTCACACACAGTGTTCGGCGTTATTTCGCTTTCATAAAGTGAAATAATGCCGAATTTCGGAATTCGGCGTTATTTCATGGCACCGCTGAGATTCCACGCCGCGGGAATGCTTTCCTCTTACCATATTTTACATATTAGCTGGTGCACGTTACCAAGTCTATCTAGTCTATCCATATTCTCAGCATCGATTGCGACTCTACTACTAATTACCTATGTTCATCTTTACAGGCTTCTACACTGGCTCTGTAGCTCTGGCATGTTCGTTTCATTGTCTGATTAATCAGACAGAATTCAAAGATCACTCCTGCAGTGCCATCTCTCCTCGCAGACTGTGTTTTCTCCTTCTTTTATGCGCGCATAGCGTATGAGCAGTCGTTCTACGATGCTGCGGAGCTTTGTATACTTCTTATTTGTCTACGTGCACTTCAAACTAGAGATTATTGTGTGGCGGCGAATCAGCTTCTCTGATGGCTCGCAATTTATTGCAGCCAGCATTACAAACGACAAACCAAAATACCACACTGTTGTCGCCGCAATGGTAACGTGCTGTCTCAAGTAATTGACATAATATTAAATCTTCCAACAAACGACATGCTCAATCATTACATTTGTTCAATCGCCGATTCTGAACAAAAGCGTGTTAAGAAATTGCTTCAGGATTTGGAACTGGGAGACATGCAACTTTCCCAGCTGCTGCGAGAAATGCGCGACCTCGCTGGTAACCAGATGAACGCAGAAATCTTGAAGTCAATCTGCCACCAAATAACGTGCAATTATTTCAATCAGCAGCGACGCATTAGGCTAAGGCCACGTAGTAAGCGGCTAGCGGCAAAAAACTAAGCGGCAAGTGGCCATTTACTGAGCGGCAGTTCTTGAGTGATTAGTTGTGAAAACTCGCCGCAGTGTTTTACAAGAAAGTCGCTTTAAAATTTACAGAATTATCTTAAATTTGAAAAAAGGAAGCTTTGGTGTTCATCCAATAAACCGAAAAAGATCAGGTTATGGCGAATTTCGCCATTTGTATAATAATCTTCGACTACATGAAAACCGATTCAGGCACCGTAGGTAGTATGTTAAAACAATCATATGATTTGCAGTCGAACAAAGTTCGTTCTAAATTTACAAAACGAAGGAAACCAATTTCTGCAGAACAGAGGCTTGTTTTAACATTAAGGTAAATTAAAAAAACAAACACACATTTATATTCTTCTCCCACTTCACTCCACAGTTTGTCTTTTATAATTTTATTTTTAAAATCTTTAAGTCTATTCTGTCATAATGCAGAAGGGCTTTGTACTTCTGAAATTAAAGTCTCAATATCAATCTTCACCATTATTACTTCTTCCTGCTCAGCACTGCAATAAAATAATAGAACAGAATTAAAAGCTGAGCGACGCCGCTAAGAAACTTTTTAATTTTTCTTTGCCGTTCAGCTTTTTGCCGTTCTGTCGCTTACCGCTTACTGTGTGGCCCTTAGAAAAAGTAGCACTTCACGGAGAAAAAATATTAGAGGTTACCGACTCTCCAACACTCAACCAGGTGTCAACAGCAGAATCTTCGACCGGGCGATCGTCATTAAAGAGACAACTGGCAGACATCACACGGGAAATCGCAACAATAAAAGCTTCCATTAACCAGCGCTCCAGAGGCCATAGTCGGAATCGATTTCGTTCACGCTCTCAAAGCTTTTCCTCAGAGAACGATCACGAGACGTTCTGGTATCACCGCCAATTCGGTAGATACGCAAAAAAGTGCCGTAAGCCATACAACCACCAAGTAAAAAATCAACATCTCCTCCCTCACGATACCAAATCTAATCTCCAATTTCTCGTCGACACTGATGCAGAAGTTAGCGTGATTCCTCCGACGAAAATACAACGATACCATCCAGACAACAACTACTTCTTATACGCTGCTAATAAATCGCCAATCAAAACGTACGGTGAAAAGGAACTGACGTTAAACCTGCGACTTCGTCGACCTTTCAAATGGGATTTCGTGGTGGCCAATGTAACACATACTATTTTGGGGGCTGATTTCCTGTCGCACTTTAACATACTGGTCAGTTTACTTCATTGAAAAATAATAGACGGAGTAACGAACACGAGTCATGGATGCCACCTCACTCAAATCAGAAAGGTATTACGTAATTTAACCTCTATTGACCATTCGATTCCATTTCACGACTCAAAATCTCAAGGGAACCTCAAAAACCCTTTACACGACATAACGCACCACATCATTACGAAGGGCCCACCAGTGTTCGCCAAACCCCGTCGACTAGCTTCCGACAAGGGCAGCCCTGGCCGAAATACAGTCTCTCCTCCCCGCAGGCATATGTCAACCTTCACAAAGTTCATGGGCAAGTCCACTACTCATGGTGAAAAAGAAACCCGGCTACAAACGGCATCATCGAGCGTTACCGCTGGTCGTTGAAGGCCTCTATCAAATGCTTTGAAACGGAAAAATGGGTCGATGTATGTACTTCCGATCATACTTTTGGGCTACAGCTCCACGTACAAAGAGATCATCCAGGCGACACCGGCAGAAATGGTGTATGGTGAAACACTTCGTTTGCCAGGTGAGTTTTTGCATTCAGAACCTAATAGTACAATGGTAGAAAGCGACTTCGTAAATAAGTCATGCAAAGCTTGAGACCGAGTCAAACTTCAAACCACGAAAGCCAAAGACCGTTCGTCTAAAACGATTTAGCCACGACAAAGGTATTATTTGTCGACGTACGTGGCAAGGAAGTCCATATCAGCATTGAACGGTTAAAATCAGCCTTTACTACGAACGAGGATTCTTTACTGGATACACCTATAATATACAAGACACAATTCGGGCGAAAAGTGCAATTTCGCTTTCTCAAGGAGGGGGAGTAATGTGCGTTTACATTCCATATTTTGAGCTGCCAACACCAGAGACGTCACACACAATACGACAAGCAACGTGATTATTCTATCACTCCACGTGTAACCGCAGACGCGAAAAGCCATAACCATTTAATAAAGTAATTAATTAAATTAAGAGAACGGAGTTTTTATTCAGGCCACAACTCCATTGTGTCTGTGATATGCACATTCATTACCCGGATGTGACAAGTTAATGATCTGAGTCGATAATGGTTTCTCGGAAAGCTTGTACATTCGAAAATCTGAAGAAATATCTGTCGTCGATCACAATGATTCAAGTTCATTGATCAGAGTATAGCGAAATCTTTTTATGAAAAGTTGGAACCTCGTGCTGGCTACTAAAAGGTTAGCCCACGTTGCAAATTCTAAGAACCTGAATCCATTGCCAGAAGATGTGTTATTCAGGCTGTGTTTTCCGATGAGCCGCTCAAAACGGTTTCCTTACTCAACTTTAGCATTAAGACCTCCCAGCGCCATTTTGGCGTCATAGCTAGGGCACTATGGATGTACGAGTATACAGTCTATGAGGTCATAGAATTCATTCGAAGGAAAAATCGGGTTTGTTGTTTCGGATTTGGCCTTATTGCGGATTATTGTGGGGCGTTCGCTTACATGTTGATATATGTTTACATATAACGCGCTACAATTCAAAAATAATTTGGGTCTCAATCATCTTTCTCCCTCCATATAAAACAATCTTACGCTAAACATTTTCCTTTGTGCACATCAAGTTGGCAGAAGGGGACTTTCCTTTAAGTGAGGTCTTCCCTACGACGTTGTTACTACGACGTGAATTCAAAAATTCCTCAGCGGTAATATTTCGCTCAACAGTCCTAGCTAGCGAGACCGGTGTAAGTTTCCCTTCTCACAAGTTGTTTTATCTTCTTCTCCGAATTCGATTTGTATAGACAGGATAGAAAATTACTTTTCGGCCAAAAGCAATCAATGGGATTTCCCCGCACTAGGTAAAGTCCATGTTTCCGTGCAGTAGAACTGTGACCAGAAAGGTCTATGCACTGCTTCATGATGGCGAGAGTCTTACGTTTAAATTGCATTTTTATTCCAAAGAAACTACATTTGGGACTGATTCTTGATCCCTATCGTTGTTTCCTTGTTTAAATTTACAGCAGAGCACAGGAAAATAAAATCGTTTACCACATCAAAATTATAGCTTGCTGTTGTGCCGTGAAGTCCCAGGTGTTGGTATGGGGTATCCTTTGCTGTCAACAGGACATACTTTGCTTTCCCTTCATTTACCATTCAGCTTTGTGGTTCCTTCTACGCTTTCTTTCTATGATCTCAATGTTGTTTTTGTATACCTGTACAGTATGTAGAGACTTTTTAAATATCGTTCCAACGGAATAGGCTTGTGAGTTTTGAACAATTTTTTCAATTATAATATTGAAGAATTCACACGACAGCTTTTCACATTGTTGAAAATGTTGTTGACATCAATACCCCGGTAGTGTCATTTATGTAGCAGCGAATATTCACCATTTTCAATCTACATAGATGGATGAGTTAGACAGGAATACCAAAAATCGACGTGGTTCGCAGCCTTAAAATCGATAAACTGATCGTGGGCCTCGTTTTGAAGTTCCTGGGATGTTTCCAACATCTATCATAAGTTGAATATGTGGTCGATGATTGACTAACCAGGCTTAAGACCACAATGATGAAGACCCACCATATTACGGATATAGGCTTTCAAGTAGAACAAGGCTTATTAGTGATGTTAATTAGACTCATTCACTTACGCAGCTTAAAGAGTTTCCCTCCTTAAGGATCGGTAAACGATTATATTGTAATTAAGTAAATGTATATTACTTGCCATATCAATCTCCACTGCTCAAAATAGTTCAGTAGTCTGTATGTTATTCCAGCGATATTGGTATTTGGTTCAATACTACTATCCAGACTTCCTCTTAGTTGGGTGGAGGAAATCGTTGCCAAATCGTCGAATTGTTCTTTTCTGTCTGACAGCTTATTACTAATTCCTTCAAGCAATCTACTAATGCAATCTTTTCGAATTTTAAGCTCCGACTTTGATTTTACTATTACATTTCCATCATCCGCATATTTCTGTTCGATATTTGTATCCATGGCAAGCTCTTTTTATTTTTTTCATAGAAAATGCAAACATTGTTTCTGCCGAAGCACCTCTTGTCCTTGCCATTGTCCTTACCACCAGCACCTTGTACGCCTCTTATTTTGACATTTAGTGGGTGGCCGTGGCTCTAGTGATAGTGTATTGGCTTTCAAATCGGCCGGTTCGGGGTTTAGTACCAGCCGTGACCGTAAGGTTTTTTTTTCAGACAACTAAAATCTTGTGAGATGAATGGTTGCCTAAATACAACATCAAGTCACTTTACACTAATAATTTAGTCTCCCCATTAAATATTCGATGCCACCCATGGAACGAAATAGCGATCAAAGTAAAACTTTGATGAGTAAATACAGCCGTTTTTGAAAGGCATTGTAACGTTTTACAATGGACTAACAAGACGAATATGTTACATAAAGGAAGTAAGAACTTTTTTAACAAAACGAACATGCATTATAAATTAATTTTTCTAAAACTCATGGTTTTATTGTGTAGAAGTAAGTGCCTAATGAACATACGGCACTCACCCTTATGTTGTAATTAACAACTTTTTAAAGCAAGACACTAAAACAACGCACTTGTTTCAGCGCAGTCTATTGGAGTATCAACATTTAAGTAAAAATATGCCATACATGAGGCCCATTTTTTGGGTAAATTGATATGTAAACAAGCAAAATTGCCGAATTTGGAGTGGAGAATACCCAGTAGCTTTTGTCGAGTGCAGAGCGCTATAAAAACATTATTTATGACTTTTTCGTTCCTCAGTTGAATTGCATTGACGTGACCGAGCTTGGTTTCAACAAGGTGGCGCAACATTCCACACGGCGCGCGACACCATCAATACACCACCAAGACACCGTCAACATTTGCTAAGCGCATAATTTCACGTAATGGACGTGTGAATTGGACTCCACGATCCTGTGATCTCATACTTTGGATTACTTTCTTTGGGGGTATGTGAAGTCACTAGTCCATGCCGATAAACCAGTGATGTTGGACGATTTGGAAGTCAACATTCGCCGTGTTATTGCTGATATACGGCACCAGTTGTCGAAAATTGGACTTCACGATTACGCTTCATTCGAGTTGGTCTTGGCACGCATATGCACGATGTCATATTTAAAGACTAATGGCATAAAATTATCTATTAAATAAAGCTAATATCAGAGACATTAACATTAGCTTTAAGTATTCTAATTCATATTGAATAGCAAAAAAAACACTCTTTACATAAAGGCCCTTAAGCAAAAATAAACAATTTTTTTGAAATTTCTAAGTGAAACTTAGAGGTATGATTTTCTTGTTATATGGAAATACTAATTTCGGAACATTTTACTTTTCTGTAGAGAGGAAAAATAGAAAAAACAACAAGCCAGCATTTTTTGAGTTTTTCAAGAATAACAGTTCAAAGCATATTTCGATTTATTCATCACCATTTAACAAACACCTATTGTACAATAATAATATTAAACATTAATTTTAGTTTTTTCTCGAAGCTCTATTTACTTCAATTAGTTTTTATGAGCAGGATAAAAAGTTGTTATTTTTCGAAATATGTACAGAAAATTCTTTGAATTTTGATCTTAAGATTCAATAACGTCAGCCGAAATGAAATGACCCCATATTAATTTTTTTCGGTTTTCCTACTATTGAAGATTTATATCACAAATAACTTCGCCAAATATTCATTGAAATTATGGAGCAGTGGAAAGATTATTTTATGAGATTTGTGACTTATTGCGCCATTCTATTGAAATTAAATATTTTCCAAATGAACCTTCTTGAAATTGTCTGTTACCTAGTTCCCATATAGATTCACACGAACTGTTAACGGCTCGACCATGCCACCTAAAATTCACGTGATAATTAAATATTATATACCTGTACTCGTATGTACGTATATGAGAAATTATCAAATACATTTTTCACTGTTCATCTTAAATGATACACTGATACACTTTTTTTATATAAAGAAGCGCGCGCTCAAGGGCTTAAGGTACCCCTAAAATGTTTGCACACAGCGCGGGCGAAAGGGAGAAAAATAATATATTTCTGATAAAATCATATCCTTATTAAAAAGCCTTCTTCAAAAATATTATACATTTTTGTAAACAACATACATATGTGAATTGCTTATATAATTTCAATGAATTGTTCGAAAAGTTTTTTTTCGTCTTAAAAAAACGAAATTAAATTATTTAATTTAATTCATATATCGTATATATTTATATGTAATAAAAAAATATGTATTACTAAAACGGTCATTATGTGTGCACATCCGAAAAAATTACTCTTTCATGATATGTCTTGCTTGATATTTTCGACCGCCCAAAAAACAAAACAGGTACGAGTAAATAAACTTAACTTTAAATTCAGAAAAGGAGTAACTTCCTTCTCCAGAGCTTGTTTTCGTTGTGAGGGACCCCTAAATACAAATAATAAATAATGTGAAGCGCTCTGCTAAATAAATCTTTTTGAAGTTTTTAAATGTGTCCATCATTCATGTGCAGTGATAGTTCGTCGTATTTTGATTGATACCCAAGTAAACATGGCCCGGGATCTGCGTTCATCTAATGACATATTGGATAAAAAATTATTTTTTTGTGATCATCATCAATCTATTTCGAACATGTCAAATTAGTCTTTTATTCTTTTCACTTTTTTTAGTAACATTTGTAATAGTTATTATTACTACTTCTTTTTTTTTATTATGATACTTTGTTTGATACTATGTTTTACGAGCATGTTAATCACTTTTAATCTGATGATATAAATAGGTTAGCTACGCTTCAATCGTCAACATGAAAAAGATGTGTTCTGCTATTGAAAATTTCTTCAGTTGCTTTGGGTTAGTATGTGTTGCTTACATCCATTATTCATTAAATACATTCTGCTTTTCAGATCTGCAGTGTTTTTTGCGCCAGTACTTCTGACGTGTGCCTTTGATTAGATCAAAAGCCATTCTGCTCATAAATACAACAGATAGTTATGAACTAATGAAGAATAAAAACCTTTAATTCTGACAGTCAGTAAAATGAATTGTAACCTTGGATAAAAAAGTTATTGATGCTCGATGCGGTAGGTTTAATTTAAAATAGAAATGAATGATGAACAAGCAGTTTCAAGCGTTTTTTTTCTTTTGCCTTTGTCAATAATCGCATGACAACATACCCAAGATATTTATGTTTATTTCTTAGATATTTTCCGACATTTTTTACTCCAACATGCGGTACAATTTAGTTGCTTTGGAAAAATGTATCGAAATTAATTAAATTAATTATAACGAGTAAGTTAATAATTTGATATACTAATAAATATGTAACGAAAATTTAAAACCCAAGTATTCTTAGTACCTTAAGCAAGACTTAATGTGATATTACTAACGATAAATATAATTTTACTCTCTTTAACAATTAGTTCCAAAAGGATTTTGTTGAAGATTTGAAATTGAGTCATACATGAGAGTAGGTATTCGTATTTGCAATATGACTTTTGTGACGAAAATAAAAGAGGCATTCTAGATATTTATTTAGTTGTTAGTAGTGGACTAGAAAGTGGCTCCAGATCTTTTCGATTGCAAACTGCACCAGAATACTTGGGCCCCGATAACCATATTTTTAAGTTACTCCGCATTTTCATACAATGTGAGCGTCATTTGCCGGATTTCGGAAAACGATGGACATATCTGCGCAAGAGCCCGAAAGATTTAAACTTCACAGTAAAAGTGCTGGTCCTGTCAAATCTGGAGAGTTTTGAGGCCAACTAAGTCCCGAAATTTTGGAAATTATTTGGTGGCGAAAAATGTCTTTGGAAGGCCCATTATGGCTCGAAGGGTGTGTGCAATATCTACACCCTGTTACATACATCTAATCATTAATCGGTGGTCTCAAAAATTGTCAATTGTAGCCCGATGTTTTCCACTATTTACGGTTACAATATTATGTGTTTTCATAGAAGAAGTACCCAATAACAGAGGTAGCACCATAGTGCACTTACATAAGCGAGTGCCGCTGATGAAACCATCTTGGTTTCTAATTTCTCCATATGAAAAATATTCATTTTGCTTGTTTACTAACCCATTTAAGTGGAAATGAGTTTCTTCACTCATGATAAATAAATTGATTTCGTTGTGTTGTAATTCTGCTTAAACATTGTATGGAAGAAATTGCAATTTGTTTCTTAAAAAACTTTGCAATGAACTTCAGGACAAATCCAGTTCACCAGAGGGCATTTGTTTCGGCTTTTCTAGCAAGAAATCGTTCAACATGTGCTTCAGTTCGGACAGAACGGCATTCTCCAGTTCAGTAAAAATCAGTAACAAATCCCGTATGTTAAATTCATACCACCAATGACTGACACAGAGAATTTGGAACATGAACTTATTAGCTCTCTAAGTCAAATGAATCGTGCAATTACTTATAAATAAAAAATACTGAAAATTACAGTTTTTGATTTTCCCCAAGTATCTGAAGAGAAATAAGCATAAATATGAAAGAAGAGATATATTTTTTTTGTCAAATCAGTCAGTGACGGTTGTAACGCTTTTTAAAATAGAGTTTTTCACGTTATTGCTCATATTTACCTAATCTACTTTTTTTTAACAATAAAATTTCTGCTTTTTAGAGTTGAATTAAAGTTTTTTTAATTTCCAGAGTTTTGAGGCCAATTTGCTTATGAGGCTTTATTTCTTTTTGCCAGTAGTTGTGTTGGCATTTGGAATAAATTATGTACGATTATAGCATTGTAAATTTATATTTCTAAAAATACCTTCAGTGACTGTGACACATCTATTTGTGAGAGTATGGTATATGTATTTATTAAAGAAAAACTGGCAAACTTCTGTTCCATACTCGCAGAAACAATTTCGGTAAAGTTTTATCTGTTATCATATCACTACTTGAGTCAACAATTATCATGTTTTTAAATAGCTTCCATAAAAGAAAACGTTTCATTGATACATTCATGTTCCTATTCCACTTGCATTTATTCTTTAGCTAGTAATTCTAACTCGTACAATAGCTTTACATCGGCAATTCGCTCCCGAAGTGAGTTCTCGTTTAATGACCTTATCAAAAATAAATATCGCAACCGAATTCTAAGTATTTATCGTGGGGCTTCCAAAGCTGTAAGTGACGCCCTTAGAAACCATTCAATACACTTACTCGTAGGTTGTATTATACTCGTATATATGGGTGACTTAGAATTCTTTTTTCTCACCACCAGACGAATGGGCACACACAATTACGAGTACACTATAAAAAATAAAATAAGGTTTAAATTATAAAGTAATCATTAGGTGCTGACGATGAACACGTACATAATTTTGTGTTGCCTTGCGATGCCTGCCAGTCTCTGATTTAGCATTACCACAGGTTGCACATGGCTCCCGAATGGCTGCTTTATCATCCACCCAAATATTGTGGAGAACTAAAACTTACAACAACTTTATTTGCTCCACTTTAGCTATAAAAAGGCACTTGATTTTTGTTTAGAAGTTTATGTAAACAAGAACATCGTCAGAAAAAGTAATTTCAAATTCTAGTAAATTGGATATGAAGACTTTAGGAATACCACACAATTGTTTTGGGAACTTGTTAATTTGTAAACAGATGGCATATTTACTATGTGTGAGGAACGATTACACATTTATGTAGCTCAGAGATTCTTACTATAAATACTTTTGTATTTATTGCTTACATCATTATGATGAAAATCATGTTTACATTTTAGTTGTGTGTTATTGGACGTGTGATAAGACAATTTAGCACCTAAAAAATATGTGAAGCAGCAAACTTACTTACTTTAATTAAAAATATTTATTTCATTAAATTATTAATATTTATAATACTTAGTCTACCAAAAAGTTATGTAATTTTTATATGAATTCTGCCTAAATTCATATATAAACTGACATAACATAACTGCAATCATTTTCGAAACAAGAAAAAATATAGATGCGTATAGATCCGCAATTTAAAAAAAACGCAAAAGTGGATACTGGGTGGTACTTTTATTTAGAAATGGCGTTAGATACGGAAACTGCCAAACTCAATGTAACACTTTATCAAAAAGGGCTTTTTTCCATTAGTACCTTGTCAAAAAAATATTTTGATTAAAAATAAAATAATAGTACTTATATCATGGACTCGATCTCAGAAATATCCAATTAGATTTCTTTCCAAAGTCAAAAAGAAATAATATAAAATAATTTACTTCTTCATAAAAACTCGAAAAAATACGATCTGCAAGATGTTATATGAATTTTGTCTTATGATATTCACATAATACCGATTTAAATATGTATCATATTATATACTCATATTATGTCATTATTGACGCCAATGTGCTACAGGTTATTATGTTTGGTAACAATTTTAACCCAACTATAATACATAATAATACATAAATAAGGTATACAATAGGACATTTTTTTGCATTATTATCACAAACTTCAAGAAATGATTAAAAATTATCGTTTGTTTGTAACATAGTATATATACAGGGTGTCCCCTAATTCGTCAGGGATAATTTGGGAAATGATTTTTAGATATAATCTAAGAAAAAAAATCGTTCTACAGTAAAGGAGAGACCTTGAGTTGACATCATTTATCGAGGATTTAGGAAAAGGCTTACCCTGATCCATGTAAACGAAAATAGAAACTTTGTTTATGACTGTATTTTTAGAAGAGGTACTAGACCTTGTAACTGCCATCGTATTTGAGAGTTTTTAGATATACAATTTTTAAGCGTGTTCCATTTTTCTTGACAGTGATAATTTTTCATTTTGATATCCCTTTGCTAAAGAAAATGCGTATTAAACATAACGTTTTACTATTTTTTCTTATAGTATAGTAACAATAATAAAAAGAAAAAAAAAATTTTGATGTTATGATACTTGGGAGGAAACCCTTCAGCAAGTAAAATTAAAAAAAAAATTCTTTTGCATTATGCTCAAAGGCTATTAATAAATGATTTTGTGTGGTTTTAGATAATTTTTATTTTATGTGTGTACTAAAACAGTTATAACAGGTACGCAAAATGTCCTCATTCGCTTTGTATGCATAAACAAGTTCTTTAAAAAAAACGCAAATGACAAATAAAAGTCAATTCTAGCTTGAAATGATTAAAAAAAAAATTCAATACCAACAACTGCCGCTGTACAAAGTAGATAACGGTGGATCCGTTGTCCGTTGCACAATAATTATACTTATTGTCAGTGTTGCTGTTGTTTGTCGTGTCGTCGTTATTACCAATATTAGAAATGCTAGCATCGTCACCTACAAATTACCGGGTTTTTTTAATATTTCTCGGGTGTTCCCTATTCATTCATTTGTTTTAATCTGTATCTAGGCTCATTCTTATAAAAGTATCACTTGTAGTTCTTAATCGGTATGACCGTTCGTTTTTCTACATAATCTACCATATTCTGATTTAACTTTTGTGTCCGTTTCTAATTTTGTATATCTACTTGCCTAACTAAGGTTACTAAGTCGGCGAACATCGCTTTCTCAGTTGATATTTTAAGAGTTCAATTGATATTGTTATAGTTTTTGACTGCTCTATGTACCTTCTGAATAAGAGTTAAATCTAATTTCCTCCTTGCAACTTACAATATTTCTGCTGCACTGTTGAGTTGAAATGTTCAACATATGAGTATTAGGTTTCATAAAACGAAATTCTACTTCTTCTTTTCCTAGAAAGTCTGTGAAATTTTCCGCCTTAAATTCGTCATCAGTTATGGTTTTCCTTGGTTTACCAAATTTTTAAAAATCGCCTTCTAAAGTTTCAATTTTTTCTGCCAGTTTCTGTTGGGTACGAGTACGTATGACTTTTTCGATTATTTATCTATTAGAGTCATGAAATAGTAGATTTCAGTTTCAGTTTCAGTTTTAAATGTATTTTATTTACTTAATCATTAACCTTACATACGAGTACTAACAAAAAATGCTTAAATGCTAGCTTACAATTACTTAATAATCTTACACTAACTTACTGGCCCCACACAGGCACTCTAAGCTACTCTAAATTCTTATAACTATGTCTTTCGACTTCATTTACATTTTCTTAGAACTATTTATTTTGTATACTTAAAGCTAAGAAAAAAATTTGTTAACAAAACTTAGCATATGGACATAATTTTTTATTTTTAATAAAAACTTAGTATCTAACTTAAAATAAACCTTCGCCTACCTAAACTAAATGTACAATACACACATAAACACACATAGACGTTATACACAATCATATACATATATCAGTATACACCTCTGTATACACTGATATATGTATATGTTTCTTAAATGCTAACCTAAACCTATGTAAGCCGGCCATCGCTGTTTACAGAGAAAACAGATTGGTCAGCTCTGCCTCATTAGTGAGGCTGGTCCGTAATTGACGGAAACGACGACGAAACATCTTCTCCATCATTCAACCACCAGAAATGCTGGTGCTGCCGAACGACATCCCTCTTATCGCGATTCCCCACCGCCCTACTGAACCTGAGGCGATCCACACTGCCGTGTGCGACGTCTCTGTCGTAGTTGAGTCGCCTGTCCCCAGCTGTCCGAGCGACATGGAAGATTAACGGCACCGCTGATCTATCCTGGATCAACCCTATCTGATCTAGGTAGAGGAATGCTTCCGGTGGAACGAAGCCGTCAGAGCGCACACTCTAGTGGTAAAGGTAATTGGGGTAGTAAGCACCAGATATCAGGTCGTCGAGTTCATTGCTCTTGCAATGTGTTGTCCAATGATAGCGAATTTTCGCCAATTTTTTCTGGTATCCCTAGAGGCTCCAGACAACGGCGTCCTAAAGAGAATGATTTCCGACTTCTGAAAGTTGATTTTCAACTTCCAGTCATCGCAAAATCGTCTTATCTTATCGAAGTCACGCTGCAAGAGAGTATTAATGACCTCGATTTTTTTACCTGTTCTGTACGCTACCAAATCGTCTGCGTACACAATAATATGGGGAAGTGAACGTATCAAGTAGCTTGTAAAAACGTTGAACAGGATCGGCGAATTGACCGCGCCTTGCTGAAGACTTTCAATTTGAAATATTCTAACAGAAGTCACATCACCATTCTTCACGATGAACTGTCTGTTAGTTAGCATATTATAAAGAAGGTACAAGAGTGATTTACTGATCCCCAGCCTAGTCAGCTTATAGAAAAGACCCTCTAACCATACGGTGTCGAAGGCCTTCTCCAAGTCAGCAAGGCAGGCACCAGTACATTGTTTTTTGCCTTTATTCCATTGGATATCGGACACCAGTTTAGACGCGGCATGTGAGATATCATGTCCCGCCTTAAAACCGAATTGATTATACGGAACTATATGTTTGTCCTCAACCCACCTTTGATTACTTTTTCAAAAATCTTACTGATATTCGGAAGGAGACTTATCGACCGGAGATTCGCTGGATTGGATATATCCTTCCCCTTTTTGGGGATAGGTTGAACCACCGCCGTTTTGCAATGCGCTGGATAATGTGCATTATTCATTGCATTGTTATACAGGGTGGTGTAGATGTCCACCCCTTCTAGAGGAAGATGTCGAAACACGATATTCGGAATACCATCGGTCCCCACTGATTTCTTAGCCCTGATTGTGTCGAAGATCTCATGGAGTTCTTCCTTCGAAATGAACGGGGGTAGGTCACCCTCTCTGGCAATGACGTTATTTGCCATATTTTCGTCGCTAAACCGGATGAAGCCAGAGCCCTCGGATCGCCAGTTCTCTATTTCATTTCGAATGCAGAAGTCGTGCGCAAAGACGCGATTGTTTAGGTCGTAATTAGGGCCAGTGGTATCAGTGGCCTTGTATATTTCCTGAAAAGTCGCCCCTATGGCCTCAACCTTCTCCTGTGGATCCTCGATCACAAAAAAGTCGTCATCATCAGTGTCCTCATTTGGATCAATACCTGCTATTGTCAGTAACCGTTCTTTGTCTGTTGTCCGGGCTATTTTAAGATACTGAAAGACGTTTTGATTTTTTCTCCGAAATTGTTTATTTATTTGCGGAAACATATTCGGGTTGCTGGTGTTTACAGCCCGAACCTTGTTGTTCCAATACAAACTTACAAAAATTCTGTAATTCTCTTTTATTAGCGTTTGAATATTTTTAATCGACGACTTCAGTGTTCTAATCTCCGGGTCTTGTCTGTCAGTTAACTGTCTATACAATTTTTTGAGCCTTGTCAGAAGTCTACTTTTCTGTCGGTGCAGTGCATCAATAGTAGGATTGCGGAACAGGTCTTCATTAGTCGTACGTCGATACCGCGGTATTGTCGTGTCCATAGTTTGTTTAATTGTCTCGTCCATTTCTTTTAGGTAGTTGTCGATCTCCTCGTTTAACAAATTCCTATTGGACGGTGGGTGGAGCGTGTTTGAAGAGAGCGCTCTTTTCAAGGTTGCGGAGAAGCGTGTCCATCGAGTTTTACTATGTTTGTAAGAATATCTTTGGACAAACTCCTCCAATTCCGCATTTTCGTTGGGAACTGTAGTTTTGGTGCTAAAACCGCAATGGTCGCTGTCATACACGAATGTGCGCAGACAGTTTAATGTTTGTAAATTCGTACCTGTCAGTCGTATACGTTCGTCGTACAGCAGTAGATCCAAATAAGACCCGCCTCTGGGAAACGACGGGTTATCCCTCGCTTTTAGACCGAATCTGTACATGACATCGTGCCGACCCCACCAATCCAGTAGTAGGTTCCCTCTAGTATTTGGCAAATTATTTCCCCAATCTCTGTGTCTAGCGTTGAAATCCCCGCCGGTTATAACGTTTAACACGTGAACGTTTGACCTCCATCTTCTGCTGCCGAGCCAGTTTTGCTTTCTTAATGTCAGCGAACTTAGGACAACCCCGATAGTTTGCGGTGTGTCCCACGTTTGCACATAACACGCACGAGAGCTGCGACTTATCGGATGCTCCGTCAACACCCAGAGCACACTCCTCGGAATTACAGTGGATGGCATGGCGATCGTTCCCCAATCTCTTTATGTTAAAATTATTACCAATGACCAACTTACACAGGTCCTTGGTTGCATTTACCTCTAGTTTATAGGTGTTGTTCGGAGGCACCTTCTCCTTCTTCTTCTGCTGCTGCTGTTGTTGTTGCTGCTGCTGCTGTTGTTTTTAGCGGCTGTGTTTTCAGCTGTTGTTGTTTTTGCGTCTGTTGCTGTTTCTGCTGCTGCTGTTGTTTCTGCGGTTGCTGTTGTTTCTGCTGCTGCTGTTTTGTCTGCTGCAGTGGTTGTTTCTGCTTCTGCTGGTTTTGTTGTTGCTGCAGTTGTTGTTTCTGCTCGTGTTGCTTTTTTTGTTGGTCGCTTTCTGCCTCTAATTTCTCCCTCTGCCTGCGTGCAGTTTGTTTTAGCTTAATAGCAAGCATTTTTCTTGCAGCTTTTCTATGATGCTGCTAATGTCTTTTAGCATTTCATCCTCATCTTCCTATTCGGATGCCGCTAGAGAAGCAAAGTTGTTATTGCACCCCTCATAGTGTTCATCGTCCTCTGATAGAACGGCATTTATTTTCTTTTTTGTTACATTAGGAGGGGATTTCAATCTCCTCCTCCTTTTAACGGCTTTCGCCACGGCACCGGTAACACTATTGTTGCATTTTGCATCTCCCGTTATGGAAAGAGCGGAGCGCTTCACCATACATCACGTGATTAGCTTATTTACTTTTTGGATTTGTTGTTATCACACTTTGAGGAGAACAAAAAAAAAAAAAAGTTCCGGATTTGGCCTGGGCTCGAACCCATGTCTTACTATTCGATGACCGACGCCGCTGACTGCTCGGCTACCGAGTCAACTAACTACACTTTGTCTGATTATTCTTAGGAGGAAACTGGTTCACTATTTTTTTTTTGCTTTAGAAAAAACCGAAACACGTCTGTTCTTTGCGAAGGTCTGCGAACAACTGATGAAATAGTAGATATCCATGTGTCTGTGTCAGTCTATTAGGTGTTTCGCTAAGATTATGTTTGGGCATAATTGGTTTGTCCGCTTTTACATGTCGCAAGTTTCGAAAGATTCAAATGATTGCAAAAGAGAGGGATAATGAAACAAAAAATACCCAATTAACCAAATTCCCACTGCATGTGGATAGTCCGCTTTCATACGTCGCAAGTGTGTAATGCGCATGTTCTGGTTATTTTCTTTTGAATTATCATTCAGTGATGCGCGCAACTCTACATGAAGACTTTCCCCTTCTTTGAGTTCGCATGATATTTGACAGTTCTCTTTCATTTCATCTTTGGCGCTCAGTCTTTCATAATTGAAAATGAGCCCCCTTGTTAATTCTTTGGTCCATTTCAGTTCATCCGCCATACTGAAATGTTGTGCTCGTAACACAGCGAAAGAAGTAATGAAGCAAATGCGAAAAAGAAAGAAGAAGGAGAAAAAGAAATGTCAAAAACTTGCAATGAAATTGCTACCCACATGCAGTGGGAATTTGGTTAATTGGGTGTTTTTTGTTTCATTATCCCTCTCTTTTGCACTCATTTGAATCTTTCGAAACTTGCGACGTATGAAAGCGGACATAGCAATTTCATTGCAAGTTTTTGACATTTCTTTTTCTCCTTCTTCTTTCTTTTTTGCATTTGCTTCATTATTCCTTTCGCTGTGTTACGAGCACAACATTTCAGTATGGCGGATGAACCGAAATGGACCAAAGAATTAACAAGGGGGCTCATTTTCAATTATGAAAGACTGAGCGCCAAAGATGAAATGAAAGAGAACTGTCAAATATCATGCAAACCCAAAGAAGGGTCTTCATGTAGAGTCGCGCATCACTGAATGACAGTTCAAAAGAAAATAACCAGAACATGCTAATTACAAACTTGCGACGTGTGAAAGCGGACTTTGCGGTCATATTTTATTTCTTTTATTATTGTATTTTAGGGTAGGAAATTATATTTTTTAGACTATGTTATGCCTTTAAAATCCCACCGTACGAGCTGTCTTTTGTGTGGTAAAGTGAAATTCGTTTCTATGCTTCTTCTAGAGTTTTCATTTCCTTACCTCGTAAAGTTGCGCTGATAAATGTACCTTGCTTATTATATCCAAAAAGTTTTATTAAGGTTTGCTGAATTTTCTTGAATTTATGATAAGAGAGTTCTGTATAAATTTCTGTTATGCCTGGCTTAATATATCTCCTTAGAACGTCTGTCCAGTATTTTTTGTCTTTTGTGTAAAATTTCTATTTCTCTGTCTACATTATTGGCTAATATGAGTTGCGTTTTGTATTTATTGACAATTGCTTTTTTGATTGATATGTGATTCAGCTGCTGTCCTTCTTGATAATGATAGCGTGAATCTGTTTATAAAGGCAGGAAATATTAATATTGGGTGTTTTATGATCTCTAATTTGAGGGTGTGAATATATTTCAGATCATTGACATTAATTTTTTTATCTTTTTGTTTTGTTTACCAGTGGATTATATTGGCGTAATCTTTTACGAATATAAAATCTTGTAACGCCTAGAAAGCCTTTCAATTGCTTTTCGGTTTTGGGTAACGGCTAATCACGAATGCACTTGATCTTATTTGGATTTATCTTCATGTCCTCCGAAATCAGCACATGCCCAAGGAATTCTGTGTTCTGTGTCAGAATTCAGAAATTCTGTGTCTTTTTTCATGAGAGAATTTATCGAACTGCATTTTGAGGTTATGTTCTGAACGTTTTTTAAATATTAATTCTTCTAAGCTCGTTGAAAAGATCTAAAATATCTTCGAGGTTCACCACACAAATTTTATTTATGCATGTACTTATTCTCCGAGAATTTCATTGATTAACTGTTGGAACGCCGCTGGCCTATTTTTTTTAGGACAAGCGGCATTATAATGTATTCATATAACCCACAAGGAGTTACAAAAGCTGTTTTTGGTATGTCATTCATTATTTTGTGGTATCCTTTGACTAGATATAATGATGAGATATATTGAGCGCGACCAAATTTATCTAAAATACCTTCTATATTTGGCTATGGGTATTTGTCGTCCAACATTATTTGGTTCAGTTTCCTACAGTCTACACGTACCTAGTTTATATGACAGCTTAAGGTGTGTGGACGCAATGCACATTGGTTCAATACGCTCATATAAACACCACTTCAAAGCGCATTGAAATATTCAACACGCATTCGTTCATTCCTATTTATAAAACGCATTGGACATTTTTAATCGCTTTGAAATATCATATAAACACTTTCAAATCGCATTGAAACATTTTACTCTCTCGCGCTCTCATCATTCTTTTATTAACGGGCAGGCAATCAGTTGTGTATTTAAAATGTGGGATTGCAAACGAGATATTTGGAAAGAAAAAGAAATAAAAACAATTTATTCTTCCATTACCGGGCAGGTAATTAGTTGTGTATTTAAAATGTGGGATTGCAAACGAAATATTTGGAAAGGCAAAGAAATAAGAACAATGTATGTGTCAGTTCAATCAGCTGTTTGTTAAACTCTCTCAATTTTCTCTCGCTCATTTTGGATTTGGTTTTGGATAATTTCATACAAACACCAGCATTTCTACGGGTATTGAACCAATGCGGATTGCTTCAACGCACATTGAACTGTCTGAAAAACTGGGTATATAACAAACTGGGCATATAACAAACTTTATCCGGCTGAAGGATTCAACCAGATCGAAGCCGAATAAGAAGATATAAAGAAAACAGCATTTTCACACAATGATGCACATTACGAACTTGCTCGCATGCCATTTGTCTTAAAAAATGCTCCATCAACGTTTCAACGCCTTATGAATTCAAATGCAGCCGAATTTAGAATAAGTTTCATCTACATGGACGACATTATTATAATTTCGACTAGTTTGAGGAACATCTAGTATCACTAAAGAAAATATTTAAGATACTCAAAGATGTGAACCTAAATATTCAATTAGACAAGAGCGAATTTGTAAAAAAGGCATTTTTGATCCATATAATAACAACAAAAGGTATTGAAACAAACCCTAATAAAGTTTCATCTATAAATATTAAAGATTATTCTAGGGTGGCAAAACCCATGGCTGCGTATTTGAAGAAGAACGCAAAGATCAACCTAAATGATTCTGAGTATATCGACATTTTTGAAAATATGAAAAAGTCGATAACCTATGAGCCGATTTTCAAGTACCCGATTTAAAAAAAAAAATGTACGCTAACAGCAGATGCATCAAATGCATCCTATATGCTACGTTAGCCGTACCCTGAATAATCATGAAACTCGTTACTCCTCCATCGAGAAAGAGTTATTGGCCATTGTGTGGGCAACGAAATACTTTAGACCCTACCTTTATGGAAGAAATTTCACAATTATAACTGACCATCGACCCCTAGTCTAGCTAAGTTTATTAAAAGAACCAAATGCCAAACTGCAAAGATGAAAGGTCAACCTCAAAGAGTACAAATTCGAAATGGAATACGTAAAAGGGAAAGAAAATCAGATTGCTGATGGTCTATCGAGAATGGAAGTCTATTATAATGTAAATCTAGAAAATACCACCGATAGAAATTTAAACGAATACTATGCACAGTGCTATCGAAGACAGTAATGACTATATTCCCATAGTCGATACACCCGTAAATATATACAAAACTCAGATGGATTAAATAACCGTATCTAATATTTACAAGAATTTTACGAAAAGAATGATGGTTGATCTAACAGAATTCTAAGGAAACTTTTTTGAAGACATTGTGAACAAGTATTTACCGCGAAAGGAATAGCAGGTATATGTTGCATTCTTAACCACGTATTTTCAAATTTTCAAGAAGTAAAGGGTGTTTTTTTAGAGTTATACAAATTCATTGTAAAATAAAATACTTAAAGCTAACGTTAATGTCTCCGACATTAGCTTTATTTAATAGATAATTTTATGCCATTAATGCTTAAATATGACATCGGGCATATGCGTGTCACGACCAACTCGAATGAAGCGCAATCATGAAGTCCACTTTTCGACAAATTTATCGAGCCGTATATCAACAATAACACAGTGAATGTTGACTTCCCAATCGCCCAATCGTCTATCGGCATAGACTAAAGAAAGTAATCTAAAGGTGTGAGATCACAGGATCGTGGAGTCCAGTTCACAGGTCCATTATGTGAAATTATGCACTCAGTCGTTCATAGACCTCCACGGAGATTAGAAGTGATTTTTGTTTCGGCTTAAAAAGTGCGGAAAAATAAGAAGAAGCATACTTTTAGCCAGTAAATTTTCAAGTGCTCGATGGCCGAAGTGGTAAAGACCTGGGCGACAACATACCTGGTCCTGGTGTGACGATCCCGAGGCCTGGGTTCGATTCCCATCGGAAACAAACTATTTTTAGTTCTAATTTTTATTAAATAATAAGTGAAGTGAAAAAAAAATCAATTGATGGTTTGTGGAGAGCGGTCCACTATGCCAATAGCGGGATCTGCGGAGATACCAGGCGAGGCTTCGAGTGGTTCGAGCCAAACGCCAAAGGCAAAGAGGAAGCTAAAGCCAACCTATAACTCGTTACAGCGTCCCACCCTGCCAACGTCCACTGAAAAGCTTGGTGGATTGAGGGTATTAAACAATTTCGCTTCATTGTCAGTAAGCGAATCGGACGATGAAGAAGAGGAAATCTTGTCCATAAGTAGCAGCATCAAAATGCTGCAGCAGAGAGTACAGGCCAAAAAAGAGGGAAGAGCATGAGCTATCCCAACAACAACAGCAGTCGCAGCTTGCTCAAAAGGAGTCGCAACAAAATGAACAGTCAGCACAAGTGCTACAACAACAAAAAGCAAAATAAAAGAAACAACAACAACAAGAGCAGCAACAACAACAACAAAAACAACAACAACAGCAGCAGCAGCAGGAGCAGACGAAGAAGAAGGAGAAGGTGCCTCCTATCAACACATATAAATTGGAGGTAAATGCAACCAAGGACCTGTGTAGGTTGGTCATTGGAAGTAATTTTAATATTAAGCGATTGGGGAACGATCGCCATGCCATCCACTGTAATACACTGTAATACAGTGGAGGGCTACGCGAAAGTGAAAGAGCTCTTAAAGGAAACGACGACGGAGCACTACTCATTTACACCAAAGTGTGAAAAGCGGCAATCGATGCTGCTGAAGGGGTTGGAACCGTCTTCTGATCCTGAGGAGATCCTGGCACTGCTCAAAAAGAAGGAGTGCGAAGGACTCAAGTTTGTGGGGGTAAAGGCATTTACCACAGCTAGAGTCAGGCGGGAGAAACGGAGTCTGCGGTTCTTCCTGGTGCAGCTCAGTCCCGAAAGCCGTCTGGATAGTCTAAGGAGTATCAATTTCCTAGACTACCAGGTGGTTCACTGGGAAAAACTAAAAAGGAGCGAAGGCGTTATACAATGCGTTCGCTGCCAGAGGTTCGGGCACGCCGCGTCGAACTGCGAAATGCAGCCTCGATGCGTGAAGTGCGCTAAGAACCACAGTTCCGAGGAGTGTGCTCTGGGTGTTGACGGAGCATCCGATAAGTCGCAGCTCTCGTGCGTGTTATGTGGAAACGTGGGACACACCGTAAACTATCGGGGTTGTCCTAAGTTCGCTGACATTAAGAAAGCAAAACTGGCTCGACAGCAGAAGATGGACGTCAAACGTTCACCTGTTAGGTTTCAAACACCAGCCGTCACGTCTCAAATTTCCTACGCTCAAATGGCGTAAGGGACGGAGGCAACGGTACAGCAAGCGACTGTTGCTTCTCCGGCGCCAATGCCGAGAACGAGGGAAGCTGCACCTAACATGCTGGCCATCTTGCTCGTAATCCTAGGACAGATGGCTCAGCTGCAACAGCAGGTACAAGAACAGGCCAAGCAGGAGGACCAGATCTACGCCCGGCTGCCGGGACTAACGCAACACATGTCGTAATGGGTACGCGCATGGTGGAGCAAACTTTGAAGGTCCTTGCGGTGAATGTTAATTCATTGATTAAGATCGAACGAAGAGGCGCGATGTTTATATTGCTAGAAGACCAAACTCCTGATGTGCTTTTCGCTAGCGAAACCAAGATAAGCGATAAGCACAAATTGGAGTACAATAATTATATTGTTGGAAGAAGAAATCGGCCCAGATCTATACTTGGAAGCGGTGTCGCGATCCTCATTAAAGAAGGTATAAAATTTCACAGAGTGTACAAGGGAGTGTTGTGCAGGTTCCGGGTGTTGGAAGCAGTCGTCGTTTACATCCCGCTCCACAGTGGAAAGCGGCTGTACTTGGCGTCTGTTTATGCACCTCAGACTTCACAATCCACCCTATTCATTACAGAGCTCGACACACTTTTTCGACTTCTGAGGCTGGAATTGGGGGAGAATTATTTTATAATCGGCGGGGATTTCAACGATAGACACAGAGATTGGGGAAATAATTTGCCAAATACTAGAGGGAACCTACTACTGGATTGGTGGGGTCGGCACGATGTCATGTACAGACTCGGTCTAAAAGCGACGGATAACCCGTCGTTTCCCAGAGGCGGGTCTTATTTGGATCTACTGCTGTACGACGAACGTATACGACTGACAGGTACGAATTTACAAACATTAAACTGTCTGCGCACATTCGTGTATGACAGCGACCATTGCGGTTTTAGCACCAAAACTACAGTTCCCAACGAAAATGCGGAATTGGAGGAGTTTGTCCAAAGATATTCTGACAACTACAGTAAAACTCGATGGACACGCTTCTCCGCAACCTTGAAAAGAGCGCTCTCTTCAAACACGCTCCACCCACCGTCCAATAGGAATTTGTTAAACGAGGAGATCGACAACTACCTAAAACAAATAGACGAGACAATTAAACAAACTATGGACACTACAATACCGCGGTATCGACGTACGACTAATGAAGACCTGTTCCACAATCCTACTATTGACGCACTGCACCGACAGAAAAGTAGACTTCTGTCAAGACTCAAAAACTTGTACAGACAGTTAACTGACAGACAAGATCCGGAGATTAGGACACTGAAGTCGTCGATTAAAAATCTGCAAAAGTTAATAAAAGAGAATTACAGAATTTCTGTAAGCTCATATTGGAACAACAAGGTTCGGGCTGTAAACACCAGCAACCCGAATATGTTTCCGCAAATCAATAAACTATTTCGGAGAAAAATCAAAACGACCTTCAGTGTCTTAAAATCGCCCGGACAACAGACAACGAACGGTTACTGACAATAGCAGGTATTGATCCAAATGAGGCCGCTGATGATGACAACTTCTTTGTGATCGAGGATCCACAGGAGAAGGTTGAGACCATAGGAGCGACTTTCTAGAAAGTATACAAGGCCACTGACACCATTGGCCCTAATTATGACCTGGACAATCGCGTCTTGGTGCACGACTTCTGCATTCGAAATGAAATAGGCAACTGGCGATCCGAGGGCTCTGGTTTTACCCGGTTCAGCGACGGAAATATGGCAAATAATGTCATTTCCAGGGAGGGTGACCTACCCCCGTTCATTTCGAAGGAAGAACTCCGTGAGATCTTCGACACAATCAGGACTAAGAAATCAGTGGGGACCGATGGTATTCCGAACATCGTGCTTCGACATCTTTCTCTAGAAGCGGTGGACATTCACACCACCCTGTTTAATAATGCAATGAATAATGCACATTATCCAGCGCATTGGAAGACGGCGGTGGTTCAACCTATCCCCAAAAAGGGGAAGGATATATCCAATCCGGCGAATCTCCGGTCGATAAGTCTCCTTCCGAATATCAGTAAGATTTTTGAAAAAGTAATCAATAGAGCTCTGTCTATGTGGGTTGAGGACAAACATATAGCTCCGGATAATCAATTTGGTTTTAAGGCGGGTTATGATATCTCACATGCCACGTCTAAACTGGTGTCCGATATCCAATGGAATAAAGGCAAAAAACAATGTACTGGTGCCTGCCGTGTTGACTTGGAGAAGGCCTTCGACACCGTATGGTTAGAGGGTCTTTTCTATAAGCTGACTAGGCTGGGGATCAGTAAACCACTCTTGTACATTCTTTATAATATGCTAACCAACAGACAGTTCATCGTGAAAAATGGTGATGTGACTTCTGTTGGAATATTTCAAATTAAAAATTTTCTTCAGCAAGGCGCGGTCAATTCGCCGATCCTATTTAACATTTATACAAGCGACTTGATAGGTTCACTTCCCCATATTATTGCGTACGCAGACGATTTGATAGCGGACAGAACAGGTCCAAAAATCGAGGTCATTAACACCCTCTTGCAGCGTGACTTCGATAAGATAAGACGATTTTGCGATGACTGGAAGTTGAAAATCAACTTTCAGAAGTCGGAAACCATTCTCTTTAGGACGCCGTAGTCTGGAGCCTCTAGGGATACCAGAAAAAATTGGCGAAAATTCTCGATTATTTGATAACACGGACAGCCTCTTGCCTGTCGAAATGTAGTCAGATACCTTGGAATCTAGATAGATCAATTTCTGTATTTTGGCAAAAATGTAGATGCTGCTCTGGCCAGAGCTAAAGGCGCTTTTGCCCTTACAAAGAGACTGTTTTATAGCAGCCAACTCGATGCCAGGGTAAAGGTAATCTGCTACATGGCCCTTATTAGGCCCATGCTGGTATTTGGTTGTCCCGTGTGGTTCAATGTACGCGCAAGCTTAATGGAAAAGATTCGGGTGTTTGAGAGGGCTTGCCTTAGGGCATGCCTTCACTTGTACAGAACACCAGAGTCGGAGTACAAAAAATTGTATCCTAATGAGGTCCTTTACAACAGGGCGAACCTAATACGAGTGGACACCTTCGTAATTAAGCCGATTCGAAGGCACATTACAAGAGGAATTACCTCGACGAATAACCTGATATCTGGGGATTACTACCCCAATTACCTTTTCCACGAGAGTGTGCGATCTGACGGCTTCGTTCCACCGGAAGCAACCACAAAAACAGCAGCAGCAGCAGCAACAACAACAACAACAACAAAAACAACAACAACAGCAGCAGCAGCAAGGAGAAGGTGCCTCCTATAAACAACTATAAACTAGAGGTAAATGAAACCAAGGACCTGTGTAAGTTGGTCATTGGTAATAATTTTAAAATTATGAGATTGGGGAACGATCGCCATGCCATCCACTGTAATACAGTGGAGGGCTACGCGAAAGTGAAAGAGCTCCTAAAGGAAACGACGACGGAGCACTACTCATTTACACCAAAATGTGAAAAGCGGCAATCGATGCTGCTAAAGGGGTTGGAACCGTCTTCTGATCCTGAGCGGATCTTGGCACTGCTCAAAGAGAAGGAGTGCGAAGGACTCAAGTTTGTGGAGGTAAAGCCGTTTACCACAGCTAGAGCCAGGCGGGAGAAACGGAGTCTGCGGTTTTGCCTGGTGCAGCTCAGGCCCGAAAGCCGTCTGGATAGTCTGAGCAGTATCAATGTCCTAGACTACCAGGTGGTTCACTGGGAAAAATTAAAAAGGAGCGAAGGCGTTATGCAATGCGTTCGCTGCCAGAGGTTTGGGCACGCCGCGTCGAACTGCCAAATACAGCCTCGATGCGTGAAGTGCGCTAAGAACCACAGTTCCGAGGAGTGTTCTCTGGGTAGGGACGGAGCATCCGATAGGACGCAGCTCTCGTGCGTGTTATGTGGGAACGTGGGACACACCGCAAACTATCGGGGTTGTCCTAAGTTCATCGACATTAAAAAAGCAAAATTGGCGCGGCAGCAGAAGGTGGAGGTCAAACGTTCACCTGTGAGCTTTCAAACACCAGCCGTCACGCCCCAAATTTCCTACGCCCAAATCTCGTCAGGTAAGGGGGCTACGGTACGGCAAGCGACTGTTGCTTCTCCGGCGCCAATGCCGAGAACAACGGAAGCAGCTGCTAACATGCTTGCCATCTTGCTCGCAATCCAAGGGCAGATGGCTCAGCTGCAAAAGCAGGTTCAAGAACAGGCCAAGCGGGTGGACCAGATCTACGCATTGCTGCCGGGCCTAACGCAACACATGCCGTAATGGGTACGCACATGGTGGAGCAAACTTTGAAGGTCCTTGCGGTGAATGTGAATTCATTGATTGGGATCGAACGAAGAGCCGCGATGTTTAAATTGCTACAAGACCAAACTCCTGATGTGCTTTTCGCTAGCGAAACAAAGCTAACCGATAAGCACAAACTGGAGTACAATAATTATATTGTTAGAAGAAGAAACCGGCCCATATCCAAACGTGGAGGCGGTGTCGCGATCTTCATTAAAAACAAGGGCGTGTTGCGCAGGTTCCGGGTGTTGGAGGCAGTCGTCGTTTACATCCCGCTCCGCAGTGGAAAACGGCTGTACTTGGCCTCTGTTTATGCACCTGAGGCTTCACAATCCACCCTATTCATTACAGAGCTCGACACGCTTTTTCGACTTCTGAGGCTGGAATCGGGGGAGAATTATTTTATAATCGGCGGGGATTTCAACGCTAGACATAGAGCTTGGGGAAATAATTTGCCAAATACTAGAGGGAACCTACTACTCGATTGGTGGGGTCAGCACGATGTCATGTACAGACTCGGTCTTAAAGCGACAGATAACCCGTCCTTTCCCAGAGGCGGGTCTTATTTGGATCTACTGCTGTACGCCGAACGTATACGACTGACAGGTACGAATTTACAAACATTAAACTGTCTGCGCACATTCGTGTATGACAGCGACCATTGCGGTTTTAGCACCGAAATTACAGTTCCCAACGAAATTGCGGAATTGGAGGAGTTTGTCCAAAGATATTCTTACAACTACAGTAAAACTCGATGGACACGCTTCTCCGCAACCTTGACTAGAGCGCTCTCCTCGAACACGATTCACCCACCGTCCAATAGGAAGTTGTCAAACGAGGAGATCGACAATTACCTAAAACAAATGGACGAGACAATTAAACAAACTATGGACACTACAATACCGCGGTATCGACGTACGACTAACGAAGATCTGTTCCGCAATCCTACTATTGACGCACTGCACCGACAGAATAGTAGACTTCTGACCAGACTTAAAAACTTGTACAGACAGTTAACTGACCGACAAGACCCGGAGATTAGGACACTGAAGTCGTCGATTAAAAATATTCAAACGCTAATAAAAAAAAATTACAGAATTTCTGTAAGTTTGTATTGGAACAACAAGGTTCGGGCTGTAAACACCAGCAACCCGAATATGTTTCCGCAAATAAATAAACTATTTCGGAGAAAAAATCAAAACGACCTTCAGTGTCTTAAAATAGCCCGGACAACAGACAACGAACGGTTACTGACAATAGCAGGCATTGATCCAAATGAGGCCGCTGATGATGACGACTTTTTTGTGATCGAGGATCCACAGGAGAAGGTTGAGGCCATAGGGGCCACATTCCAGGAAGTATATAAGGCCATTGATAACATTGGCCCTAATTACGACCTGGACAATCGCGTCTTGGTGCACGACTTCCGCATTCGAAATGAAATGGGGAACTGGCGATCCGAGGGCTCTGGTTTCACCCGGTTTAGCGACGAAAATATGGCAAATACCGTCATTGCCAGAGAGGGTGGCCTACCCCCGTTCATTTCGAGGGCAGGACTCCATGAGATCTTCGACACAATCAGGGCTAAGAAATCGGTGGGGACCGATGGTATTCCGAACATCGTGCTTCGACATCTTCCTCTAGAAGCGGTGGACATTTGCACCACCCTGTTTAATAATGCAATGAATAATGCACATTATCCAGCGCATTGGAAGACGGCGGTGGTTCAACCTATCCCCAAAAAGGGAAAGGATATATCCAATCCGGCGAATCTCCGGTCGATAAGTCTCCTTCCGAATATCAGTAAGGTTTTTGAAAAGGTAATCAATAGAGCTCTGTCTAGGTGGGTTGAGGACAAACATATAGTTCCGGATAATCAATTCGGTTTTAAGGCGGGACATGATATCTCACATGCCGCGTCTAAACTGTTGTCCGATATCCAATGGAATAAAGGCAAAAAACAATGTACTGGTGCCTGCCTTGTTGACTTGGAGAAGGCCTTCGACACCGTATGGTTAGAGGGTCTTTTCTATAAACTAACTAGGCTGGGGATCAGTAAACCACTCTTGTACATTCTTTATAATATGCTAACTAACAGACAGTTCATCGTGAAGAATGGTGATGTGACTTCTGTTGGAATATTTCAAATTAAAAATGGTCCTCAGCAAGGCGCGGTCAATTCGCCGATCCTATTCAACATTTTTACAAGCGACTTGGTAGGTTCACTTCCCCATACTATTGCGTACGCAGACGATTTGCTAGCGTACAGAACAGATCCAAAAATCGAGGTCATTAATACTCTCTTGCAGCATGACTTCGATAAGATAAGACGATTTTGCGATGACTGGAAGTTGAAATTCAACTTTCAGAAGTCGGAAACCATTCTCTTTAGGACGCCGTTGTCTAGAGCCTCAAGGGATACCAGAAAAAATTGGAGAAAGTTCTCGATTATTGGACAACACGGACAGCCTCTTGCCTGTCGAAATATAGTCAAATACCTTGGAATCTAGATAGATCAATTTCTGTATTTTGGCAAAAATGTAGATGCTGCTCTGGCCAGAGCTAAAGGCGCTTTTGCCCTTACAAAGAGACTGTTTTATAGCAGCCAACTCGATGCCAGGGTAAAGGTAATCTGCTACATGGCCCTTATCAGGCCCATCCTGGTATTTGGTTGTCCCGTGTGGTTCAATGTACGCGCAAGCTTAATGGAAAAGATTCGGGTGTTTGAGAGGGCTTGCCTTAGGGCTTGCCTTCACTTGTACAGAACACCAGAGTCGGAGTACAAAAAATTGTATCCTAATGAGGTCCTTTACAACAAGGCGAACCTAATACGAGTGGACAACTTCGTAATTAAGCTGACTCGAAGGCACATTGCAAGAGCAAAGACCTCCACCGGAAGCATTCCTCTACCTTGATCAGATAGGGTTGACCCAGGATAGATCAGCAGTGCCGTTAGTCTTCCATGTCGCTCGGACAGCTGGGGACAGGCGACTCAACTACAACAGAGACGTCGCACATGGCAGTGTGGATCGGCTCTGGTTCAGTAGGGCGGTGGGGAATCGCGATAAGAGTGATGTCGTTCGGCAGCACCAGCATTTCTGGTGGTTGAATGATGGAGAAGATGCTTCGTCGTTGTTTCCGTCAATTACGAACCAGCCTTATTAATGAGGCAGAGCTGACCAATCTGTTTTCTCTTGTAAATAGCGATGGCCACCTTACATAGGTTTAGGTTAGCATCTAAGAAATATATACATATATTAGTATATAGGTGTATACTAATTATGTATATAATTGTGTATAATGTCTATGTGTGTGTATGTGTGTTTAGTGTATGTAGGTTAAGTAGAGTAAGGTTTTTTTTAAGTTAGATATTAAGTTTTTATAAAAAAAATAGAAAAAATGCCATATGCTAAGTTTTTTCTTAACGAATATTTTTTCTTAGCCTTAAGTATACTACTCGTATATAAATAATTCTATATAAAATGTAAGTAAAGTCGAAAGACATAGATATAAGTATTTAGAGTAGCTGAGAGTGCCTGTGTGGGGCCAGTAAGTTAGTATAAGATTGTAAGTAATTTTAAGCTAGCATTTAAGCATTTTTTGTTAGTATGTAAGAGTTAGTGATTAAGAAAATAAAATGCAATTAAAACTGAAACTGAAACTGAAATTATGCACTCAGCAAAATGTTTACGGCAATGAATTGATGGTGTCGCGCGCCGTGTGGAATGTTGCGCCATCTTGTTGAAACCAAAGCTCTGTCACGTCAATGCAATTCAACTGAGGAACGAAGAAGTCAGAAATCATGTTTCTATAGCGCTCTCCACCCGACAAAATCTACTGGGTTTTCTCCACTCCAAATTCGGAAATGTTGCTTGTTTATACACCAATTTAATCAAAAACCTCATCGGAGAACAAAATTTTGCGTTTAAAATGAGGATCAAGCTGAATCATGTTTCCGGTCCATTCACTGAACCTACGACGCGTATAATGATCACGCGGCTTCAACTCTTGCGCAAGCTGGATCTTATGAGCTCTTAAGCCAAGATCTTTCCGTAAAATCTTCCACGCAACCATTATCCATAAATGGCACTTGCATTGTCGAAACCGAACAACTTTCCATTCTCGGTATGCGTGTCAATGACAACTTACGTTGTAATGCCTAGGTTTCCTCAAACGATGTCAGAAATACTTTTCCCCTACTGAGCTGGCCTCAATATCCGCCCGAAATTGGAGTACAATGCACAAATCTAGTCAGGTGCGCCTATAACATCTTTGCACTTGCTAGATAGGATTCAAAACCGTGCGATAAATCACCCAGTCAATGGACACCCTCGAACACTGACGAAATGTTTCGTTTTTTTTTATCGGTATTTCCACAATCAGTGCTCCATTGAAATCGCCAGTAGCATTCCGCCCCTTCAAGCCTTCAACCGTAACACCCGTCTCGCTATGAATGCTTAACAGGATACCCTTAAGCCCACTTTTGGACGTACAATTCGCTTGTGGAATGCCTTGCCAAGCTCCCTATTGCCTAGTCATTATAATATTCAGACATTTAAAACCAACGTACACCCGAACCTATCTTTATTTCATTCCTAATAAGGGTACCTTATCCCCTTGATCATACAAAAAAAAACCATAAGAAGTCTTCACTTGTTCACTGAAAGCCAAAATAATAAGTGACGAAATAAATTTAGACCATCATTAAACAAATAGTGTTATTTTTTCTGCTGTTCTCTTCTTTGCAAAAAAAATCTTCTGTAATGCAGTAATGACTCAATCTTTTCACGACGATACTACAAGATGGTCTTCCTTCTTGTGACGAAATAAATTTAAACCATCATTAAATAAATAGTGTTTTTTTTTCTGCTATACTCTTCTTTGCAAAAAAAATCTTCTGTAATGCAGTAATGACTCAATCCCTTCACGACGATACTACAAGATAGTCTTCCTTCTTGTTGAGCGGAATATATCATATATAAAATTTCACATAATGAATGTGAAATTATGTGTTCATATAATGCTTGCTTTAAGTGAATGAGTTTCGCGAACTGAACCACAATCTTCAAAAGTGCAAGCGCTGTTCTATCGTAGCTTTATTCATTGTGATTTGGTTGGTCAAACAACTGTCAATTGTCAAATTAGCATGACTGAAAAATGTCTTGCCATTTTAAACAACAAACCCCTAAAAAAGCATCCTAATATTAACTCCGACATTGCTTTGCTTATTTAAATATGGTCGGGTGGGCGAAAATCTTGACTTTTACTACCCAGTTTAAATGGTTCATTGAACTGAAATTACTGATATTCTCGTCACGAGCAATATGGGGACGGCCACTTCTTACGATATCTATATTGTTTATGGTTAACTAATTTTCTAGGTGTCTAAAACATAAATGTCAAAGTACAGTGAAAAATTATGCCACATTCGCAGTATGATATTACTTTTGCCCCACCTTGTAGATGCAGAATAAATTCACTTCATTCACATATCGTAGTAGTTTGCATTTATTTTGTAGATTAAACAAAATTTAAAAATATTTTTCCATCAAAATAAAAACTTCTAACTATCTTTTTATTCCTACAAAGAAACGTTCATTCTCTTCGTATTAGTACATACTTGAATTTTAGTATGGGGCTAGGCTTTAACTATCACAAATTTATCGCCGATTTATTGTGCCACACAATTGTTTCACGAACTAAAATATTGAAACTTGTCATCGGTCGAGAATAGTGGTGTTCAATGTACTGCGTATAGTACAAAATATTGTTATATTCTGCTGCATTTTATATGAACCATCTATATATATCAAATTAAGAATTTAGCTTTCGAACAGGATACTGCTTTGCTACACTGTCTCGATAAATCTAATCTCTGTAGACATTTTTGTGCGCTAAAATTTAGGGCGAGCAGGATACTGGGCTTTAAACGGCAAAAGAATATATTTATTATTTATATTATTCATATTAAAACAAGTGTATCTACAGTGTGAACAATTAAAACAAAACTCAGGATTCGGCTTTCTTGCAAAACCTTAAAAGAATAATAATAATGGTGAATAATCGTACTGCTGTTAGTGGTCAGTAAACATAACTAAATATTAAAATTAAGTGGTCGTTGAAGTATTATTATAAGAGAGCGATTGTTTGTTTAGCTGTTTAGTACGTTGCGTCGTTCTCTAAAAATCACATATTTCAGGATCCCAAATAGATTGTCAGTGAACACAATTATCAAAATTACTTTAATTTCGAGGTGAGGAATCAAGGTTACTTTCATAACTAGATTTGGTACACCAAAAAAGATAAACGTACCTACATAAGATATCAAATCTACAACATCGACTACTCTATCAAAACTAACAACATTACGTTAATTAACTGACACAGTTTTAATACCATCCGACTATTAGAAGAAGCGTATATTTTCAATGATTACCCAAAAATGGTACTTTATTTCCTTTAACATTAACACACCACTAAAAATCTTAAAATATATTGATAGCCTGAAAAAACAAAAAAAAACTTGAATTTTGTAATTTGTAATACCAAAAAAATTTAATATAACCATTTAAATATTTTAAATGTAAATATAATACATATTGTCTAAACACATTGTGCAAACACCTGTAGACAAGCATTTACGAGTAGAATAACGGGTATGCAGCACAGATGTGCTGCACAGGGTGATTAAATTTGTATGAATATTATATGTTTTAAAATTTTTTTTTTATAATTTGCACATATGCCCAAGAAGTGGTAGTTTAACATAGTCCAAAGTCTACCTATAAATAACATCCACAAAAGTTTGCAGAAGCGAACTAATGAAAAATTAACTCTTTTACAAGCTTCCCGAATAAGTGTATTCTAAAATTTGATTTTAATTTTTTATTTGAGACTTAACCAGATAAATGATGAATGTTTATAGACAAAAGCTCCACATGAATAAAAATATGGAATAGCATATATGTATGTATGTAAATCTAAAATTTCTTTTCAATAAATGCGTGTGTTTTATAAAGTATAGCTATTCACTTAAGAACTGCGCACTTTTATAAGTACGAATGCATAGATAAAAGAAATTATAAATTCAATCTGTATGAAATCGGTATTCGAAATTTCTTGTTTTATCCCTTCATAATAAGTTGATTCCTTTCACAACGGAAGGATGAGAGGAAAAAGTCAATTAAAAAAGTTAAATAAATCATTACGGTATTTGGTTTGATATCAATGGTATCCCTCATTTCCGCGCTGCCTTAGAAACCGCAGCACATAACAAACTTTGGTAAACGTGCACTTTCAACTTCTTCCTCTACTTTCAAGTTTATTTATTAAAGACTCCTTGTAGAATATCCTCTTGCCTTTCCTGACACCAACATTTTTAATACGTTGGCTAAAGCAGGGGTATTGCTTCCGCAGAGATGGCAGAAGAAAGGAAGCACATAAATGTAAATCCTCTTGCACGCCAACAGGATTTGGACAGAGAAATCCTCGCCTTTTCTATAATAGTAATTGTTACTGTAGCTGAATTTATGAAGTGTGCCGTATGCAGTCGGCACGTGTCGAAGTCATTTCACTGGATGTCTAAAAAACACATCCACTCTGATATAGAAAGTTATGTATTGCCACAACAGCAACACCATTTTTACCGACGTCTGGCTGTGGTATAACTTTTACATACAATGACAGTGTCACTGATATTTATTTATGATATTTTTTTATGATTTTTATTTTAACGCAGTTCTAAAGTAATAATACAATACATGAGATATGAAAATAGAAGCCTTTTATATTACATTGGAAAAATATTGCTTTCAGAACTATATGCAATATAAAATACTCGCCTCAAAGTTTTCTATTATCTTATGCATAGTTTTCATACTAAAACACATTCATCTGTTATTTTAATTTGCATCTCAGTGTACATAATTGCATCGAATTATTAAAAAAAATAAGGAAATCGAGTAAGATTTGTATTCATGTTTCATTGAAAATAGAATTAAAATTGGATAACTCATCGCCTATGGTTTTAACCAGAAAATCACTAAACATTTCGCATTATTGTCATAACTTAGTATCACAACTTTTAAAAAATAATCGAAATATATAATAGAAATGCAAACATTTCGCCGTTACTTTTTACTGCAAAAAAAATCTTTCCTGTAAAATGATTTTAAAGTTTTGTATGGTTGAGAAATATGAAGTTAGCAGAGTGTTGCACAGTTAAAAAAAAAATCACCGTGTTGTAAATTACGCCCAAGGATGAGCTTTTGGAAAAGCAGATGGGTATAAAAATTAATGTTTTGACAGGTGGAAAGCTTCTAGAGATTTCATTGAAGCAATGGTTGTTCGGCATAATTATTTGTTGTGCTCATCGTTGTAGATATTAGTTCATTGAAGGAGGGGCACGGATCTCAGGTGATTGGAAGTGGATTGGAAATGAATGAAATATTTTGCATAATTCTTTGGCATTCGATATTTCTAAATATAACCGGTGGATAAGACGTACATCAGCGACATCATGACGGTTTTTTAGGGCATGCATGCTAATTAATTTTAGTCTATTTTCGTAGGGGGTAATCCGATGGATCAACCCAACGTAGACCACGAATAGCGAAACGAATATGTTTAAACTACGTTGGACAGCTTTGATTCATTGAATGTGATTTTTTTTTAAAGAGTTTCCATAATTGGCTGAAATATTCAAGAAGAGGCCTTACAGAAGTGTTGTATAGGTACCTTGTAACATAAGAGTTTGATCAGCGTTTTACAAGGCCAAGTTCCGAGTTAGCTTTGTTAATAATGCTGTTAGTATGTGAGTCGAAATTTAGTTCTTTGTCACAAATTATTCCTAGATCCTGTACTTCGGTAATGGAAGGAATTACAATAGCTCATCGCAGATGAAGTAGTTTCTTCCAGAGGGCGATAGGCGTTTGCGGGAATAGGTTCTAACTTAGCATTTGTTGACATTGAGCTCCAAAAAGTTTTGTGTGCATAGTGCGAAAATTTATATAAGTTCTCTTGCAAGCAATTCCAAATGACTCTGGAAATGCTCATGTTATCATCGATAGTAGAAACATTACAATTCGTTGTAGTAAGATTAATATCATTTATCGATAGTACAAAGATTATTTTTCGAAGATGAATACCTTGAGGGACGCCAGGTGTTGCTGTAATGGAGTCGGATATTGAGGATCTAAACTCTATACTGTCGGCCTTCTAAATTGGAATTAATCTATGCCACAAATTGGGAATAAACGACAAGTTATTTTAGTTTAAAACTGATAAGTTCATGAGAAGTTTAGGAAGCTGTGGAAATTGCATCGACCTGGTTACCATATTCTAAAGTATAATACAAAGTGCCCTACAGACGAACTCAATTAGGTTAATGGTGGTTGATTTACATTACATCTGCACTAATCTGTGCAAATAATTGGTCTACAATACGGAAGAAATTCTTGATAGACTACGAGTATGCTTTCAAATAGTTTGAGTATGGAAGAGAGTTCTGCTATGAGCCAGTAATTATTAACTTCGGTCTTACTTCCTTTTTTAAAAATAGTGATAATATAAGATCCATTCCAAAGAAGACTAGGTATTACTTAAAGTACCTCTTTATATAATACATTAGCCTTCAGATGCTAACATGACCAGGCTGCTAGGTGAACTCACTCTCTAGCAAGCCACGTAAAACTGGCCGTGCGAGAAGCAATCCCCCTAAGATCAATTCCTGTTGTTTTCAGTGCCTGACCCTGAGACATATTAATCGTTATTGCGAAACAAGCCTTAACCGGGAATGCCGCCCTTTAAACTCGAATGGGTTCACCGACGGTATATGTAAGTGGTATCCGCAGTATATGCAACGATTCACCTCGAACACAGCCAGTAAGTGCAATGGCTTCTACCACGTTTTTATGCAAGGCTTTCACACGTACCCTGATCCCATTGCACAACTCGGGCGGATTCAGATTTCTCAGTAGCAACATTGGAGCTCCTACTTCGAGGATAAGTGTGTGAAACTGTAGACGAGCTCGGTTGAGTATTTACGAACTACATACTACAGTTTATAGTCCACAGATTTGCACTATTACTTCAACAAAGTGTCATTAATGACGGAAACATGACCGTTTTTAGGTGTCAGTATCACACGTTCGCACAGCCACTCCGCGGATTTGCTGTGTGTTTTGTGGACATCTGGATATATTCGGGCTATTAGGTCTTCAAAACTTGACACAACAGTAATCTTGCCTTCAGTTTCCGGATATTCTCCGTTTCCTATTTTAATGAGGAGATCGGATAATTGGCTGCTTTAGAAAGATCGGATAATGCAAGCCTTAACTACATCAGATCAAGTTCCCCTCGGCACAGTCTGACACAAGTCTTCAGTTAAAAAACGGTAACTCATTGTTACTCTGATATCGAAACTCCCTTTATGCACTATTGTGGTTTCGTCGCAAACTATAAGTTTACAATCGTGCAACACTTCTTAAAAATACAAAGAAGTGGTTATTCTCTTTTGATTTTAATTTAATTTTGGTGGGGCGAACGCCCCCATTTATTCGGCTTAATACAAGCTATAACTTACAAATTAAACTTAAACTAAAACTTAAAACTAAGGTTGGTTGGAATGGTGAAGGAGAACGGATTTGAGATAGGAAGTGGTGCGGTGTAAGTCAAAGACGGTAGGGTTTGAGTTGATTTGACGTAGCATACGGGAGATTGGTTCGTTCGCGCCATAGGAGGTGTGGTGGGTTGGTAGATAGAAGAGTCGAGGGGTACGTAGATTACGAGGGTTAGTGTTGAGGAAAATGGAATTGTGAAGGGACGCGCATTCAACGTGACCTGAAAGGAGTCGATGAATGAAGAGAAAGTCTGCTGCATCTCTGCGATCTTCAAGGGTGTTTAAGTTGATAAGGTTTTGATAGGGGGGCAGATTAAAAGGATCGTCCCAGGGCATGCCTCGAAGAGCAAATCGAAGAAAACGGCGCTGAATGCTTTCAATTCTCGAGATATGAACACGAAGATATGGGGACCATACTTGACTGGCGTACTCTAGGAGGGGGCGAACAAAGGTAATATAGAGGGACCTGGTCACGTATGGGTTGGTGAATTCTTTAGACCACCGTTTTACAAAGCCTAATGCAGAGTTGGCTTTGAGGATTATCTTATTCATATGTAAGCGGAAGTTGAGCTCGCTATCACACAAAATTCCGAAGTCGCGAAGAGATTGTACGGAGGAGATAGGTTAGTTATGGAGAAGATAGAGTCGGAGAGGAGATTGGTTCCGCTTATGTGAGAAGGTGATGGATTGGCATTTAGCGATCCAAAGAATTTTTGAGGCACCAGATCGAAAAACTATCAAGATCTTGTTGAAGGAGGAAAGAGTCATGGGGAGAGGAAATGGTTTTGAAAAATTTGGTATCGTCGGCGTAAAGGGAGACATACGAGTGTTTAATAATCATATCGAGATCATTTATGGTTAATATAAAAAGAAGGGGACCGAGATGGCTGCCTTGTGGAACTCCAGAGGTGGCCAAAAATGGAACGGAGTGGGCTGACCTAAAACGAACACTGTAAACACGGTTTTCGAGGTAAGGGGATATCCATTTTAACAGTATGGGTTCAAAGCCGAGGGCAGACAATTTAGAGATGATTAACCGATGAGAGATTTTATCGAAGGCTTTGCTAAAATCGGTTGCAACTACATCGACTTCATTGCCATTCTCTAGGGCAGAGAGGGCAAAGGATACGAATTCAACGAGATTTGTGGTGGTTGACCTACCCTTTAGGAAGCCATGTTGTCTAGGGGAAATAAGTGATTTGCATTGGAAGCTTAGAGCTTCATACAAAATACTTTCGAAGAGTTTGGGTATATGGGAGAGTTTAGCGATGGGACGATAGTTGGTTATTTCATTTTTTGATCCTGTCTTGTGGATCGGGGTTATGAAGGAGGATTTCCCAGCCTGAGGAAATTCTCCTTGTGAAAGGGATAGACGGAAGAGATTAGAAAGGGCAAGGGAAAGAGAGGAAGAACATTTTTTAAGAAATATGTCAGGGAGGCCATCTGGGCCGGGATCTACTATAAATAATTAAATATAAATTAATGTATAATAAATACAATTTTGCTCTATTGCTGATATTTGTTCATGTTCATCACTTTTGTTACTGTTACTATTATTATATTTTCTTTCTTTTTACATATTTCTTTGTTTTCGTTTAATGAGTTTATTTTATTGCATTTTCCAATCAATAAATAGTTTAAATAATCCATTTAGAAATGACAGGTACACTCACCTTTTGTCATTGAAAAGACAAAAGATTGTACTTAACTATTTCATTCAAAATACATTCAATGCAAAATGTAATATACACTGTAATTTAGTATAATGAAATAAAGAAGGAAAAAAAAACTTCGGCCGAATTACTCAGTTTTGAAATGTCGCGGAGTGGAGTTTCGACATGGATGAGAATTAACTTCAGCGTGAGCTATCTTTCCTCCGTCCAACAGTGCTGCTGCGATTCCTGACGATGCAACAGCTAAGGCGATGCCATGGTTACTCCCTACTAACTATCCAACAAATTAATAAGGAAGTTTTTTCAAATGCCACTAGGAGCATCCGGAAAAAATATTTGCCCAATTCCTTTCTCAACATTGTCAAGGATCTGCTGATTAACGTAAAGCTGTTCATCCATCAGTAACTCCACTTCTCTCAGGGCACCAGGGTCATAATTGGTCTCCCTCAGATAATCTCGATTACCGAAAGTTGCTGCAGATCTTTTGGCTGACGCAATCCGTATTGCACCAAGTTTTGTCTTACTTGTGGTAACACTGCATCCTCGATCAATATCAAGCATCTATTTTACACTTCGGCTATGGCTATGGTCGTGGCTCAAGTGGTAGTTGACTGGCTTCCAGATCGGAAGCTTCGGTGTTCGAATCCCAACCTCGCCTTAAAGACATTAGTTTTTTCAATTAACAAAAATCAAGTTAGATAAGTATTGTAGTTGGCAAGAAATCAACAACAAGTTAACTTCCAATACGAATTTAGTCTCCCCATTAAAATTTGGATGCCATCCATGGAGCGAAATAACCACTGAGCTCAAACATCCTTCTTTCTCTCTCTATCCGATTTTCCAAAAAGCTTAGCACATGCTTAGGCATTATAGGTGTATTCATACCCACTTGAGTGTTAAGAAAAAAATGAGCAGTTGCACACAATCTTGCAATTCTCTCTACGGTTAACTTCAAAGACACATGGAAAGAGTTAGTCTGCCGCTTCTAGCTCACATAAACTACCATAAGTAAAAGGGTATGACATATCAATATTCAGAGGCACTGGAGTAATTGTCCCCTTTAATGTCTAAGGGCAAACTCTTCCCAGTTGGCCACCACATGGCTAACGATTTGCTCGCGTACTTCTCTGGCCATCGCCTGTGTGACATACGAATATAATAAATAGGAAATGGCCCAAAATAAGCAAGGCTCTATCTCCAATTATTGGAACTACTGTGTGAGGTACCATAGTTCCGTCAGTTTTCAATGATTCAACAGTCATTGTAATAAATGACAAACAAAATCTCTTTAACAAATTAATCAAAATTTTTTTACTACATATGTACATAAAACTAATTAATTAAATTATATCTTAAACTAAGTCAGAGTAAAAAAAAGAAAAGATTAGGAAAACAATTTAGTAATGATTATAAAAACAGCTGAAAAAAATAGACGCACACTTTATAAAAAAAGTAATAGAAAATCAAATAGAAAAGAAATAGAAAGAAATAATAAGAAATTTAGAATAATAATTTTCGAAATTCGGAAAACAAAAAGCTGAAAAGCCGAGTTTTATAAAGATACTATAGTTTTGTACTACAAAGTACAGTTCAATTGCACCGTAAACGATCGCAGCATTTGCGCTAAACGTGTTATCAAGACAAATGTTGCATTTATAATGAGTAGGCCCGCCTTCTTGCGCTGCTTGCATTCTGTCAGGGAAGTCACACATGCGACTCTGGCGGATGATAATGACCTTATAACTTTGAAGTAATGGTTTAGTGATTACAATTACCTACCTACATGCCAAATTATTATTATGGCCAAACCACAATATCGCGGTCGCGCTTTGACATATTTAGTAGAAACAATGGGCTCTTATGGTGCAATTCGAAATGTAACCTCAGGCGTTTCTGACACTTTTGATCGTAAGTATCGTAAGCTCGACATCAAAGCCATAGTAGAGCAACTCTCCACTTCGTCACGCGTTTGACAGCTATCGCATATCACCTCTACTGTCATTTTTCTAAAATCAATTGGAATTGCTCGCTTTTGTGTAATGTCACACCACGTTTATTTGTTCGATTTGTAGTTACAGGGTAGGTTAGAGTGTAATGTATTTACTCCGAATGGGTGATCTCCAATATATTGCCTTTTACGATTATTTTATTATGGTTTTCTTGCACAAAATAGTAATTTAAACTATGTATTTGTTGTTGTTTTTTTTTAATTTATTTATTAAAATACATTGTTTGTGAAGTTATTTCTCCTAATCATATTTTAATATAAATAAGAAGAGGTACATTTCTACTCTACCTCGTGCAAAGAATTCATATATGTTATTAGAAATTTGATGAGACAATACTTTATCTGTCTACTCAACGCAGAAGCGACATTCCGGATTGCAATTTTCAAGTTCGTGCTTTTGACGCAATTTATGGTAAGTTCAATATAAAGCGTGTATAAAACATGCCAAAGCACACGCGCTCGTCGACGGCGTTATACAATGCGTTCGCTGCCAGAGGTTTGGGCACGCCGCGTCGAACTGCCAAATACAGCCTCGATGCGTGAAGTGCGCAAAGAACCACAGTTCCGAGGAGTGTGCTCTGGGTGTTGACGGAGCATCCGATAGGTCGCAGCTCTCGTGCGTATTATGTGGGAACGTGGGACACACCGCAAACTATCGGGGTTGTCCTAAGTTCAACGAAATTAAAAAAGCAAAATTGGCTCGGCAGCAGAAGGTGGAGGTCAAACGTTCACCTGTGAGGTTTCAAACACCAGCCGTCACGCCCCAAATTTCCTACGCCCAAATGGCGTCAGGTAGGGGGGCTACGGTACAGCAAGCGACTGTTGCTTCTCCGGCTCCGATGCCGAGAACAACGGAAGCTGCACCCAACATGCTAGCCATCTTGCTCGCAATCCAAGGGCAGATGGCTCAGCTGCAAAAGCAGGTTCAAGAACAGGCCAAGCGGGTGGACCAGATCTACGCGTTGCTGCCGGGCCTAACGCAACAGATGCCGTAATGGGTACGTACATGGTGGAGCAAACTTTGAAGACCAAACTCCGGATGTGCTTTTCGCTAGCGAAACTAAGCTAACCGATAAGCACAAACTGGAGTACAATAATTATATTGTTAGAAGAAGAAACCGGCCCAGATCCAAACGTGGAGGCGGTGTCGCGATCTTCATTAAACAGGGTATAAAATTTCACAGAGTGAACAAGGGGGTGTTGCGCAGGTTCCGGGTGTTGGAGGCAGTCGTCGTTTATATCCCGCTCCGCAGTGGAAAGCGGCTGTACTTGGCCTCTGTTTATGCACCTGAGGCTTCACAATCCACCCTATTCATTACAGAGCTCGACACGCTTTTTCGACTTCTGAGGCTGGAATCGGGGGAGAATTATTTTATAATCGGCGGGGATTTCAACGCTAGACATAGAGATTGGGGAAATAATTTGCCAAATACTAGAGGGAACCTACTACTCGATTGGTGGGGTCAGCACGATGTCATGTACAGACTCGGTCTTAAAGCGACGGATAACCCGTCGTTTTCCAGAGGCGGGTCTTATTTGGATCTACTGCTGTACGACGAACGTATACGACTGACAGGTACGAATTTACAAACGCTAAACTGTCTGCGCACATTCGTGTATGACAGCGACCATTGCGGTTTTAGCACCGAAATTACAGTTCCCAACGAAATTGCGGAATTGGAGGAGTTTGTCCAAAGATATTCTTACAACTACAGTAAGACTCGATGGATACGCTTCTCCGCAACTTTGACAAGAGCGCTCTCCTCGAACACGCTCCACCCACCGTCCAATAGGAATTTGTCAAACGAGGAGATCGACAATTACTTAAAACAAATGGACGAGACAATTAAACAAACTATGGACACTACAATACCGCGGTATCGACGTACGACTAACGAAGACCTGTTCCGCAATCCTACTATTGACGCACTGCACCGACAGAAAAGTAGACTTCTGACAAGACTCAAAAACTTGTATAGACAGTTAACTGACCGACAAGACCCGGAGATTAGGACACTGAAGTCGTCGATTAAAAATATTAAAACGCTAATAAAAGAGAATTACAGAATTTCTGTAAGTTTGTATTGGAACAACAAGGTTCGGGCTGTAAACACCAGCAACCCGAATATGTTTCCGCAAATAAATAAACTATTTCGGGAAAAAAATCAAAACGACCTTCAGTGTCTTAAAATAGCCCGGACAACAGACAACGAACGGTTACGATGACGACTTCTTTGTGATCGAGGATCCACAGGAGAAAGTTGAGACCATAGGGGCGACTTTCCAGGAAGTATACAAGGCCATTGATATCATTGGCCCTAATTATGATCTGGACAATCGCGTCTTGGTGCACGACTTCTACATTCGAAATGAAATGGGGAACTGGCGATCCGAAGGCTCTGGTTTCACCCAGTTCAACGACGAAAATATGGCCAATAATGTCATTGCCAGAGAGGGTGACCTACCCCCATTCATTTCGAAGGAAGAACTCCATAAGATCTTCGACACAATCAGGGCTAAGAAATCAGTGGGGACCGATGGTATTCCGAACATCGTGCTTCGACATCTTCCTCTAGAAGCGGTGGACATTTACACCACCCTATTTAATAATGCAATGAATAATGCACATTATCCAGCGCATTGGAAAACGGCGGTGGTCCAACCTATCCCCAAGAAGGGGAAGGATATATCCAATCCGGCGAATCTCCGATCGATAAGTCTCCTTCCGAATATCAGTAAGGTTTTTGAAAAGGTAATCAATAGAGCTCTGTGTAGGTGGGTTGAGGACAAACATATAATTCCGGATAATCAATTCGGTTTTAAGGCGGGACATGATATCTCACATGCCGCGTCTAAACTGGTGTCCGATATCCAATGGAACAAAGGCAAGAAACAGTGCACTGGTGCCTGCCTTGTTGACTTGGAGAAGGCCTTCGACACCGTATGGTTAGAGGGTCTTTTCTATAAGCTGACTCGGTTGGGGATCAGTAAACCACTCTTGTACATTCTTTATAATATGCTAACCAACAGACAGTTCATCGTGAAAAATGGCAATGTGACTTCTATTGGAATATTTCAAATTAAAAATGGTCTTCAGCAAGGCGCGGTCAATTCGCCGATCCTTTTCAACATTTTTACAAGCGACTTGATAGGTTCACTTTCCCATACTATTGCGTACGCAGACGATTTGGTAGCGTACAGAACAGGTCCAAAAATCGAGGTCATTAATACTCTCTTGCAGCGTGACTTCGATAAGATAAGACGATTTTGCGATGACTGGAAGTTGAAAATCAACTTTCAGAAGTCGGAAACCATTCTCTTTAGGACGCCGTTGTCTGGAGCCTCTAGGGATACCAGAAAAAATTGGCGAAAGTTCTCTATCGTTGGACAACACGGACAACCTCTTGCCTGTCGAAATGTAGTCAGATACCTTGGAATCTGGCTAGATCAGTTTCTGTATTTTGGCAAAAATGTAGATGCTGCTCTGGCCAGAGCTAAAGGTGCTTTTGCCCTTACAAAGAGACTGTTTTATAGCAGCCAACTCGATGCGAGGGTAAAGGTAATCTGCTACATGGCCCTTATCAGGCCCATGCTGGTATTTGGTTGTCCCGTGTGGTTCAATGTACGAGCAAGCTTAATGGAAAAGATTCAGGTGTTTGAGAGGGCTTGCCTTAGGGCCTGTCTTCGCTTGTACAGAACCCCAGAGTCGGAGTACAAAAAATTTTATCCTAATGAGGTCCTTTACAACAGGGCGAACCTAATATGAGTGGACAACTTCGTAATTAAGCTGACTCGAAGGCACATTGCAAGAGCAATGTCGTCGACGAATAACCTGATATCTGGGGCTTACTACCCCAATTACCTTTACCACGAGAGTGTGCGTTTTGACGGCTTCGTTCCACCGGAAGCATTCCTCTACCTAGATCAGAAAGGGTTGATCCAGGATAGATCAGCGGTGCCGTTAATTTTCCATGTCGCTCGGACAGCTGGGGACAGGCGACTCAACTACAACAGAGACGTCGCACACGGCAGTGTGGATCGCCTCAGGTTCAGTAGGGCGGTGGGGAATCGCGATAAGAGGGATGTCGTTCGGCAGCACCAGCATTTCTGGTGGTTGAATGATGGAGAAGATGATTCGTCGTCGTTTCCGTCAATTACGGACCAGCCTCACTAATGAGGCAGAGCTGACCAATCTGTTTTCTCTGTAAACAGCGATGGCCGGCTTACATAGGTTTAGGTTAGCATTTAAGAAACATATACATATATCAGTGTATACAAAGGTGTATACTGATATATGTATATGATTGTGTATAACGACTATGTGTGTTTATGTGTATTGCACAGTTAGTTTAGGTAGGCTAAGGTTTATTTTAAGTTAGATACTAAGTTTTTATTAAAAATAAAAAATTATGTCCATATGCTAAGCTTTGTTAACAAATTTTTTTCTTAGCTTTAAGTATACAAAATAAATAGTTTTAAGAAAATGTAAATGAAGTCGAAAGACATAGTTATAAGAATTTAGAGTAGCTTAGAGTGCCTGTGTGGGGCCAGTAAGTTAGTGTAAGATTATTAAGTAATTGTAAGCTAGCATTTAAGCATTTTTTGTTAGAATGTAAGAGTTAGTGTTAAGAAAATAAAATGCATATAAAACTAAACTAAAACTAGCACACGCGCTCGAACGCGACATTGTGGTTTAGCCATTATTATTATACATTATATTAAATATATTTAAGGAAATAAAGCAACTTTAAAGCGAACATAATAATATACCCTTTGTTCCATCCGGGTTTAGGAAAATAATTACTTATTTTTTACTGTAGTATACCTACGAAGGTTCGATTATTATTATTTCCCAATACCTTCTCTGAAACCCCGTTTCACAACTATAGGGTTTTAATTTTATATTATATCCACCGTCTTGGACCGTCCACCTTAATAACGAAACCCTTATAAATTTTTAGGTTTATTTAGCCCATTTCACCCACAAGGGGTTAATTTTGAGAAAATTAAGGAATACGTGGTTGCTTAATTGTTTTTAGGAGTACTCCTATGAAGTTGTAAGTCGAAATGAAACTTGATTTATTTTTCCATGCAAAATTTTAACCCCCATTTCACCCCTTTAGAAGTTATATTTAAAAATATCCGTCCTTATTCCTTGGTGTGGCCGTGGTGTAGTGGTACTAGCAATCGCTTCTCACTCGGAGGGTCCAGGTTCGAATCCTGCCCATGGCAAGTCAGTTTTTCATTTGTGTAATTGGAACTCAGACAGAAAAATTCTGCGTATGAAGGCATAACACTGACACGTAGATTTGGCTGTTGTAGAGTTTCAGGCACAGAAAAAAAATATTGTGAATTATACCTCGAATCACTCTGAGTGAAGAAAAACTCTCCTTCCTATTCGGACTCACACGCCTGGAGACCATATATCGAAACCAAACATACCTGAGTTTCAAACCACTACAAAACAATTTTCCTTCCTCCTCCTTCTACATTTCCGCCGGCGCCTTGGCAACAGTAAAAGGGTATCTAACCCCTTAGGCGCGCGTAAATTATAAAAAAAAAAACAAAATTGTACACATCATAAGGGGAACTATTGTGCAAATTTTCAGCTTTCTAGGTCCAAGGCTTTGGGCGGGGCTTTGATGAGACAATGAGTGAGTCAGAACTTTTCTTTATATGTTATATATTGAAAGGATAATACGAATAGCCGGGAGGCCATCAGGGTTAGAAGAAAAATTTTCTCTAAATTTTGCTGTGTCTTATAATACAACGATTGATATGTTTAATGAGATGAATGATGTTTGTGGAGCGTTTCTTATATACTCGTAGCTGAAAGTTCGGGTATTTATTTTCAAAAAAGATTTATTAAAATGACATGCAAGGAATGCAATAGTTTTTGGTTATGCAAAAGATTCAGTGACAAATTTAAGAGTTGAAGGGCTGCGACTTTTTTTGGTATTAGTGAATCGGTAGAAATGAGTTTAAATTAAATCACATACGGCGGAAATACTCAAGGTAAAGAGAACCACGAAGCCCTCAAAAACATTTGTATAAAAATCTATAGTTACTGTACTTGAAATCAGATCGGGTTGTTAAGAATTTATACTGCAACTTGTTTGTTCTTACGGAAAGAGCGCGACTTGTTCTATCAGGGCGGAGATGAAAAGGGCTGCTTTAGAAAGAATATGGAACCGATTGTTTAAAGCAGAAGAAAATTAAGCAGGCGGAGTATTAAAATATCATTACAGATAATGAAAGACACACTCGAATTAATGCCATTAAAGCATTTGTTCAGACTGAAAGAATGATCATAGAAGGGCTTCTACGGAGAAAAGAAGTGAAACAGTACTGCTCTGTCATAACACTGGATGTTGAGGTATTTCTTACATTTTTTCAGAAGTTTATTTTTATTATTTACTTTATCCAATAGATCCCCTGTCACCCATCTTTTCAATCGTTTCGGCCTACTATTTGTTTTGACAAATGTAGGTTTAGAACTCACGAGAAAAGTTCCCAGTTTATTTATAAATTTTGGATGGATCCCTTTCAAATAAACATCATCTCAAAATTCGAATTGAAGAAAAGTGTTTAGTTTGACGAAATCAATTTGTTAAACAGAAAAAAGGAGGTTTCGACAACTTTCTTTACACTTCTGTGTATATATATGGTATATTAAGTATTATGTAAGTTCATTCTTTAATCGTTGTATAAACAAACTTCTCTCCCTACACATAAATTGTACTCGTATATAGCATCATATTTTCCATTACCATATACCATATTTCGGTGTCAAATTCATTATAATTCAAAGATAAGTGTTTTTTTATTTTATTTTAAAACGCTGTAGCTTATTTTATCTATGTATTGTAGTGAGGTAACCTTAGCGATTTTGAATCATATTACATGTATTTATCAAACAGTAATAAGCCACACAACGCTTGCAAAAAATCAGTATTTGAATACGTCTCAAGTGGTGCAATATAACCGTGACCGTGAAAATTTCAGATAATATTAGAACGGTAAATACGACCCAGAAATAAATTAAACAAGAAAAAGAATATGTGTGAGGGTAATTTACAATAAGCTATATATATGTATGTATATGTATAACTCATATAAAAATATGAAAACTGATAAGAAATTAACTCAACAAATTTTATAGAAGGCATCTGCGTTCCTCAACAGGGACGGCATACCTGCTGAAGGAATTTCAAAAAAATGGTAGAACTGCTTGGGTAGTGATAAAGCCCTTATGTGCGCCAACTTGTGACATAGAACACGAGATACTACTTGGAAGATTGTCCCATTATTGGAGAACATTACTCTCCATTCTACGCCCGACTATCAATCTTTCAAGCGCAGAGCAAAAGACATCCATGGTTAGGTTCAGAAAGAACTCAAGATGCAGTGATAACGTACAGATAGTCATACAGACAGATATCGAAATGTTTTCTTTCACCAGTTTAGGTTTTCTTTCTTTGGCTAAACGAAGAGTTATGTTATAGGTCCAGCGTCGTCACAGCCTGCGTGAGTGAATGCAAAGTATAGATTCATACGAAACAATGGCAAATTCCCCATCCATTCAAATAAGGTTTCGGCTCCCAACAATCCAGTTCTCCTGGCGAATCAACGCGAAAAGTCCGGAAACACCAATGTGTAGAAAATGTACGTGTCCATCCTGAAATAAATTCAAAAATTCTTCCAACTTCCAAAATAGTTTAAGCTTTGTAGGCAGTAATTTTTCAGGCAAAATAATTTTATAAGTAAACGTGCCTTTATACGGGTTCCAAACTAGTCCAAAAACCTTAGTGCACTGCGATGAATTAATATGTGAATTAATTTCTCTACGATCGATCTCTCACCCAACATTTTGAAACCCACTTGCTGAGCTCTAGACCTCCACTGGATTGCAATTTTGATATATCTTTCTTCAACTCCAGTGTCCCTGATAACGGATCAGTCCCTGTCATAAGATCGTCGACATACATATCATTGAAAGTGGCATGCGATGCAAAGGGGAACTGGTGTTTAAAAGCAATTACTACTTGGCGGTGAACTTTCATTGACAAAAAGGCAGCTGGAAAGGTGTCATCACATATGGTACGTCACAGTACCAAACCGGAAATGTGAAAGTGGACTTTCTCCACGCAATCTACTAGAAATCATAATGTTTCGGAAGCTCCCAAGCTTATCGAAATACGTTGACGATGTCAGCATGAAAAATTTCGGAGTACCTACATGAAGCATTTCATTTTGACTGCAATTTTTGATATCCTTATTCGAAAATATGACATCATAATGACGTAGGCTCAATTTCATTATTTTGAGGTCGCTCCATATGTCCCAAATCCAAATATCCTCTCATAAACTTGTAATATTCCGACCCTAGGCCTTCAACCGTGCGTTAAAGCGAGTTCCTTTGCCGAAAAGTCTAGATGGGGCTCCAGATATACTTACTCGTAATATTAGAAAACTTCCCATTGTCTTAACGAAACGCAAGTTCTACCAATTATGTACTTATTATCTGGCATTCGAGTAAGGGTCTGAACCAATCTTCACTTGGTTTCTAAAAGATTTTATGCGAAACATCCTCAATTTCCCATGAAAATGCTTCAAGGTTAACACCTGCATGAAAGGAAATTATAGGTGCTCCTAACAAACAACCCGTTATAATCCAATTATTGTCTAATATTGTAATAAGTATGTGTGTAATATGAAATGCGCAGCGTACCTCTAGTATTAAGGTAGAAATTAAGAAACTGTATTGTAAAGAAGAGAGAACAAAAGAGAGAAAGAAGATGTACAAGAAGAGAAACTTCATACTGAAATAAAGACTAGTTGATCTCCTACCAACAATTGATAGGGACTTGCAAAATTATTACTGGTGTCAGAAGTGAAAGTGACAAAAAAATAAATAAAAAAATTCAGTGAAATTCTAAGATTTTAAAAGTGAAAAGTCGTCATCATGTCACATGAAATGCGTGCACCAAAACCGCTAGACGTCACAAATATTGGTATTTCATGGCCAATTTGGAAACAAAAATTTTATGTTTGGCTCAAGGCCACAAAACGGGATGTCGATCAACAAGAAGATCAAGTTGCTGCATTCTTGTCAATTGGTTAATTGGAGATGAAGGACTTAACATATATAATACAAAGTTTCCAAATGATGGTACACCGAACGAAATGTACGGTATTACTCGAAACAATGAAGGTCAAGTGACCATACGGCGTAATTTGTCAGTGGTAATAAAAGGATTTGATAATTATGCCACACCAAAACGAAATGAATCGATGGAGCTCTTCAAATTTATGGCAAAGTTTTGCCGAATTCGAAACTCAATTACGGAAACAAGCATTGTTTTGTGAATTTAAGTGCACATGTGGTGTTTCATACGAGGAGAAAATGTTGCGATGCATGATTACAACCGGTGTAGCTGATCGTAAGCTGCAAACAAAATTATTGGATGATACGTACACATGACACTTTAACAAAAGTTATTGACACATGCAAATCATTTGAAGCAACGGGAATTCATAAGAAACTTCTCGAAGCACCGATCACAATGGTTAATCAAATTGAAGATACCAAAACGAGTAATGTCGACAAAATCAGCGGTGGAATTGATACTAAACAAATTAACCAAAGGAAAAAATGTTTTGCCAAAGGTCAGTGTTTCAAATGTGGTGCCAATGGATGGACACGTCAGCATAAATGTGTTTCGTCGACATCAGAAGAAGTACACAACCGGATGCAGCCAATATTTGCGTGAATTGGAGCAATTCACAAAAAGGTACGTTGCACATAATAAAAAAAATTGAATACAAGCAAATTAGGGAATTATTTTCTAGCATATTGTGATGAACGTTGGATCAAAAAGTATTATTATTATTATTATTATTGGCCCGGGTCTACCTCGGACAACTTTATTAAGCTTATTAACAAGCAAAACTTAAAACTAGACTTAAAAACTAACAAAGATATACTTAACCTAATAGGGCGAGGAGAAATGGTGGACGGGGGAGATGTTAAGGGAGTGGCATATTGAGCAGCGCTGTTTTTATTTCTTTTTTGCTGCTATTTAGGTCAAAGACTTCGGCGTAGTTGTTCGTTATACGCAACATTCTGGATATGGGTTCAAAGTGACCGTAGTTGGTGCGGTGAGTTCGGATCAGGAAGAGTGGGACAGATCTTAGATTACGGGGATTGGGAGTGAATGCAATATTTTGCGTTATTGTCGAGCAGTCGATATTTCCAGTCAGTAACTGGTGGATAAAAAGTACATCAGCGACTTCACGACGTTTTTTTAGGGTATGCATGCTAATTAGTTTTAGCCTATTTTCATAGGGGGGTAATCCATATGGATCGGCCCAAGGTAGACCACGAAGTGCAAAACGGATAAACCTGCGTTGGACTGCTTCTATTCTTTAAATGTGAGTTAGTTTATAGGGTGACCAAACTTGGCTGCAATATTCGAGAAGAGGCCTTACAAAAGTAATGTACAGGGACTTTGTAACGTAAGGGTTGGAAAATTCTTTTGACCAGCGTTTGATAAAGCCGAGTGAAGAGTTAGCTTTATTTATAATGCTGTCAATATGTGAGTCGAAATTCAATTCTCTATCACAAATTATACCTAGATCCCGTACTTGGGTAGTGGAAGGAATAGGCTCATCGCAGATGAAGTAGTTTCTTGGAGGGGGAGGTAGACGTTTACGGGAATAGGTTATCGCTTGGCATTTGCTGACATTAAGCTCCAAAAAGTTTTGCTTGCACCATACCGAAAACTTAATCAAGTCATCTTGCAGGCAATGGGAGTCAGAAGGCAATGAGATGACTTTGGAAATTCTCATGTCATCAGCGAAAATAGAAAGATTAGAGTTAGTTAAAATTAAATTTATATCATTAATTGTGAGGATAAAGATGATAGGACCAAGGTGACTACCCTGAGGGACACCAGATGTTGCTTTAATGGGTTCGGATATTGAAGATCTGAAGATGACCCTGTATTCTCGGTCTTCTAAATAGGATTTGGTCCATGCCACAAAATGAGGGGAAAAGCCAAGCTTTTTTAGTTTAAAGATGATAAGTTGGTGAGAAATTTTATCGAATGCCTTGCTGAAATCTGTGGAAATTGAATCGACTTCATCACCGTCTTCTAAAGCATGAAGAGTCCTAGAGACGAACTCTGTTATGTTAGTGGTCGTTGATTTACCTTTCATGAAGCTGTGCTGATTTGTGCAGATAGTTGGCCTACAGTACGGAAGCAGTTGTTGATAAACTATGCTTTCAAAAAGTTTGGGTATGCAAGAGAATTTCGCTATGGGCCTATAATTATCGACTTCGACTTTACTTCCTTTTTTATGAATAGGGATAATGTAATATTCCTTCAATAGGAAAGGGAAAGTACCTGTTGAGACAGACAAGTTAAATAGAGCAGCAAGAGGAGGACCGAGATGGGTAACACACTCTTTTATTACAATAGCCGGAATTCTATCAGGGCCGGACGAGAAATCATCTTTAAGTTTGGTAATGTTTTCAGATACCAAAGTTGTTGTTATATTTAGTGAAATGGCTGACGCCTCAGGATAGTTTCTCATATAGCTAAAGTAGCTAGGATCGGGTTCAGCTGTTTTCTTAGAAAAGGATTTGTTAAAATGAGAGGCAAAGAAATTTGCAATGGTTTTTGGGTCGGCAGAAGATTCACTAAGAAATTTAAGAGTAGATGGGTAGCCGTCTGACTTTCTTTTGGTATTAATAAACTGGTAGAAGCGTTTAGGGTCCGAGACTAAGCTAAATTGCATGCGGTAGAGGTATTCAAGGTAAAGAGACTCACAAAGTTCAGAAAAACGATTATATACCGATCGATAATTACTGTAGTCGGAATCAGATCGAGTTCTTAAGAATTTGTGCCACAACTTGTTTCTGTTATTACGGAGAGAGCGCAACTCATTGTTGTACCAGGGAGGAGCAGATATGCAGTCCTTTCGGAAGGTATACGGAACCGATTGGGCAAATTAACGAATAGAACGTTGATAGGGCAAGATCAATGTTAGTGGTCTCACCAATAAATTCAAAGTTAATGTTGCTGATGAGGTTTTTAAGTTTGTTAAAGTCGGTTCTACGGAAGTCAAATGAGAATGAATTTTCCGAATCGACACATGTGTTGCCATTTTCATATGAATATATAATTGACAAGGGGGGATGAAGGCGGTCTAGTTTAGAAAGAAGATGATCACTCCTATAAACGACACAGTTATCTGAATCCGATGTGAAGACAAGGTCGAATTGTCTGTTCATTGTGTTAGGTATTCCACTAATCTGATGCAGACTTGAGTTGGTTAGGCAGTCCACCATCAATATTTCTATTTCAGATGTCGAATTACGAGAGACAAAATGAGACGAATCATCGGATGGCTCCCATATAAGGTGAGGGAGGTTGAAATCTCCTACTAGAACAATGCAATCTTCAGGTTGTGCATCCTCAGTCAAAAAATCAACTGCGTGAACTACAGGTTGATAAGACTCAATGGGTTGAGATGGGTGAATGTAGCAACAAAGTACGTAAAGACATCGTTTGGGGAGCGTAATGTTGGCGCATACTAACTCAAAGTTTTCAGTGTGGGGAATATCGACAGAAGTTGAGTGAAAGCAGTTCCGGATTGCTAGTAAAACACCGCGGCCATAAGGATTATCAGCTCTTTCAAATCCATCTTTTCGAAAAACGTTGAAATTTGGAGGAAACAGCTCATGGTTTTTAATGTCTGGAATTAGATTTGTTTCAGTAAGAGCAATTAGGTCATAGGGAAACTTTTGAGAATTGAGATATACCGAGGAGATTTTAGAGCGCAAACCTCTTACATTTTGGTAGTAAATGGACAGGCATTGTGGACTGGAGGATACAGATTTCAGTTTGTTAGGAACTGTAATAGTTTTTAAAATTTGAACGAGTTCTTTGCAAATGGGAAAGACGTTTGGAGCTGACATGCGAAGACAACGTAGAAAGATCATTATGAACTTCGTCGGAAGAGATGTCGAAACTCTCATGGTAGCGAACGAAAATTTGCATTAATTCCGCTGACTTAATAGGAAGACCTTCTCGTTGAATCGAAACCATTATGTTGGTTTTGGTTATGCCATCAATGCAAACGGAGTTGGGTTTGTCGTGTAAGTAGGCAAGGTAGAGCCGAACATTTTCATAAATGCGGTGGTCTCTCAAACGAGATACTACATAACGACTGTCATCATTCATATCAGAAAATTTTTTAGTGAGTTTGACAGTTGGTGGAAGGAGTGAGTCAAGGTATTTTGGGTGAGAATCGGAGGCACGAGCGGATGATGAAGGGACAGGATGGTCAAGCACCCCAGAACTAGAATCTTGACTAGTGAGGGGGGTTGGATCAGGTGGATTGATAGATGAAGATGAGGAATGGGTGGTTGGGTTTAGTATATGGGAACTAATAAAATTAGGATATTTGTCGGATGGGGCATTGTTAGTTGGAACTTGGGTAGAAGGCGCAGGAGCAAGGTTGAATGAAACTCTGTTTTGAAGCGGCTTTAAAGATTTGGTGAGGGGAGGGAGAGAATTTGGTGTAGCGACTTTGGTGTTCTTTTTAGATGGTGCAAAGGGGGGAAGGAGTGAGGAGAATCTTGGAAAGATATTGGTCTTAAATGACCAGTTTGAGTCGGGATGTTGATGGGATGAGGCAGAATTGTTCGGGCTATGTTTTCTTTTAATAGTAAACTTATTATCTACCATATCCTTCCGTTGGGTGATGACCATCTTTTCCGTTATTGGTATGCCGTCCGATGATTTGAACATCCAATCGTATTTAGTGGGTATAAGTATTTCAAAACACTGGCCGTTTTTGCTCTTGACTTTGCCAACTTGTTTACATTTGACGTCTTGTATACCGAATTTACTCCTAAAAATGGCTTTGATCCAGGACGGGCTTGCGTGACGTGGGGCAGCTTGGAGGAAGAAAGTCGACAGTTCCGGTTTTTTGATCGCTTCAAAATTCATTTTATTTAATTTTTGAATTCTGTTGGTCCATTCGGGGAGAGTCCAGGATGTCCCAAAAGCCCTAATTATTGGCAATGGTCTTGGGTCGGGATTGGTGATCGAAGTTGCATTTATCGTCGAGGGTTGAACGGGAGCTTCGGTGGTAGCGGCTATTGAATGAGTAGGGGCTGAAGTGGTTGAAGGTGATGTATATAGCTCGTCGTGCAAGGATTTGTTACTCGGGCTTACTGCAGATGGAGGCGCATCCGGCTTACTAGAGATGTGCTTTAATTCCTCCAATATCTGCATCGTGGTTGATCTAGTGGATGCAGCTTCCTCACTAAGAAAATTGAGGTCATGTTGGATGGATCCGATGTTTTCGGTATGTTCAGCATGCTTGAGATGTAGAAGAGTTGATTGGTCAGCCAATGTTGACATAATTTTTCCCAACTGAGTTGAAGTTGACTGAATCGCTGGTAATGTGTTTGAGCAGAGAGACTTATCGGAATCTGCTAATTTATTTGATTTTAGAGTGCAGGGATTGAACAGCTGATTTTATGGCGGTTATGCTGTTATCGATCGAACAGTTTAGATTGTCATGGCTCTCTGAAATGAGTTTAGTTAAATTGTTACTGCTGAATTGAATTTCGCATTTCAGCTCTGCAATCGAGTCTGCAAGCCCAATTAGTTGCTGGTTATTACATTTTATAGCCAGCATTATATGTACCAGGGAGATGGTCCGGCACTCTACACAAAAAAAGCTGAATATGCGCTTATACTCTTCGAGATGAGTTTTAGCGTTTCTGCTCAAGCCAATGCATATGGGATGGAATTTCTTTCCACATATCACATTACATGTAACCATTTCCACTGTGTTAGTAGGTAAAGCGCAGTCAGTAAATCCACAGGAAGACATGATTAAATTATTAGCAAGTAGGTTATTAAGTATTATTATAATTTTTTTTTTTTTTTTTTTTTAAGACACTGTGTTTTGATGACACTGAGAATGAAGTCACTGTGTTTTGATGACACTGAGAAGTTATGGTGTAAGTGAATGGGAACAGGTAATGTGGTTCGAATGGGGTCAAACACGATACCAAAAAAGAAAAAGTCAAACAGAAAACAATTATTCACAAATTATCGCGGAGCGAAATTAAAACACGTCCGAACTTGACGGTGGGTAAGAAGACTGAAGAAGTATAAAGTAGGATCAAAAATTGTAGAATTTTTAATGGATACGGATGCCGGTGTTAGCTGTATTCCAATTGCTATTGTAGAGAGCTTGAAAATGATTCCACCAAAAAATAAATTAGAAGATCTTGTGTTGAATGATTACAATAAAAATAAAATTCGAACTTTTGGTCTAGCTTCAATAAAATGTTTTGATCTTGAAACGAAAACTGAACATGAAATTTCATTTGTTGTTGTTGAAAATAAGTGCTCTCCCATACTGGGGTTAAAGTCTTGCGTTGATCTTGGTCTTATTAAGCGCTCTGATATAAATGAGCTATCTCTACCTGTTTCGGATAATGCGACGTAAAAATTCATCGAACGTCATACTAATGTTTTCAGTGGTCTCGGAAATTTTCCTGGCGAATCGAAAATATTTTTGAAAGCGGGCTCACAACCAAAACTACAATATCGTAAACGTTTTCCTTATGCCTTGATGGACAAACTTAAGTATGAACTTAAAAGAATGGCAAGCGAGAAAATTATTTCCCCTGTTGATTATCCGACAGACTGGGTCAATAATTTACAAATAGTAGAAAAATCAAATGGTGGGCTTCGTCTTTGCTTAGATCCGAAACCACTCAATGAATGTATCAAACGTGAACACTTTCATATTCCAACCATTGATGACCTAACGTCAAACTTGACTAATGCAAAGGTGTTTACTGTAATTGATCTCACCAGTGGGTTCTGGCACATGTCTTTGGATAAAGAATCGTCAGACCTTACGACATTCATGACTCCATTTGGTCGTTACAAGTTCAATCGACTTCCTTTTGGCCTAAATTGTGCGCCTGAGATGTTTCAGCATAAAATGGTTCAGTTATTTGGAAACATTCCTGGAGTTCACATCTATTTCGATGATATCTTGATTTTGGCTCCATCGTTCGAAATACATGACGAAATAATGGAGAAAGTAACGCAACGTGCACGTGAATATAATGTCAGATTTAATCCAGAAAAGATTCAATACAGACAATCTTCAGTCAAGTTTATGGGACACGTTATTTCACATAATGCTATTAAAGCCGGTCGTAAATATTCTGAAGCAATTTTACAAATGCCGCGGCCAAAAGACAGGGCTGATGTGTTTCGTTTCCTTAGTTTGCTAAAATACATTGGTAAATTTGTTCCAAATCTTACTGTGAAGACCGCCCAACTTAGCAATTTAACTCGAAAAGATGTTGATTTCGTATGGACTGCGCGACATGAAAAAAATTCAACAATTTAACTGGTCTAGTTTCTTCTGAGCTAGTTTTGGCTACGTACGATCCCAAGAAAAACGTCACTGTTCAAACCGATGCATCCAAAGATGGACTTGGTTGTGCGATTATCCAAGATGGAAAACCAGTATCTTTTGCATCACGTACGCTGACAAAGAGTGAACAAAGGTGGGCCGAAATCGAGAAAGAGTTCCTGGCCAATGTTTTTGCCTGCCAACGGTTTCATTACTTCCTTTACGGACGTGAATTTACAGTGCAAAGTGATCACAAGCCATTAGAGACACTTGTTAAGCGGGATATCGATGACGTTACCATGCGTCTTCAGCGAATGCTAATGTTTTTACTTAAATATCCTCAAATGACTGTTAAGTATACACCTGGCAAAGAAATGCTTATTGCAGACTGCCTTTCACGGGCACAACTGGCCGAAATAGATGAATTTCAGGGTCTGGCTGAAGTTGTTCACATGGTGATTAACAACATTTGCATTAATGATGAAAATAAGCAAATGTATCTCAAGGTACTTGACGAAGATGAGAAATATTCACGTATTAAGAAATACGTTGATCATTACCTAGTTATCTTCAACTGGATGATGTGAGCCAGCACTTCTATAAGCTGAAGGATCAAATTCATGTTGAGAAAGGCATGTTGTTGCTAGATTTTCGATTAGTTATACCCCAGAAATGCAAAGGCAGATTGCAAATTGGCTACGTGAAGCACATTTGGGAATTGAAAAGACACTTACTAAAGTCAGTCAACTGTTTTATTGGCCTGGTACGAATGAACTGATCAGGGAGAAGGTGCAATCATGCACTGTTTGTGAAAAGTTCACCCGAAATGTTCAAAAAGAGCTGTTAACTCAAGAAAGAGCCAAGTATCCGTATCATATTGTTGGTATTGATATATTTGATTATGCTGGTCGTCCATTTATTTCTGTCTATGACTCATATTCAAATTATTTGGTTGCAATTGAACTTAAAAATATGACTCATATTATTGAGTCTCTCAATGATGTTTTCTTCAAAATCGGTTTTCCAACTATTATCAGATGTGACAATAGTCCATTCAATTCTCGACCGTTTGAACAATTTGCTTCTCAATACAATATTAAATTTCAATTTTTAAGTCCTCGTTATCCTCAGAGCAACGGATTGGCAGAAAAGGGCGTGGCCATTTCTAAAAATATTCTAATGCGAATGTATGAATCAAATGATTTTCGGTCATATCAGTATCGTATCCTTGAATACAACACCACTCCTGTGGCTAGTATGAAGTTTTCACCGTCGGATTTGTTCTTTGGACAAACAAAAACCCCTGTGTCGAGCGCTCTATTGACCAGAAACAACCTAGTGGAAGATCATGTACAGGAAAAAATTAATAATAAGAAGAAAACACAAGCTTATTATTTAATCGGTTGGCTAAGAAGCAGCCAAAATTAAATATTGGTGACTTAGTAATTTTTAAAAAAGACTCGAAGCAATGGCATTACGGAAATGTGGTTGGCATCGCTAGTAATGGTTCCTATATCATTAAGGATACACTTGGAAAACTTTTCCGACGAAATCGTCGTAATTTGGCGAAGACTCGCAATCAAGACTTTGACCCAAGTGAACTTTTACTTGAAGATGAAACGTTAACAACTGAAAAGATGCCAAAACAAGCCATGATTGTTTCACCTGTAGATTTAAGTCTAAATCATAATGATGATGCTAACACGAATGAATTATTTGATTCTTTTAATAGTTTTCATAGTATATTTTCTGATATAGCGATATAGGACAACCAAGTGTAAATGATTCAAGGGAATCTGAGCATGAGACATCTCATAGCAGTTTAAGTCCATCACCACCCTTAGTTCAAACAAGAAGTGGCCGTATTGTAAGACCACCTCAGAGATATGGAATAAATGATTAGGAATCTAAAAAAAACAAAAACATAGAAGCGTGTAATAAGTATGTGTGTAATATGAAATGCGCAGCGTACCTCTAGTATTAAGGTAGAAATTAAGAAACTGTATTGTAAAGAAGAGAGAACAAAAGAGAGAAAGAAGATGTACAAGAAGAGAAACTTCATACTGAAATAAAGACTAGTTGATCTTCAACCACCAATTGATAGAGACTTGCAAAATTATTACAAATATACAACGATCCTTCTTTCCTCAGCTGAATGGTGACCATCTCACAGAATACTCCAAGCCTTGTCAGCTCCTCATAGTATATAACCTGCTGTATCGGATCCCACATCTGCTAGCTAAAGATCTTCGAGAAAAACTATGGAGTGTGTGAGGTTATTTCTTAGGTGCTTATATAGTAGCCTCCATTTTAATAAAGTGTGGACTAATGCAAGATTTTAATATTGAATTAAGAGCACCTTGAGTCACACCAGCTTCAACCGACGAAATTTCAAATTGGCAACTAGAAGATACATTACAAAACGAACAACAATTTCTAACACAATTACTGCTCTCTACCGAAGTGCGACGCGAATTAACCGACATTGAAACAAATTCAAGGCACTGAATTTGACCTTGCATTTTGAGCATAACAGATTCACTACAACTAGTGTTTTCATGTTCGTTGTATTTGTTGAACAAGATCTGTTTACTACACTAATGGGCCTTAGATCACTCCTTAAGCACTACAAAGTTCTTCTAAAAATCTAGAAGATCTTCGATAGTACTTGTAGATTTCTCCGAATTTTTTCTTTTAATGCCCAAGTTTTTCGAGTCTCTGAATTGATTATATTAAACAGCAAATAAATAAGCCACTGATCTCTGCTGCCTTAAGTGCCTTTAGACTACGAATAACCTCATCCGATGTGTCAACAAGTTTAGCTAAGCGACCGCCGTCCCCCGAACAAACGCTTGTCAATTTAAAAAAGTTTAGTAAGCGCATTAATGCCGTAAAACAGCTTATCATGTCGGCGTTTTAGTTTCTCTCAAGGAAGCAGAAAATGTAAGTCCGAAACGTTTATATAATTAAATGTATCTTCGTGTAAGGCCGATTTCAAATGTTAACATTTTTGAGCACCGGGATGTCTAGCATTGCAGTCCACAATTTACTCGAACACATGACGAGAATCTGGCCATTCATGATAACCACTGTAAAATGGTGTTTCATTCATGAACTGTAACATTACCGTCGATGTATCTTTAATGCTAGTGCTAAAGGAAATCACCTGTTCCAACTTATGACAGAGTCAACTAATTCCCTAAGCAAGTGTTTTGAGCTTCATCACGTACCGAAACTACTTCTTTTATACGTTTTCGAAGGGCACATTCCATCGTAATAAATTTCGATTCTACGATCTCGAACTCGGCTTCAGGAAACCCAGAACTTCAGAACTTCAGAATGCAACTTGAGAAGAGCCGACTGGATATAAGAAATGTCTTTCATGCTTTCTCTAATCTCTCTAACTGTTTTTTAAATTTTAAAAATAATTTTATTGAAATTTGACAATTCACTGATCAAGACCAGCAATGTAAACTATGGTGAAATGCCTTACATTACATTAAGCTGGCAGACATGATCTGGGTACATTAGAGTACAGATAATGACTCTCGTCTAAGGCAATAACTTTATCGAAACATATTATGTCTCTAATTCAAAATAAGGTTACGAGTTTGGAACTTACACGCTAAACTTTGCATTACTTAAGCGAACCTTATAGAGTAAAGGCACTTGACACCTTCATAAGGTGTCTCAAAGGTTATCTTCCTAGGCACCTGGACATAAGAGAACCGGGATATTTACCTACTGCCTTCAATCTCTGCCAAAAACTCGAGAACCAGCTGTTTCGATCCAACTATACAAATCATAGTACTTCAACAACGCGAAGACCACCTTCAATTCCAAAAATTCATCCACGACTCTTTTCAGGCAACTAAAATCACGTAAGTTGAGTGGTTGCCTAGAATACAACAACAAGCCCAACAACTAATAATTTAGTCTCCCCCTTAAACGTTGGATGCCAGCAATGGAGCGAAATAACCACTGAACCCAAACATCTGTTTTTCTCTCTCTGTCCCATTTTTCTAAAAATTTAACACGTGCTCAGATATTGTAAGTACATATTAGAAAAATTCAGGGTTAGGTTCACAGAAAAAACATACGTCTGTTCGATAAGTACAATTTTATTTAAGTAATTCAAAAAGAGTGAAAAAATAAGAATAAATGCCAAATGCAATTGAAGGCAATGACAACTATCGCAGTTGGGTTGCCAATGTGCTTTTCTAAAATATATAGTTTTATTTCCAACAAACTCCGCCTCAACACAAGTGCTAACAAAATAGATAAATTATTTGAATTTAAAATTAATAAATTAGCATTGTTTCACAGAAAAAATTTAAATATAAATAAAATCAATTATTCAAAGTCCATTAACCGAAAAAGTTATACAATTCAAGTAAGTAACTCATTTTACAGAAAATGTAACCTTTAACATTTCACAATCTGGTTTATATTTCTTCAATGACAAAGTTTTAGTGAATATGTCTGCAACATTCTAGGCAGATTTTTTTTAATTTTAATTTCACCAGATATAAATTGTGCTCTTATAAAGCGTTGTATTCTTCACCGCGAATTGAGCACTTTAATTGTGGCACAGGATTGTTGAAGCCACCTTAACGTACTAGTCAAAAGCCATTTCATTTAACAGGCTATTATGAAATGAAACTTCTTTTACGCCTTTGCACGTTCCAATCTGTTCAGCTTCCATCGTGCTTAAGGAAACATTATGCTGTGTTTTGGACTCCATTTATTTTCGTCAGAGGGTAAATAATTTAACATACCTTTGAACTTTAGTTTGATGTATCTAAGAACCTAAGCTGTGCGTGCACTACTGAGTTCTTAAAAAAAATGCAGAGTTTTAATTTGTGCGTTGTTCGTCGTTTGTTGTTCGATGCTTGTTGTTGTGATTATTCACAACATTCTGGGGCCGGCTTAAATGGACGTCACGCAGAAGTCTGATTCATCAAGTTTTCAGGTTGTAGAGAGTTCAATGCTATGTAGCTGCGTGCTTGTGGTTTTACCTGGTTTGTTCTTGAAGAATCGCGTTCTTATGTTTATAACTATGAAAATAAATGCAGCTATAAAGAGCAGTGTCGTAACAGAGCCGATGGTGGTGTAATGTTTTATCTTGTGTGTCTTCAGTAACAGCAGCAATTTTTCCTGACCTTGTTAGACTTCAAGAGCATTTTCTACCTTGCCAATATCCTTAAATATGTCTGGCCGTAGAACTGGAGCTTCTTGCCCCATGTGCGTGAAATTCGTCAGCTGCTGCGATATGTTGCTTGTTGGCAAAAACGATGCTGGCAATCAACTTGACAGAATTCGTTTCCCAATGATGATCATGCCTTCTTGACGTATCATGCAGGTTTCTTGCAGACTTATGGTTCCCCTGCCAAATAATGAGATCTGCTTCGTTTCTTGGTTACAGATAACGTCTACACTTCTTTTAAAGGGCATGCTAAATATCCAGGTATTAGGATGATGCATCTCTACCCAATATGCTCTGGCAGGAGCTGTATGGGTAGTACAGGCTGTTGAGAGTAAATTGTTGTGTTGAAGTATGCTCATCTCGCATGCACTAATGGTGGAGCCAGGTGTATAAATTGGATGGACTAAATTGCACCAGTACATGCCAGCTGAGCTCTGCTTGCAGGAATTGATTTCTTGCTTTGTCATAGGGTAGTATCGATCCAATTGTAGACTAAGTAATAGGTACTCTGATGATGGTACTAAGTACGTGAAATTCCCGTTATGCCAAGTTGGTACTGGTAACACATTGAAAACCTTGAATTCCTCGTTGAACAGTAAGGGAATCGTGATTTCAATAATAATGTTTTCATCTGTTACTCTTCCCTTTGGATGAAGGTCTTTATAGAGTTGGAGAATCGGTTCATGTTGTCATTCCCCCGGTATCATTAATGTGCGAGGGATGTTGTCATGTATCCTTATCAATTCTGGATTACACTAAGTATAAGAGGATGCATTCTGCCCTGATGTGTTAATAGTACAATATCCAGCATTATGTTTTGAGTGTTCTGGTAGTTGATCATCATTAACATTGCATTCATTGCGGTAGATACCAAAATTTTAAATGAGTTGAACTTATCGTGTTGTTTATTCAAGTCATTTATAAGAGAAGTCAGAAAGGCTTGTTGTTTTTGGTTGGACATTCGTTCTTTCTTGAATATATTGATTGTTGAATCGATGATGGTAGATTGATTCTTCATTAACTGTAATATGTGTTCTTCATTTCCTTGCACCATTTCAATTGTTTGCTCGTATTTTTGAGCAAATCGTTGATCCAGCACTCCAAAGAGCTCATTTGCTACAGTTCCCATGAAGTCGAATGGTGATCGCTTACTCCTTAATGGCACGTTGTTTGCGTGCAATAGCACATCGTTATTCAGTTCTCTCTTCTGCAATTGTTGTTCGAATTGTGCCAAGGTATTATCGCAAAGAACTGTAAAACCTTCTGATATATTTCTAATGCAAACGTCTTTCATCTGCCTCACGCATTCCTTGTATGTGTAAAATTCGGACCAGTAGCTTGTCAAGTTAAAAAACACGATAGCTTTCCATGTACTGGCGATCATGTTTGCGCGGCCAACGTCTTCAAAGAATATACCAGGCTGAGTTTCGAATTGATTGACGTGGACTTGGTTCATATTCTGATCAGACATAGCTGTGGTGATAAATGCTGCTATTAAGCATATCCAAAAAAGAGGATTGTTTGTTATTATATTATGTCTACCAGAGCGCTTTCCCTGGCCTTGAGTATCTGTATTTATTTGATTGCAATTTGTTAAATCTTTAGTTGCAATTTGAGTTAGTTTAGTTTAGTTTTAGTTTTATATGCATTTTATTTTCTTAACACTAACTCTTACATTCTAACAAAAAATGCTTAAATGCTAGCTTACAATTACTTAATAATCTTACACTAACTTACTGGCCCCACACAGGTACTCTAAGCTACTCTAAATTCTTATAACTATGTCTTTCGACTTCATTTACATTTTCTTAGAACTATTTATTTTGTATACTTAAAGCTAATTTGAGTTTGAAGTATTGCATTCTCTTCAGCTGTATTTAGTTCATTATTGGGTAATGGGCATAGTTTAGCAATCGGTCTTTTGTGTAGAACTGTTGCAGCTCGAACCTTTTTATCTTTTCCTGGGTGTAACTCCGTCACCCTTCCTAGTAGCCATTTTGTAGGTGGCAGTCGTTTGCCTCCTTCTGTTTCCATTTGGAGCGTTGCTGAAGTTGTGATAGATAGTCATTCGACCAAGCTTTCCAGAAGTCGTGAGTCATTTTTTGGATTAACATCCACCGGGAGCCGTAAAAACGTGTTTAGTCAATTACTGGTTCAGGTAAGGCGTTGAGCGCAGATCCAATTAAAAAGTGACCTGGAGTGAGTATCAGCTTATCTTCAATATCGTTGCTTACAACGGTAAGGGGTCGAGAGTTTAGGCATGTTTCTATTTGGGTAAGTAGCGTTGAAAGTTCCTCAAACGTAAGCGTTGTTTCACCAATTATTCTTTTCATATGGTATTTCACCGACTTAACACCTGCTTCCCATAGTCCGTCAAAGTGTGGGGCAGCAGGCGGAATAAAATGCCATTTGATACCATCAACTGCCAACTTCTCAGTGATTTCATCTCTCCACTGTGCTATAGTTAACTTGATTAAGCTCTGTATCTCTTTGTTTGCTCCTATAAATGTCGTGCCACAATCAGAGTAAATATCTGAACATACACCTCTTCATGATGTAAATCTTCGGACGGCAGCCAAAAACGCCTCTGATGTGAGGTCGCTTACTAGTTCTATGTGAATAGCCTTAATAGCTAAGCACACAAAAACTGCTATGTATCCCTTTGTAGTGCGATAACCTCTTCCTTTGGACAAAAGAATTTTTAGTGGGCCAGCATAGTCTACACCAGAATGAGTAAAGGGTCTCGAAGGTGTAACTCTTGGTGTTGGTAATATTCCCATTATTTGAGCTTTATTTATTGCTCTAAAGCGATGGCATCGTACGCATTCGTGAATTGTTTTCCTGACAACTCCTTTGGATTGCAATCCAATAGGACTATCTTAAAGTTGATAAAGTCAGTTGGATACCTCCATGCAATGTTTTTTCGTCAGTGTGTTTCACCAACAACCTTGTAAAAATACTCGTACTACGGTATGGTAGTATATTTTGATGTTTCTGGGATTCTGTATGCAGTATGCAGTATCCCTTATAAGTTTGTTATATGAGGAAAATCTTGTGAACATGCATGCGGCCTCAAACACCGACAGTGTCATAGTTATCTTTACCTCAGGAACTGTAACGTCAACAGCTACTTCTGCCGGCCAATGGGATGAAGGGAGCTTTAGCCATTCGGGGCCAGTCCACCATAACGAGTGATCCTTCAGTTGGTTTGGTGCAATTCCTCTCGAGGCACAGTCAGTGGGATTTTCAGACGATGTAATGTGTCTCCAGTGCTTTGTTGCAATTTTTTTATGAATTTGCGATACCCTATTAGCTACAAATGTTTTTAACGTAGAAGGACATCGCTTAATCCATGCTAGGATAATCGTCGAATCTGTCCAGGCAAAAACATCACCCAATTGTGTCCGGAATACCTGTTGCGTTTCCCAGAGTAACCTTGATAGCAAATGGGCTCCGCACAATTCTAGTTTTGGAAGTGTAATTTTTGTTTTGATAGGTGCGACCTTTGTCTTTGCCATTAATAATGTTATTCGGTATGAACCATTTTGAAGAGATATTCTGGAGTACACTACTGCAGCGTCACAAAACCCGTGTAAGTCAATTATGTGTTTCTTATTAGTTCCCATCCATCTTGGGATTTTTATATCTTCAATAGTGTTCAAATTATTTCTGAAACTATTCCAGGATTGTTGTAGCTCTGAAGTTAAAAGTTCATCCCACGATAAGTTGGTCTTCCATAGTTCTTGTATTAATAATTTTGCCCTAATAGTGACAGTTTTTTTTTTTCTTAAAGAACTTAATACTCAAGTGGGTATTAATACACTTAAAATGCCTGAGCACGTGTTAATTTTTAGGAAAATGGGACAGAGAGAGAAAGAAAGATTTTTGGGCTCATTGGTTATTTCGCTCCATGGGTGGCATCCAACATTTAATGGGAAGACTAAATTATTAGTGTAATTGGACTTGTTATTGTATTAGATGCAACCATTCGTCTTACGAGAATTAAGTTGCCTGAAAAAAAGAATGTCTTTCGGACGAGGCTGGGATTCGAACACCGAACCTTCCGATTTGGAAGCCAACACACTACCACTTGAACCACGGCCACCCATCTACATAAAAATCATTTTTAAGGATATCGGATCCAATTGGATACCTTTGTTGCTCATCAATGGCCAATTGTTGAAGGGTTTTGACTGCTAAGTACGGTGCCGATGCTGTTCCATATGTCACAGTGGTGAGTCTGTATTCCTTTATCTGTTCCCTTTCTGAGTTTCGCCACAAAATTCGTTGATAATCCTGATGATAGTTGTTGACCTTTATCTGGCGGTACATTTTCTCTATATCCGCTGTGAAAACGTACTTATCACATCTCCATCGCAATAAGATTGTTGTTAAATCTTCTTGCAGCTTGGGCCCCACCAGCATGAGTTGGTTCAAACTCACGCCTGTTGTAGTTTTAGCCGATGCATCAAACACAACCCGTAGCTTTGTTGTCGTGCTATCAGGTTTATGAACTGCGTGGTGCGGCATGTAGTAGACATCACTTATGGTATTGTTGGCTAGAGGCACTTCGACCATATGTCCAAGGTCTAAAAACTCCTTCATAAACTTTGTGTATTCTTCTTTTAATTTCAAATCTTTACTAAACTGCTGTTCCAGTTGATGTAGCCTGGCTATTGCCTTATTTTTAGAATCTCCTAGTTTATGGTTTTGCATCAATTTTATGTTGAATGGTATATTCACCACATATCTACCATTATCATCTCTGTAGTGAGTTTCACTGTCTATTTGCTCATATTCCTGGTCTTCCTCTTTTAGATACGAGGGCGGGTCAATAAGTCCGTGACTTTTTGAATTTCTGACCTCTTTACTGAAACAGCAACACTGCTCCTGTCAACAGGCATCTGTCAGTTGACTCCTGTCAAAATTTAAACTTGCTGCGTCAGTTAGTTTGTGTTTGACAGCTATTTTTATCAGACTACTCACTAATTTGAGGAGAAAATGGAAAATAGTGAATTTCGTGTGCTTCACTTCACAGGAAGGTTTGGCGTTGTTTAATCGCAATATGGAGGAGTTTTTGCGCCGTTTTGTAACCGTGGACGAAACATGGATCCATCACAACACACCAGAGAACAAACAACAGTCAAAACAGTGGGTTTCTAAGGGTGAATCGGCGCCAAAGAAGGCCAAAGTGGGTTTGTCAGCCAATAAAGTTATGGCGACTGTTTTTTGGGATGCACGCGGGATAATCCACATTGACTACCTTCAAAAGGGAAGAACAATCAATGGGGAATATTATGCCAACTTATTGGACCGATTCAATGACGATTTAAAAAAAAAACCGACCTCATTTGGCCAAGAAAAAAGTTCTTTTCCACCAAGACAATGCAAGGGTGCACACATGTGCAGTTGCCATGGCAAAAATCCATGAATTGGGCTATGAATTGCTCCCTCATCCACCCTATTCTCCAGATTTGGCTCCGAGCGACTACTTCTTGTTCCCAAACCTGAAGAAATGGCTTGGTGGAAAAAGATTTGACTCCAATGATGAAGTCATCTCGCAAACAAAGGCCTATTTTGAGGACCTCGACAAATCATTTTTTTTGGAAGGGATAAAAAAATTGGAGAAGCGTTGGACAAAGTGTATAGAGCTCAAGGGAGACTACGTTGAAAAATAAAATTATTTTTTTATCAAAAAATCTGTGTTTTATTCCAAAAGTCACGGACTTATTGACCCGCCCTCGTAGTTGCGGTCTTGAAATTCTTCCAGTTCCCAGAATTTTTGAAGCTGCTTTTCTAAGCAGGTTTGTACTACGATCCCAGTTACCCTGACACCATAGCCTTTCTGGGAGGATGTTCGACCTGTTATGAGCCACCCTAAATGAGAATTTTGTGCTATTGGGAAACCCTTTGTGTCCTTTCGCACTCCTTCTAGGATGTCAGCACCTAGTATCATGTCGATAGTACCTGGAGCATTATATCCTGGATCGGCAAGGGTAAGCTCTTGAAACTGTTTGGCTTTTAAAGTTATTGTTTTCTCGGCTGGCAGCAATCTTGTTAGTTTTAGTAGAACAAGGGCTTGTACGTGTATTTTGAATTTTGATGCTACTCTTGATGATATGGAGAAATTTACTTTACTACGTGCAGTTCCTGCATCTGTTGCTCCTAGACCACTAACAGGTACAAAAACTCTTTCTTTAGACAGTCTAAGCGATTGAGCTACTTCTTCTGTGATCAAAGTAGATTGTGAGCCTGTATCAATAAGGGCTCTTATTTGCCTGCTTTCCCCGTTATTATTTTTAGCAATGATTGTGGCTGTGGCAAGGAGGACGCTTTGGTTATGATCGCCATGGTTAACTTGGGGTTGCTCTGATTGAGTTATATTAGGTTTTCGTTTTTCGAAATGTTCCATGTGCAAAAGTGAATTATGCCTTTTATTACAATGTTTGCATAGTCTCTTGCTGAGGCATGCACTCTGTTTGTCATGGCGTAAGCAATTCACACATAGTTTTGCTGATTTCACTTGTTCATAACGCTTTTTTGGGGTCCAGCTCAAACATTTATTGCAAACGTAAACAGCATGTTCACCTTTGTAGAATGCGCATTCCAATATGGCAGTTGCGCGCTGTAAATTTAAATTCCTCTCTTGGTGTCTTCTGCTTTGATGACGACAATACTTCCAATGCTCGGTATCGTCTTGTTAGAAACTCAAAGAGTGCTTCTTGAGTGGGCATCTTGTTTGGGTTTTCAATGCTTTGCTCAAACAAGTTCCTGCTTTCTGGATCTAATATTTTCAATATAAGATGAACAATGATTGGTCCACATGAGGAAGTGTCGAAGCCCATGATTTTCAGAGCCGCAATCCCTTCTTTATTTGCGTCCATGATTTGATGATGGATGGTTCCCAGTATGATTTCCTTTAAACATTCTGTCCAGATGCATCGTAATGATTTTTCTTTCATTGGCATATCGTGCCTTTAAGGTTTCCCAGGCATTTTGATAATTATCACTTGATATTGTGAAATGTTGTATTAACTGAAGAGGTTCGCCTTCTAAGTGAGTTTTAAGATACTCCATTTTTTCTGTTACACCCAGAGTAACTTTGTTATGAATTAATGTGGTAAAAATGTCGCAAAACGATTGCCATTCTAAATAATTACCCTTGAATATTGGTATTTTCAATTGGGGAAGGCGGATTTCTGGAGTGGAAGAGGAGTGGTTTTGATTATTTGTTTCTGATGATTTCAATGTCATTTGTAAAAGACAGTTGCTTACATCATCTTCAACTCCCTCGTAACGATTTTCCTGCATGTAGGGAATCGTATAATACTGTTCTGCTGCTTTTGACAAAAATTCTTCGTGGAGTTCAGTTAGGTTTCTCCACTGTTCCAGCAATGTCTGCTCGAAAGCATCGATGCTACTTGATATCGCCGCTATTTTAATGCTCAATTTTTTGAGCCTCTGTGTCTGTTGCTCATTTTCTGCTAGTTCTTCTTCATTACTACTAGCCGAAGATACATTTTCCAATGCATTTTTCAATTTTTCGTACATAGATTTAACCACTTGAACGGTGTCTCTTTGTATGTACGGTGTGTCCGGTTTAATCACCTCTTTAATTTTTTGGTGATTGGTTTGGAATTCAGTCCAGATTTTTTCGATTTTCTGTAGTCTAAAAATATTTTTGTTACTCTTTTATTTGTTCTTTTTTTATAATTTTATTTCACAAAAAAAATATCCAGTGTTGCTAGCCCTGGTAACGCTTTCTTTCGTTTTTGTTAATTTGTAGTTATGACTGTGTATGTATTTTCACCAATGTTTGTAGCCCTGATGACGCTATGTTAAAAATAACAAAAAAAATTTTGTTTCACTTAGATGTACCAGTATTTGTAGCCCTGGTAACGCCTTCCTTTCTTATGGCTTCGAAGGACCAATGTTTAGTTGAGAATATTCTGACTCCTTACCACTGGTGGGGGAAGTCAATAATACTCGTAACACAACTATTTTAACGAACTAAACTTTATTTAAATTAATTTTGCCTTAAATACTACAATTTTGCTTATTCAACATTATTTACACACCTTTAGTAGGCTAAGAAACAAATCGTACGAGGTGTTTAGTTACGTGGCATGTGCAAGTAACTTAATAAGCTGTGCGCTTTGGAATGCACTGCTTAGTTCTCAAAAAAAATGCAGAGTTTTAAGTTGTGTGTTGTTCGTCGTTTGTTGTTCGGTGCTTGTTGTTGTGATTAATCACAACAAGCCTTAAATGCTACTCTGTTAGTGTTCCCCAATTAGTTATGCTGTTAACATCAACATACGCTGGCGTTCCCGTTCCAAAGCCAAAGAGCAGGTACGTGAATCCGAGAACGAATATGAGAAGCAGAGAGTACTGTCGCCGGCAAAGGAATATGTACATTGCATTGGAAGTAGCAGACAAGAGGTCGCTGATGAAAATTAAAAAGATTGTCGGAGACAGAACAGAGCCCTGGGGCACACCAGCATTTATTTTGTGAATATCAGACTTGAAACCATCCAAGACAACTTGAATTGATCGTTCCGAAAGGTAATTTCTAATCCATTGAAAAAGAGAGTCGTCGATCCCAAATGCACGCAGTTTCGACAAAAGAGCCTGATGCCAAACTCTGTCAAATGCCTTAGAAATATCAAGTGCAACTGTCTTTCTTTTGCCAGATTGATATACGCTTTGGGTCCACTTTTCGGTGAGGCATCAAATAACCTGTGGACCTGTTGCTATGGAAACCATACTGCCAGTCATTGAGAAGCTTTCGTGTTTCGAGATATTTCATTAGCTGACGGTTTATCAGCAAAACAGGGACGTAAATGCAATGGGTGTATAGGAATTGAGGGAAGAAGAATCGCCTTTTTTATGGACGGGCTGGACACATCCTGTTTTCCATCTGCTTGGAAAGAGTCCTATAGAGTAGGATTGATGAAGAAGTTTACACAGTGGTTTTACCAGCTCTTCAGAAAGAGGGGAGATATGCCATCTGGACTCGCTGATATATGTATATTAAGATCTTTAAGTACTCTTGCTACTACTCGAGTGCCAAAGTGGACTCGTCCCATTGAAGAATCGACGTGAAGGCGCGTACAAAACATAATCTGGGAGTGTTTGTTTACTGCTTTTGGGACATTGCCTCAATTGCTTTTTTGGCTCAATTTTTGTTCGTATTGGAATTTCACACACTTAAGAAAGATGTTGCAGTCATTTTTGGCTCGTTTTTTCGGTTTTCCTCTCTCGGGTTCGTCTTGAAGGACAGAAAAAATATTCCTCTAACCCTGACAGCCTCTTTATAGCTCGAGTCGTACCATGCCTTTTCTTTTGGTTTGATATTCTTCATCCGATGAGGGATAAAGGATCTCATTCCAGAGAGAATAGTGTTTTTGATCATATCAGCAGCGGCATCCGAATCATTATCGAGGAAGCATGACGACCAGTTAAAATTCCTAAAGAAGCTATTAACTCCGCTCCAATTGCCTTTCTCGTATTGACATACGGTCCTTTTAGGAATCTTTTCTCTAACTGTGTGGTCAGTATACGAGAAATTAGCTGATATGACACAGCGGTCCGACGAGCCTAGAGGGAAGGTGTGATAAGTTAAAAACAAGTCCAGTGTGTTGGCGTCTGGTATTCATGCGGGCGCATTTACAAGCTGCGTTAAGTTGTTTTCCGCAGCGAAGTTCTCAACACACCGTCCTTCGGGTGTTGTCTGTGCAGAATGTCGAAGCCACCCAGAATTGTGTATATTGATTACAGGGATACAATTCTTTGAATGGAGTCAGACAGCGCATCAAACTCGTTAAAAGTCGAATTGCTGTCCAGTTTGGGGCTTCTGTAAATAAAGCAGTAGTGGATAATTTGCTTACGGAGATGGAATTTTAACCACATGAAGTTGAATTCCGGGTTGTAACATGGATCACATTGTGGTGGAGTTTGGTAAGCTACATCACTACGCATGTAAATGGCGAGCCGCGATGAGAGAAGAATAAAGGCACTAGTTAATAGCCAGGTAGCCTCAGATCAGAATGTTCTGGGAGGTGTGAGTGGGGATCTACCTGTGTTTCATTAAGTGCTAAAACAGCTGGTCTGTACTTACAAATGTGGACGTACGCAGAAAAATGATTACATTTTACCCCCCGTATATTGGCTACGTCTACCCCGAATCCCCTAGTCATAATTGCAAGCAAAGACAGAAAACACAAACACACGATACTAAACAAGGCTACCAAGTGAAAATTCTGACGTTGTTTTACCGTTTACCTTACACAACAGTGCACCAACTCATAACCCGCTTTTTATCAGTTGTTACATACTCGTACAGTCATTCACTGCCCGTATCGTATGGTAAATACAGTAACGGCAGTGACCGAGTGAAATAAACAGTATTTTGACCAGGACCTTTTGAGGTGGGATACTCGAAATGTGTTATATTTTTTTTTTTATTTTTTTTTTCACTGCACTGCACTATTTTTTTTTTTTGTTGTACAGGCGCGTGGTGGTTTTGTTTTGTTTTTATTTATTTACGCTGCGCGTTTTTTCTTCGTTTTCTTTGTGCAACACATGCACGGGTTGACGTGTGTACTCGTCGGAGGTCGACTCTGTACTCGTCAATACAATAAAAGACTGTAATACATTTTTGTTAAAAAAAACCATTTGTCTGTTTTATTCCACAACGTTTAATTTCGTTAAGCATTAGAATGTTTTAAAATACAACACCAGTACTATATTAAGATCTGCACTGCACCTGGCCCAACAAAAGCTATATTCAACCATAGTTTATGAAAATTCCAATAGTAAATCAGAATGATAATCATACAATGATTAACGATAACATTAAAGTCAAGTCAGACAAGCGTCTGAAACAATACACAACATAAGAGTCAGAAAAGATCACATGACAGATGATCTAAGAGATTTGCTCCACTCTCTCACAATGAAATATTCCAACCAATTTTTTGGAACAAATGAAAAGTTAACGTTTACAAAGAAGAATCCGTACGACTACTGCTTATCCTGTACATACATATATTCGAAATATAACCCGTTTCCAATGTCACTAAAGCAGGAAGTAGACAAACAGATTAATGTGCAATTAAATAATGGAGTTATTAGACCTTCCTAGTATCCGTACAATGCTCCGCTATGGAATGCGAATTCCTTAAATTAGAAGTTGAATTCCTTGGGTTTGTCATCTCGGAAGAAAGGATAAAAGCTAATCCCAATAAGGTTAAACAATTGGTAACTTTTACTTTCTGCAAAATCTGAAAGAATTGCGGTTATTCCTAGGCCTCTAGGAATTATGATAAATTAGGAAAACCCCGTATAGCTCTCTTAAGAGGTGAGAATGGATGAACGTTGAAGACAGTCTCAACCAAAAAAGCTAGAAAGCGTTAGACAGGAAAACATTGAAGGAATTAAAAATAAGCAGGCAGCCGACTTAAAATACATCAACAAAAGCAAAACTGCTCTAAAAAACTACAAGTTAACGAAATCTTTTAAGAGGATTCCAAAATAAAAGCGAACGCAAATGTATCCAACAATATCGAAGAAAAAGTTATCAAACGCCCCTATCCCCTATAATTCGTATTGAAATCCAATATATTAAAAATAATTTAAGTAGACTAAGAACACTTCGTGAGGCGTTTAATTTTTTTTAAGTAACATTAGTAAAATAAGGTATTCCTTTATCAATTGGGAATTCAATTTAAGGACATAGCAATAATTATGTTGTGGCACGTACGGTTTCCGTGTTATGGATACGAGAATTAATATCAAAATACATACAAAATAAGAAGTGCCAAAACGTTTATTGGCATTGAAACTCATTTAATTCATTCTGAAATATTTGAAATTCTTATTTATTAAAAACAAGTATTCTATGATTCAGCTTGTGTGACTTATTGAATCTTCTCGCATTAAAGACCAACAGTAATCCCCTAACATGGCTGCATCCCACCGACCTCGATAACGTTCTTAGATCTTTTTATGTCCTGGTGAAAGCATTCTCCTTGTTCGTCTCTCACCGCTCCAAGGTTTTTTGAAAAAAAAATCAAAATGTGAATGCAAGAAATGTATTGTATTTCCAGTGACATTCTGCAACCTAAATCCTCATAAGTTTTTAACAACTTTGCGACTAACATTTCAGAATTGTTGGTTCGATGATTTCCTAAAAACCCCCCTTATTACAGCTTTCAAGCTGCTAATTCCTTTCTATTTAGTTTAGGGTCCAAATTGGCATCGTTTATAAGTTTTCGTATTTGCGGTCCAACAAATACATATACCTTCTTTAAGTTTGTCATCACATAATTCAGGGAATACAGATTTGAAATGTAAAAAGCCTTCACCACTTTTGTCCATAGCGGAATTTACGGAATTCTTCATTAAACCAAGCTTTATGGGTAATTGAGGACGAATAACATTTTGTGGCTCAATCAGAGGTGAGTATTTGACATTTAATTGGCCACGCAGCAAATTCCGATCTCTTCGGTCAATCTTTAAATAAGTAGTGTTTCTCTGTAGCTCGACTGTCCCATATACACAAAAAGCAGCAATACTTTATAAAGCCACCCTGTTATCCTAGTAATAAGGCTATCACTTTTAAGTCATCACAAATTTTCCAACTTAAGTGTCTATCCTTTATTAAGTTTAATATAACTTAAAACAATTTTTTTTTTTTGAAAATACTATAAAAAAAACTACATAATATTTTCTCAAATTTCTTTTTTATTTGAAAGTACAATCCTTCCGGTTAATAATGGAAAATAATTTCATTCAAATGGCTGCCTCGGCTGGCCATGCAGTAGATTACACGATCGGTCCAATTTTTAAGCACATTATCGATTGTGTGCAGCTGTATTTCACCAATGGCTTCACGAATATTGTCCTTTAAAGCGTCAATTGTCTGTGTATTGGCTTGTCGGCGTAACACTTATCTTTTACGGCACCCTACAAATAATAGTCCAACGGTGTCAAATCGCAGCTCCGAGGTGGCCAAACGACATCAGCTCTGCGGCTGATAATGCGATTTTCAAAAACAGGGCGCAAAACATCGAGTGTAGCTTCGGCTGTGTGGCACGTAGCGCTGTCCTGTTGAAACAAAATGTTGCCAATATCCTCCTCTTCAATTTTTGTGAACAAAAATTCGTTCAACATGGCCCGATAACGATCGCCATTGACTGTAACGGCCAAAAAAAATAAAAATGGCCCAATTATGCCTCTGGACCAAAATCCGCACCAAACAGTGACTCGTTTTGGGTGTATCGGCTTTTCAATGTATGCGTGCGGGTTTTCTGTGCGCCAAATGCGACAATTTTGCTTGTTTACATACCCGCCAAGATCAAAATGAGCTTCATCTGAAAAGATGATTTTTTTTGTCAAAATCGGCATCTTCTCTAATTCGATCGCAGGCCCACGTTCCCAGCATTGTTCAAGCATATACACAACTATATTCGTTCAGCGGAAGGATAAAACTAATTATCTGTCAAATCAGACATGAGCTAAGTGTTACCATTCACGAAATAAGCACTAGTTGAAAAAAAAAATGTTAGATGGAGGACCCTATATATCAACACAACATAAATCACTTTTTTAAATTATTCCGATTACCAACCGACCGAGCAAGGCAACAAAATTGAATTATTGGTGCACTTAGCATGTGAAGGTAGCTTCATGCGTCAATAACACGAGAAATTGACGTGAAGGGACAGTTTTGCTTCCCATTATTATTTTAAGTAACTGTAAAGAAACAGTCACACGTATCATAACTGATGTTACTAAAATCTCTTGTCACGCTGTGGAATTAGTACATTTAAACATTCCATTTTTTAGGAACTACGTGGAACTGGATCGTAGGAAATCCCGACCACCACGATTTTCAAATATTAGTGGATAAGATAAATAATAATAATGAACTTGTCATAACTTGTAGGAAATAACAATAATGATATTATATTCGAAATCAAGTACGAACTAAATATAATAAAAGACAAAATAACTAATAACCATAGCTTACACTCTACATTGGTCTAAGGCCTACATTATCAACTCTTTTTTATTCTCAAACACTGAAATAAATTTTACGGAAAATATTCTCGAATCAAATAATATACCCTACATATGCAAACATTGACGAATTCGCCCAAATCGAAATAGCTTGTAATTATACATATGTATGGGACTTTAGTCCATATTTTAAGTATCCCAACCACAAAAAAGAAAACATGTAAAATATCAATAGCAAAATTAATAAAAAAAAAAAAAAAATATATATATATATACAGGGTGTCCCAAGAATCAACGTCAACCCGGAAACGGGTGGTAGGTCAAGTCGTGTCGGTTATCATAAAATTATAAACAAAAAATCTAAGTCATGTAGTTTTAAAATTATTGGTACTCAAAGAAAATCGAGAAATCTGACACCCTGTGACGATCTTTCAATTACTGTGATCGCAAATCTTTACTTTTCTTCGATTTTTTTTGTCACATAATCCTGAGTAACTCTTCTGTAAATCACAGTCCATAATTGAAACATAACTATATCGGTTTTAACTAAAATATTGCTTTTTTGTCCATACATGTATCTGAAAATCATTAATCACACAACTTGCCTGACTGTACTGACAAAAGAATTTATTATGCCATTTTGGCAAGTAAGTCAACGGCTTCGCCACACTGAAAGCATCGGTTCCCATTAGATCACCGAAATCAGGCAGTGTGCGCGCGGTAAGTACCTAGATGGGGACCACATGGGAACTCGGTACACCGCGTGCTGTTGACAAAAGCCACATGGGCATAGTACCCCGGCGTAAGACCTCGGATTTGTATCGATCCCTTGAAAATTAATAAATAAATATATAAGATGGCGTATTTAGTCCGGATTCCAAAATGGTATGACACTTGCTAGACTAACGCTTAATTGGGGACAAAAAAATATTTTGTTAAAAAAAACCCGATTCATAGTTAATTCTTTTTAATAAATTAAAATGAATACCAAATGTAAGCGAGATACAGTGACGAAGTGATTGAGACGGATAAACACGCCATTTCGAATAATGTGAGCGAAACATATAGAGGTGCCACCCTTGTCAAGTAGTGACGCATAGGCACATGCCAGGCATAGGTACACGCCAGGCATAGGCACATGCCAGGCATTGGCAGAGGAATATTCTAACATGCATCTCATTTATGGGGAATGCAGGTGTAATGCTAGTGCTGCAGACAGACTTTACCATGAGAGCTATCCAAATGCTCAGCGTCATCCGGATCATCGAGTGTTTGTAAATGTGCACCGGTCATTCGCAGAGGGTCGCTTTCCAAATCGAATGGACAGTGAGCGAAAACCCGTCATGCCTTACGATGACGAAGTCTTATAAACAGTCGCACAAGACCCTAGTACCTCAGTACGGGCAATTGGAGAAAGCATTGGAGTGCCCAAAACTACAGCATATCGAATTCTAAGGAAAACCAGCTCCATCGTACAACGAGTCCAAAGTCTGCTATCCCGAGATTATCCAGAAAGGGCGCAATTTTGTCAAACGATTCTTCGAAAAAATTCTACGGTCGGACGACTCAATTTTTAAAAGGGACGGTTACATGAACCTCCACACTTTGCACGAGTGGCAAGTGGAAAATCCAGATTTGATGCGGGAAGATAGATCCCAGTACCGTTTTAAAGTAAACATTTGGACGGGAATTTTGAATGGAAGAATTATTAGCCCGTTCGAGCTGCCATAGAATTTGAATGCGGAGGTTTATTCAGATTTTTTGGAGAAACACTTACCAAATTTATTGGAAGTGCCACTTAATATTTATGCATGCAAGTGGTATCCACAAGATGGCTGCCCAGTGCATAATGCTCGCACAGTACGAGAGTTCCTCGATCTGGAATACTCCAACAGGTGGATAGGACGGTCTGACAAAATTTCATGGCCAGCCCGTTCACCTGATTTAAATCCACTCGATCCACGTTGAAAACATCAACTTCAGTAGATATGTCCGTCTTATTAACAGATCATTTCTAAGAAGATATATAGCTTGCATTGCCGCTGAACGCAAACAGTATGAACATTTACTGTAAGATACAAGATCGGTAGATGGCGCTTAGTCACAACAGTAAAGCAATCCTGAGAGTATACTCCAAGGATCCTGTGATGGGAAAAAAACGAAATTAAATTACAAGGGTGGCAGCTCTATCTGCTTCAATCACGGCGTCACTGTCTGTCTCGCTCACACTTGGTACTTATTTTAACTTTTTAAAAAAAATTAACTATAAATCGGGTTTCTTTACCAAAATTTTTTTTTTGTCCCCAATTAAGTGTTAGTCTAACAAGTGTCGTACCGTTTCGGAATACACGCCATCTTTTAAAGTTACTTGCCAAAATGGCATAGTAAATTTTAAGAAAGTCAGCGCTATGAACTACTATTCGTATCGGCGAATGATACATGAAAACGTTGATAATCACATCCTGAAATGTCGCCAATTGTTCCACCAATATATTGTCGATATGTACACGAAAATCGAAACCGAACGACTCCTCTCTATTCGCCTGAATCAAACTAAGCTGCACTCGGAAGACTACATTCATTTACGCGATGCATTCATTAATGATGGCAACGTCAATCCCAACGAATTCGGCAAAATGGTCATACTTCCATCTACATTCACAGGAAGTACACGGCACATGCACGAATACGCGAAAGATGCGATGACATATGTTCGCTCATATGGTCCCCCTAACTTATTCATAACGTTCACATGCAATCCTGCATGGGGTGAAATTAAAGAACTTTTGTTGCCCTTCATATCGTCATGACATCACGGCCCGAAATCTTTAATGAATTTCATGGTCAAGCATCATCTTTTTGGGAAGACACGCGGTTGGATGTGCCATATGTGCCACATGCACATATTTTTATTTGGTTATCCGAAAAAATCACGCCAAATCAAATTGACCAAGTCATCTCAGCAGAAATACCAAATGCCAAAGTCGATCCAGGCTTATTTGAAGTCGTTACCAAAAATATGAATCACGGTCCATGTGGCTTACTGAACAATGATTGGGCATGCATGTCTGATGGGAAATGCATAAAACGTTCCCAAAAGACTTAGTCGCGGAAACTGTTACTGGAAACGACGGATATTCTACTCTGCCGTCGACGATCGACTGATAATGGCGGCAAATCCATCATTTTGAAAGTGAGAAACAATGGTGTTGAAGTCGATAATCGTTGGGTTGTGCCGTATTCGCCGCTGCTCTCAAAGACATTTAAGGCACATATCAATGTCGAGTATTGCAATTCTATCAAATCGATCAAGTACATTTGCAAATACGTCAACAAAGGAAGCGACATTGCGGTTTTTGGAGTTGGAAACGCCACTGCTCTAATCGATGAAATCAATCAATATCAATTAGGACGCTACATTAGTAGCAATGAAGCAGTATGGCGCATTTTATCATTTCCAATCCATGAACGACATCCAACAGTTGTTCATTTGGCAGTGCACCTTGAAAATTGACAGCGCGTCGTTTTCACAATAGAAAGTGTACAAGCAAGGGCATTGTCACCGCCGCCAATAACTTTAACTGCATTTTTTGCATTATGCACGGAAGATACGTTTACGAGAACATTACTTTACCCCGAAGTACCGACATATTTTACATGGAACGCTTCAACGAAAAAATTTCAACGTCACTAGTAAGGTCAAGCAGTTGAAGGACATTCCAATTTGTATTCGACCGACGCACTAGGCCGCCTGTACACTGTTCACCCAAACAATGCGGAATGGTTTTACTTGAGATTACTGCTAATCGATGTACGTGGGCCCACATCCTTCCAAGAATTGAGATCAGTTAACGGTCAAGAGTTAAATCTTCTTGAAAATGATGCTCATTGGGACATTTCACTCGCTGATGCATCGAATACTGCTCGACCAAAGTTAATACGTACATTATTTGCGATCATATTGACAACATGCTTACCATCCAATCCTAAAGATTTGTGGGAAAAATATAAGGTCTACATGATTGAAGACATCCTTCACCGATTGCGTACCACAAATCAAGATCTGGATATTCAATTCACACCAGACGTTTATAACGAAGCATTGGTTTTGACTGAGGATATATGTGTGGCAATAGCTAACAAAGCATTGGTCCAGTTAGCAATGCTTGCGCCGAACTGACCTGCGAAAACCTTTTTCTATCGCGATTTGCAAGAAGAAACATATTTTAATGTCGGTGATTTGGATATGTTCGTTCAAACGAATCTTTCTAAGTTGATTGCAGAACAACGCGTAGTGTACGACACGATTATGGAAGCAATTACAAGACAAGGCGGTGGATTGTATTACATAGCTGCGCCCGCAGGCACAGGCAAAACATTTCTGATATCTCTTATGTTGGCAATCATACGATCTCGAAATAACATTGCATTGGCTATCGCTTCATCTGGAATTGTGGCAACACATTTGGATTGTGGTCGAACAGCGCAGTCTACACTAAAATTACCGTTAATGCAAACGATTGAGGCACCAACATGCAATATCACCAAAAATTCTGGGATGGGTAAATTACTCCTACACTGCCAAATCATCATATGGGATGAATGTACAATGGCACACAAAAAGTCATTGGAAGCGCTGCATCGCACACTAAAGGACTTAAGAGGAAACGAACGACTTTTCGGTGGTGCGCTCATTTTATTGTCTGGTGACTTTCGACAAACTTTACCAGTTATTCCACGTTCAACACCGGTTGACGATCTTAATGCATCTTTAAAATCATCCGTTTTATGGCTACATGGGCATAAACTAAGCTTACAAACCAATATGCGTATAGGTTAGGTTAGGTAGGAGTGGCTGCTGGAAATACCAACCCACTTAGGACTATTGGACCATTGTGATGCCACGTGGATCTATGATCCTCTTACTAATGGAACCAGTTTGAGCTTATAATAAAGCGTAGGAGACTCTTAACGTCTATGTTTTCTAGATCGTTTAGGTCGTTGTAGAAGAAAGCTCTTAGATGAAGCTTTCTTCTCTGGGAGAAAGCTGAACATGTGCAGAGTAAGTGGAGGATTGTCTCCTCCTCTTTCTTGTCCATGCAGCTTCTACAGAAGTCGTTTATAAAAGCGCCAAGCCTTCTTGAGTGCTTGCCTATGAGGCAGTGTCCAGTAATGACACCTGTTATGGTGCTGAGATGTTTCCTATTTAAAAGGATCGGACACTTAGAGCGATTCAGATCCAGCTTTGGCCAGATTACTAATTTTTTCCGGTAGAATAGGTAGAGTGGTTCCAATTTTGGCGAGTTCATCGGCTCTGCAGTTCGCTGGAATGTCTCTATGGCCCGGAACCCAACAAAGGTGAAAACTGCTCTGCCATCTCTATGAGAGATGATCGGCATTCAAGGGCGGTTTTAGAATATAATGAGACCGGGTGCAGGTTCTTGATGGCGGCCTGACTATCCGAAAATATGCGGATATCCTTTGCAGATATCACGTTTTTCTTCAGCCAGGACAGAGCTTCTTTAATCGCCAAAATTTGCGCCTGAGAAAACACCGCCACTAATTCCGCTATCGGTTTTAGATCCATCTGTGTAGAGATGGATTGACTTGTCCTCCATGAAAGCATCTTCCTCCCAGAATGATCTAGAGGGGAAGCTTACATGGAAAATTTTTGTGAAACCAAAGTTCAGGTATGGTGTAATCGATGTTCTCTCTGAGGATTCCTAATGTATTAAGAACGTTGGCGTTGCCAAATGAATTATTTTTCCACTGCTTAGTCGCTTTAAGGCGAATAGCTGCAGGCGCAGCTACTTGCCTGCTAAAAATGTCGAGGGGTGTCAAGTGAAATAGAATATCTAATGCCGCAGAGGGGGTAGACCGCATAGACATGTTGTTTTTTGCATTCTGCTGAGTTTAATGCGGTTAACTGCATTTTCCAAGGCCGTCCACCAGACAACCTGTAAATAAGTATCGGTCTTATGACCGAGATGTATAGCCAGTGGGTTATGCGAGGTTGAAGGCCCCATTTCTTCCCAATGGCTTTTTTGCAAGAGAATGAAGCATTGTAGCTTTATTGACTCTTTCTTGAATGTTAGGTTTCCAGTTTAGTTTCCTGTCAAAAATTAAACCCAGATATTTTGCTGTATCGGAAAAAACTAAGCTGGTACCATTTATTGAAGGAGGGTCTATAATTGGAATATAGAATAATATTTCCTGGAAAAGAGGACAAGATCAGTTTTATGGGGGTTTACTCCCAATCCATAGCGATCTACCCAGCGGGTTAATCTATTGAGATTTACTTGAAGGAGTTCTTTAATGGTATTGAGATGCTTTCCTTAGGCGGCAATGACACCGTCATCCGCATAGGCAATCACTCTGCTACCACCCGCTTCCAGGTATATCAGTAGTTCCTTAACTACTAAGTTCCAGGGAAGGGGAGAGAGGACACAGCCTTGCGGCGTACCTCTGCTGACACATCTTTTAGCAGAAGTTTCACCCAGTTTGGAGTTGATTATCCTGCTTTTTAGCACTAGACCGATCAACTGCCCAAGTGAGTCGTCTACCTGCAGAGTTGACAGCGCAGTAGTGATTGCGAATGTCTTGACGTTGTTAAAGGCGTCCTCTATGTCTAGGAAAGCAACCATTGTGTACTCCTTATATTGTAGGAATCCTTCGATGTGGCTTGTCAGAGAGTGCAAAGCCATTTTCACCGACTTTCCCTTACAGTAGTCATGTTGAGACGTTGACAGAAGTCTTGGATCAACTTTAGCTCGAATATGGATATCAGTCAGTCGTTCTAGAGTTTTCAGAAGGAAAGATGATAGACTTACAAGTCTGAGGTCTTTTGGGACCACACGAGAACATTTTCCGGCTTTGGGAATGAGTACTACATTGACTTCTCTCCATAACAGTGGAATGTGGATAAGTTCTACACAGCTCCTCATAATATTTTCTAACACAGGCAGAATAATATCTGAGGACGTCTGTAGCTCGGCAGGTATTATACCGTCTCTATGATACCGACTTGTATGGTTTGAAGCTACGCAACACCCAGAGCAGTTTGTCTCTCGTAATCAGACCATGAATTTTGGTCCCGGTTGCAATAGGCCTGTTTGGGCTGCTACTGGCCGCGAGTTGGAAGCTACCTGGAAAGTGGGTGTCCAGAAGTAGGTTGTGTGATTCATCACTTGAGGTTGTCCAAGAGCCATCGGTTTTTTTCAAACAGCTAGGCATCATAGGACATAGAGAGGATTTTTTTAGCCGCGATGCCTCAGAGGTTTCTGTGATTTTGTCACAGAATGATCTCCAGGATTGTCGCTTAGCCTTCCTCAGTTCTTTTTTTTGTATAATTAGAGGGATTCTTTGTATGAGTCCCTGTCAGTCATTTTTCTTGTGCTTTTTGCTACGTTGAAAAGTTTTCTGCAAGACTTTCTGAGCAGTCCCGGTGCCGATGTCCACCAATGTGGCTTTTTCGTGCCTCTAGGTTGAATAAGAGGGCAGAAAGCGGCCATAGCCTGATTGAGAGTCAGAGTAAATTCCATAAGTTTCATGTCAAGCTCATTGGTGTCACGCGGGGGACTTGATAGTTCAGTGGATTGCTTTTCTGACAGTATTCCTCTGTATTTTGGCCAATCAGTTGTCCGGTAATTCCTGTTGGCTGGGGGGAGCATCACTCAGGCTGAATTGGATGTATCTGTGGTCTGAAAAGGTATCAGACGATACCATCCAGTTCGTTAGCCTTTGAGTGATGTCGTCGGAGACAAGAGTAATATCTAGCACTTCCTGTCGGTTTCTTTTCTAGTTATAAAAGTGGGCTTATTGCCAATGTTGCAAATTAAGAGGTTAGTACTTAAAATGTAGTCAACAAGTGACTCACATCTATCATAGATGTCGGTACTGCTCCATACCGTGTTATGTACGTTAGCGTCGCATCCAATTATGAGGCCAGGTTTTTTCCTTCCAGCTTCCAGTACCTCAATTTCTAGGTTATCACTAGGGAGATGGTCCACATGGTCGTGGCCACTGTAAGCCGATGCCAGCTTATAGGAGCCTTTGGCAGTCTCTAGTCTCGCAACGGTTAAGTCGGGGTAGCTGAGGTTGGGAAGTACAAATGCATTAAGGCTCCGTTTCACTAATATACAAGTTCTGATCTTACCTTTGTCTCTTTTATAGAGCGGAGCGTATGCGGGTGTCCTAAGTCCACGAACCACGACTTTTATAATCCATGGTTCCTGAATTAGGATAATATCTTCTGCGTTTTTTGAAAGACGCAGAATGAGTGCGGCCGAAGCCTTTTTTGAGTGGTGGAGATTAATCTGGAGAAACCGTATCATTGCTACAGTTTTCCAGAGTATGGAATCATGCCTTTCGTCTGCGCCAGAGGATTAAGGGATTCTTTTTTGATCACGATTAACGCGCATCCCCTTAGTTCCTCCAGTTTCACGGCTTTCCACTCATGAATCGGAAGAGTCGGGTTACTGAGCCGGATGATTTCCAGAATAGTTTCTGGAGAGGAGGCTTCGGCTGGGATCCAGGTACGAGTTCGAGGTCTGCTAGGAATGTCTTCCTTAGACACGACCCCGAGTTTTGCACCTGGCCAAATCTCTCCTAAAACACCTATGGCCTTGAGATCAAGAGATCTCTGGTTGGAACATGCGATGAGCTTGACATGGCCTTGGTGCCAGCCAGCGTCACTTGTGATAGGAGGTGATCCGGGGTTTTCCCGCATGATGGCCAAGAAGTTGCTCGAAAGCTCCAGCTTGACCAGCTGCCACCGTTCAGGTGTAATGGAACCGTCGGTATCGTTCCTATCGATCACCGCGATCACCAATGCGTCCTTTAAGACTTCATTGAAAGACCTCAGAGATGTGCTGTTGAATGGCCCAGGGGTTTTGGAACTATATGTTTTGGGGCTCTTGGAAACCGGCACGGTTTCCTCCAACGATCTCTGGCGCTTGGAGGAGTCTTTAAAAATTTTGGGAGCAGTGGAAGCAGTGGATAATCCATCTTTTAGGTTGTTTTTAGCCCACTCAACCTTGCTCTTTACGTCCGCACTACTCTCAACCTCCGGAAAGGATCCGAAAGATTTTATAGTGCGTGACGCATTTCGGCGTCTTAGGTAGAGCGCCTTAGATGGAGCCGATGCGGCTGAACTCCAGATTCCTCCTTGGGGGCCTGCCGCAAACCAGCTGCTGCTAGGGGTGGAGGAGGTGATAGGACCATGGCTTGTCACAGTCTTAACACTCCCTGAATTTTTATTTTTAGGCTCGTTGCGTTTGCCTTTAGAGGATGGTGCACCATGGCCTGCCACGGTTTTACCTCCTCTCGACAATGCAGGAGCCTTGCCGGTAGTCGGTGCAGTCACCGTTCTACCGCCCGGTATTAAAGGAGTACCGGTCTCAGATTTTGTTTTAAAGGTTTTATCCATAATATGGTCCCACGAGTAGCGGAGAAAGGGGCGTCTGGGGAATTTTTTCTCGAGATTTATTGACCCTACTCAGCCTCTACAACTCAACAAGTTCGATGTTCGCGGTAGAATTGCGTATAAGATTGCACCATAATGGATTCGCTAAAAGTTTTACAAAACAATTGTTGCATATTGGAAATGGTAAAATGAACATCGATGAAGCCACACAATGTATCACATTGCCACCAGATTTCTGTATATTCACAGCAACTAAAGACGAGCTAATACACCAAGTATTCCCAGATATCACAAGAAATTACAAAAACCAACAATGGCTCAGTGAAAGTGCTATATTAGCCGCCAAAAGCAACGAAATACCAAGCGAAGCGAAAACATATAAAACCATCGACACTTTCATGAATCAAGACGAAGTTGTCAACTATCCAACTGAGTTCTTGAATTCACTTGATTTAGCCGGCATGCCTCCGCACATTTTAACATTGAAAATTTGCGTGCCTATCATTTTGCTTCAAAAATTAATCCGCCACGACTTTGCAACCCTATCAGGCTCTCAGTGAAAAAATGATGGCCAATATCATCGAAGCTACTATTTTGAATGGAAATTTCAAAGGAGAAGATGTACTATTGCCTCGCATTCCAATGATTCCAACAGACTTACCATTCGAATTCAAACGTTTGAAGTTTCCGGTGCGATTCGCCTATGCAATGACCATCAACAAGGCACAAGGACAATCTTTACTAATGTGTGTTCTGAATGTGGCCTGTTCACGCGTCGGAAAACTTTCTGAATTATTCGTATATGCAACAGACGGAAAAATAAAAAATATTGTATATCCAACAGCACTTCAATAAACAAAATAAAAATTAAAAGTGTTCTTATACAAATGTATGCTGACTTTTTCTTAAATTTGATTTTATTAATATGCGTGGCAACGCGCGCCGGGTACACCTAGTATTAAATAAAATCAATTATGAAAAAATATTAGAATGAAAGAATTAAAAAAAAATTTAAACAATCATATGAAAGCTATTGACTAGACGTGTTTCTCCACCGCTCCTTTGATTTTCGATAATTACCCTAATTTCGTGACATTGTCTAGTGCCAGTGGTAGTAGAACATATCATTAAACCCATTTACTCTAACATTTTAATTCGGTTTTAATTATTTCACCGTGTTTATTTCGTTATCAATCATAATAACTTTATATAAAATGCCTCGTTCGCCGAAATCTCGCCAGTGCAAAGTGCTCTCTCCTACGGTTCCTTCCTCCGGTACAGAAAAAGAGAAGCAAAACAAACGTAGCCCTTACCATGATAAACTACCTACCTCTCTGTCATCTGTCATCCGTCTCTGCCTCTCATCAGACTCCCCCCGATCACTCGACATTTCCAACTGACCAGTTGTCAAAACAAAGTGAGCTTATTGTCACTTTGATTTCTTCAAAACTCGCTGAGTCTGAACAGAGGATTCTCAACAAAATTGAGTTGGAAGTGGAATCAATGAAAAATAAACAAAATAAAAACTTTTCAGTAATCTGTGCCAAACTATCAATGTGAACACCCCAGCACTTCGGAACATCTATCGCATACGCCCACGGCAAAACAATCCAGTGTAAGCACCTGCCATCATGTTAAAATTTAACTCTGCATATGACAAAAACCTTATTTTGAAGTCAATTACATCCAAATGTAAACATAGTGCGACCCCGCTCTGCCTCCGTGACATCGGTATACCATCAGACTCTCGCATATACGTGCATGAAGCCCTAACCAAACACAATCATATGGTTCTTCAGCATGAACTTCGCTACAAAAAGCTAAAGAAATTGGTTGCGGTGCATTCTTCGCGGGGACTTGTGTGTGTAATCAAGAACGCAAAAAGCAAAGCTCGTGTTGTCAAAAGCCTAGACGAACTTCATCATGTAATCAATGGAAGCGAAATAGAAAGCTCTGAAACTTGATCAAGAAGATACAGTAGCGGCCATTATTTTTCTTAACATTTATTTATTTATTTTCTTTTTTTTTCTCTTTTCTTTTTATTTTAATTACATATATTATTGCAATTACTTTAATCACATTTAAATTCTCTTTTGTATTCTTATTCCACTTATCATTGTATATAATTTTTCACTATTCTATAAATACGAGTACATACTCATGTTTCCCACTTTCCCTAATCATAGTAATATTTCAGTTGGCTGGGACAGGGTTCGTTCAGAATCAGGTGATAGTGTGATATTACGTACCTTGTTAAATGTTTTTTCCAAACAAAAGCAAGGCCTTCAGCTTTGCCACATAAATGCACAAAGCTTAGGACCTAAGATGGATGAATTACGTTATCTTTTTGTTGGCTCTGAGATTGAAATAATTTGTGTATCCGAAACTTGGTTCCTTTCTGACCTTATTGGTGATGAAGTTATAGAGATAAATACAAATCTGGTTGAGATGTAAAGGTATGACATTTTTCGTGCTGATAGAGTTCGGCGGACTGGAGGAGGAGTTGCAATCTATGTTCGTAAGGGTATCTTTAGAAATATAGAAATTGTATGCAAATCCAAGGGGGTGTGTCCTATGGACTACCTGCTCATAGAGTTATCTACTGCTCACGACTCAATTCTGATTGGTGTAGTTTACAGGCTTAATAAAAATATTAATCTGTGCCAGCTTACATCGATACTCGAAGACATTTCACTGACCGCCCCGAATTTTATCTTGTGTGGTGACTTAAACAATGACCTCCTTACAGAGTCTGACCTAATAGACGATCTGGGATCACTAAACCTATTTCCCGTAAACTCAGTCACCCCAACCCATTTTGGTGCTACATCTAGTACCCTACTGGATGTTATATTCATTAGTGATCTCAATAAGGCGCTCTTCTACGACCAGTTGTCAGTTCCCGGTTTTTCTAAACATGGTCTCCTTTACTTAACGTTCGATTTCAATTTCAATATTTCATCCAGCCCAATACAGTTCAGGGACTTCAATAGCATTGACTTCGCTATGCTCGAAAGAGACATGCGTGATATTAACTGGGAACAAATTTATTACATGTCTTCACCAAATCTACAAGTCGAGTTCTTACAGTTGAAAATGGTTGAACTATTTGAGAGACACATACCCATACGAACGAAAACTTTTAAGCCCAACCACAATTCCTGGTTGACCTCAGATATTCGCCACCTAATGCAAAAACGCGACTAAGCTTACAAAAAATGGAAGCGTTTCAGAGTGGAAGAGTTTCATAGAACTTATCGTTCACTTCGTAATACAGTTGTTTGCAATATACGGGCGGCCAAAATTCGATTTTACTCAAAACGGTTAAATCCTTCGTCAACCGGGAAACAGTTATGGAAGAATCTCAAGCAGATTGGGGTGGGAAAACAGAGCAGCAGACATGTAACTAACGCCGACGGAAATAAGCTAAACCGGAATTTCGTTTCCCATACCCCCTCCAGTGACGGTTCCCTCGCTTCTAATTATACCGCAATTTCACATGTTCTATCTCCTCCAAACGAATCTTTCGCTTTTTCTCGTATCCAACAGATTGACGTAGTTGAGAGTTTGCTTTCAATTAAATCCAACGCTGTTGGAGTGGACATGGTCCATCCCAAGTTCCTAAAAATCATCTTTCCCGTACTCCTGCCACACATTACTCATATTTTCAACCAAATCCTCACAACTAGCGTTTTTCCTTCAGTCTGGAAGTTGTCGAAGATAATACCAGTGCCAAAGAATCCCTCGTGTATCGAATTCCGCCATATTGCTATACTTTCCTTCCTCTCGAAAGTTTTCGAGAGAATCATGCAAAAGCAAATAAATAGGTTTCTTCACCAACACAATCTTTTAACTTCTAGGCAGTCTGGTTTTCGCCCTAAGCATAGTTGCTGAGGTTATCTTTCCTTTCTGATACTTCTCGATTTCTCGAAGGCGTTCGACACTGTTAATCACGCCATTCTATGCGATAAATTATATAGGATGTACAACTTTTCCAATTCCGCAGTCTGTCTAATATCATCATATTTGGATGAACGCCAACAAGCGGTTTTTACTGAAAATTCCTTGTCGGATTTTCTTCCCAATCCGTGTGGCGTACCTCAGGGATCTATTCTAGGCCCTCTTCTAACTTCCCTATATGTTAATGAATTACCATCCACTCTTTCGCACTGCTCAGTGGAGATGTACGCCGATGACACCCAATTACACCTTAGCTGTTCTCCTGAATCTGCAGGCCAGTGCATTAAACTCATAAACTCCGATCTGGATAAAATTTTCAAATGGGCGAGTCAGAATCTACTTCTTATTAATCCAAAGAAATCTAAATGCATTGCTATATCTAGAAAGCCTGTTAATACATTCCTGCTTCCTCTGATCTTTATTAACAATGGTCCTATCAAATACGTTGACAATGCCAAATATCTTGGTATGAATTTTAACTCAACCCTAACCTGGAATGATCACATAAAAAGTTGCGTTGCCAAGGCACATGGGGTCCTCCGATCCCTGTGGGCTCTACCACACCTTATACCTTTACCAACCAATCTCTGTTAGTCAAGACCCTCATTTCTCCTATTCTTACTTATGGATGTGAAGTCTACGGAAGATGTGATGAATTTAGTAGACGTAAGCTAAATGTCGCATATAATAATGCTGCTCACTTTATTTTTAGTCGCCGTCGATATGACCATATTTCCCACTTCTCCAAACGTATCAATGGTCTCTCATTTGATAACATCCTAAAGTTTCGTTCCATCACAATGTTGCATAACATCATTCACACACGTCAACCTCGAAACCTATTTAATCGAATTACGTTTTGTGCATCCAATAGGACTAAGCAAATACTTTTACCGAGTTTTTCTCACCTTACCTCTGAACGCCAATTCTTTGTTAACACCACTCGGCTCTGGAATGCCCTCCCACGCAACATCAGTGAAATAAAAAATAAGATACGATTTAAAAATCGATTAAAAATACATTTATCTACTTTGAATTAATTTTTGAATTACGCCAAAATGACACATTGTAAATGAATCCGTCTATTATAATTAGCTTTCTCTGCAATATAAAGGGTCCGCCATCTAACGTTTTTTTTTTTCAACTAGTGCTTACGCCGACAAGCCAGAGACAATTGACGCTTTAAAGGACAATATTCGTGAAGTCATTGGTGAAATACAGCTGCACACTATCGATAATGTGCTTAAAAATTGGACCGATCGTGTAGGCTACTGCATGGCCAGCCGAGGCAGCCATTTGAATGAAATTATTTTCCATTATTAGCCGGAAGGATAAAACTAATTATCTGTCAAATCAGACATGAGCTAAGTGTTACCATTCACGAAATAAGCACTAGTTAAAATAAAGCTTTAGATGGCGGACGCTTTATTAGCTTATCACAAATTTTGTAAAAGATATTATATCTTAATGTATAAGCTCTCGGTCTAAATGAAAAAAATAAAATAAAAAAACAAAAAAAATAACACTTTAACAATTTGTAATAAGAAAAATATGGTAAATCTAAGAAACATTTCTTCTATACCATAGCTTGTACGCAGTCGAAATTATGGGCGGAGGTGTAAAGACAGTATAAATTAATTGATCAGCCAATTCTTTACACACGCCCCTGTACAATTTCCCACATGATAGTGATACTAAGTAGCATACGGAACGATCAAGGAAACCAACATCTCACAAGCAACCAGAGAATACAATCCCGGGATCCCGATCGTTTTTCAACCTCGAAAATCCCGGGATTATACTTGGCCAGTGTCGGGATTTACGGCATTGCCACTGTTGCGGTCAATTTTCCCGCAACAAGTTTCCCTTGCAAGTCCCTTCGGTCCCTCTTTTCGTTGAGTGGGAACACCGAGCTCTGGCGGAGGTGGACGGCAGCCAAGGTCCCATCAGCCAGTGGCCTACCAACCACAGACCTCGGAAAATAACCCACATAGGTTCACGGGCGGATTTCCTCGTAGAGGAGAACGAGGAGGTTAGGTCGGTGAAACTCTAGGGACAGGAACCCTAGGGTGCGACAGGAGGTCCACCAGGAACAGCTTTGTCGGAGCCGATAGACAGATGGGAGAATCGCAACGGGCAGCATCAGACAGGACGTCTGAATGTCGCCGACGGGTGGGGACCGACGGTCCTTTCAATCCAAACACCCCAACACGATGATGACGGGTGGGGGAAGATGATCCCTGGAACATACACCTCAACAAAAGCTAAGCAACAGGAGGTTTAAATAACAGCTCATCCTGCTACCTATTTGGGTACGAGCACCAGCATCACATCACTACAATGGATGTGGATGCACAGAGACAATGGATCGATGGGTGAAGAATCGCCGACCCCTTTTAAGCCAGCACCGAAGGAGCAACTTTCAAACTTTTTAGGTGTGTGAGAAAGCCGCAATGGAACGGTAGTTGGTTACTTTAATCTTTGATCCCTTTTTGTGAACCGGGGTTTGAAAGAAGGCTTCCAAACTTGGGGGAATTCCCCTTGTGTGAGGGACAGATGAAAAGGGAGGAAAGTGGGTGCGAAAGATTGGAGGCACACTTTTTGAGAAATATTGCTGGGAGCCTATCTGGGCCAGATACAAATTCATCATTGAGATTTTGTAACTTTACTTCGATAAGGGTGTGATCAAAAGGTTGAGAGAGAGGGGCCAATGGAGAAATTGGGAAGGTAAAGTTTGCAAAATAGTTGGCAATAATATGTGGGTCGGTCGATGATATATATTATATGTCTTAGGAAGTACCAGGTAGTGAGACCACAAGTACTATAGGTAGGGACATCGATCTTGCAAGGAAGGAAAGGAATAGGAAGTTAGGGACTTAGATATACCGGAGTTAGGTAGGAGATCTGAGATTCTGAGGGAAAATATTCGTAGGAAATTAGCGGCGGAAGCGAAGAAGTCGGAGAAAGCCTACAACCTCCGACGATGAGATGGGCAATATCTCCCGAACGAGTTAGTATGGCGACGAAACTTCGTGTTGTCTGACGCAGCTAATTACTACGCGGCCAAGCTTGCGCCGAACTTCGTGGGACAATTCAGAATCCTCAAACGTGTGTTAGCGTGAACATAGAGTTTGGTGGATTCGAATGGTCAAAATAAAGATACCTGGTACGCTAAGGACCTTAAGCCCTTAGCGTTGAACCAGAAGAGTATTAAGCAGCCTGAAAGACCGATTGGGTCAGAATTTTAGTTTGTTTTCTCTCCTAAGAAACATTTAGCCTCGGGAAATGGTTTGCTCTTCTTAGGAATACAAGCCCATTTCCTACGAGGTGAGGGTGGGGTTTGTTGCTGTAAATTTTCCCGCAACAAGTTTGGCTCTCTTTTCCCTTGCAAGTCCCTTTTGGTCCCTCTTTTCGTTGAGTGGGAACACTGAGTTCAGTTGCAGTTTTCAATGCATTTTATTTTCTTAATCACTAACTCTTACATACTAACAAAAAATGCTTAAATGCTAGCTTACAATTACTTAACAATCTTATACTAACTCACTGGCCCCACACAGGCACTCTAAGCTACTCTAAATTCTTATATCTATGTCTTTCGACTTCGTTTCCATTTTATTTGGAAATATTTATTTTTTATACTTAGGGCTAAGAAAAAATTATTAACAAAAAACTTAGCCTATGGATGTAAATATTTATTTTTTATAAAAACTTAATATCTAACTTAAAATAAACCTTAGTCTACTTAACTTATATACACAATACACACATAAACACATATAGACATTATACACAATCATATACGTATATCAGTATACACCTTTGTATACACTGATATATGTATATGATTCTTAAATGCTAACCTAAACCTATGTAAGCTGGCCACTGCTATTCACAGAGCAAATAAATTGGTCAGCTCTACCTCATTAGTGAGGCTGGTCCGTGATTGACGGAAACGAGGACGAAACATCTTCCCCATCATTCAACCACCAGAAATGCTGGTGCTGCCGAACGACATCCCTCTTATCGCGATTTCCCACCGCCCTACTGAACCTGAGGCGATCCACACTGCCGTGTGCGACGTCTCTGTTGTAGTTGAGTCGCCTGTCCCCAGCTGTCCGAGCGACATGGAAGATTAACGGCACTGCTGATCTATCCTGGGTCACCCCTATCTGATCAAGGTAGAGGAATGCTTCCGGTGGAGGTCTTTGCTCTTGCAATGTGCCTTCGAGTCAGCTTAATTACGAAGTTGTCCACTCGTATTAGGTTCGCCTTGTTGTAAAGGACCTCATTAGAATAAAATTTCTTGTACTCCGACTCTGGTGTTCTGTACAAGCGAAGACAAGCCCTAAGGCAAGCCCTCTCAAACACCCGAATCTTTTCCATTAAGCGTGCTCGTACATTGAACAACACGGGACAACCAAATACCAGCATGGGCCTGATAAGGGCTGCTATAAAACAGTCTCTTTGTAAGGGCAAAAGCACCTTTAGCTCTGGCCAGAGCAGCATCTACATTTTTGCCAAAATACAGAAACTGATCTACCCAGATTCCAAATTATCTGACTAAATTTCGAGAATGATCGAGAAACTTCGCCAATTTTTTCTGAGGCTCCAGACAACAGCGTCCTAAAGAGAATGGTTTCCGACTTCTGAAAGTTGATTTTCAACTTCCAGTCATCGCAAAATCGTCTTATCTTATCGAAGTCACGCTGCAAGAGAGTATTAATAACCTCGATTTTTGGACCTGTTCTGTACGCTACCAAATCGTCTGCGTACGCAATAGTATGGGAAAGTGAACCTATTAAGTCGCTTGTATAAATGTTAAAAAGGATCGGCGAATTGACCGCGCCTTGCTGAAGACCATTTTCAATTTGAAATATTCTAACAGAAGTCGCATCACCATTTTTCACGATGAACTGTCTGTTGGTTAGCATATTATAAAGAATGTACAAGAGTGGTTTACCGATCCCCAGCCTAGTCAGCTTATAGAAAAGATCCTCGAACCATACGGTGTCGAAGGCCTTCTCCAAGTCAACAAGGCAGGCACCAGTACATTGTTTTTTGCCTTTATTCCATTGGATATCGGACACCAGTTTAGACGCGGCATGTGAGATATCATGTCCCGCCGTAAAACCGAATTGATTATCCGGAACTATATGTTTGTCCTCAACCCACCTAGTCAGAGCTCTATTGATTACCTTTTCAAAAACCTTACTGATATTCGGAGGGAGACTTATCGACCGGAGATTAGCCGGATTGGATATATCCTTTCCCTTTTTGGGGATAGGTTGAACCACCGTTGTTTTCCAATGCGCTGGATAATGTGCATTATTCATTGCATTATTAAACAGGATGGTGCAGGTATCCACTGCTTCTAGAGGAAGATGTCGAAGCACGATATTCCGAATACCATCGGTCCCCACTGATTTTTTAACTCTGATTGTATCGAAGATTTCATGGAGTCCTTCCTTCGAAGGGGGTAGGTCACCCTCTCTGGCAATGACTGCGGAGCGGGATGTAAATGACGACTGCTTCCAAACCCGGAACCTGCGCAATACGCCCTTGTACACTTTGTGAATTTTTATACCTTCTTTAATGAAGATCGCGACACCGCCTCCACGTTTGGATCTGCGCCGGTTTCTTCTTCTAACGATATAATTATTGTACTCCAGTTTGTGCTCATCGGTTAGCTTAGTTTCGCTAGCGAAAAGCACATCAGGAGTTTGGTCTTGTAGCAATTTAAACATTGCGGCTCTTCGTTCAATCCTAATCAGTGAATTAACATTCACCGCAAGGACCTTCAAAGTTTGCTCCACCATGTGCGTACCCATTACGACATGTGTTGCGTTAGGCCCGGCAGCAGCGCATAGATCTTGTCCACCCGCCTGGCTTGTTCTTGTACCTGCTGTTGCAGCTGAGCCATCTGCCCTTGGATTGCGAGCAAGATGGCCAGCATGTTAGGTGCAGCCTCCGTTGTTCACGGAATTGGCGCCGCAGATGCAACAGTCGCTTGCTGTACTGTAGCCCCCCTAACTGACACCATTTGGGCCTAGGAAATTTGGGACGTGAAGGCTGGTCTTTGCAACCTAACAGGTGAACGTTTGACCTCCACCTTCTGCTGCCGAACCAGTTTTGCTTTTTTAATGTCGGCGAACTTAGGACAACCCCGATAGTTTGCAGTGTGTCCTAGTTCCCACATATCACGCATGAGAGCTGCGTCTTATCGGATGCTCCGTCCCTATCCAGAGCACACTCCTCGGTTCTTTGCGCACTTCACGCATCGAGGCTGCATTTGGCAGTTCGACGCGGCGTGCCCGAACCTCTGGCAGGGAACGCATTGTAGAACACCTTCGCTCCTTTTTAATTTTTCCCAGTGAATCACCTGGTAGTCTAGGGCATTGATGCTCTGTAGACTATCCAGACGACTTTCGGGACTGAGGTGCACCAGGAAAAACGGCAGACTCCGTTTCTCCCGCCTGGCTCTAGCTGTGGTAAACGGCTTTACCCCACAAATTTCAGTCCTTCGCACTCCTTCTCTTTTTTTTCATTTTAAATGCATTTTTATTATTTTAAATTCATTAATACTTATGCGATATACAAAAAAATGCTTAAAAATTAGCTTAATTAACTTAAAAATAATCTTATTTTAACTTACTGGCCCCATGCGGGCACTCTAAATTAAACATAATACTTAATCAATGTCTTTCGACGTTTCGTACGATTACAAATCTTTTTTTTTCTATATTTATTTAAACTAAAACTAAGAAAACAATTTTATTTAATATAAAAACTTAGTATACGGACTTTTTTTTTATAAAATCTTTAAAACTAAAACTTATAAACTATCTACACATAAATAAATCTTAACCTACTTAAACTAACTTATTGTATATATCATACAATTTTGTTTTTTTGCTTTTTTTTTTTCTAGATGCGTTACCCCTTTTAGAAGTTGTTACCCATCTTAGTTCTTTTATAATTTTTTTTTTTTAAATTTTTTTTTTATTATTATTATTTTTTTTTATCTTATAACTACCTTAATCCTACCTAAGTCTATGTAAGCCGGCCATCACTAAAAAATTAGGCTAATAGACTTTGCTTCCTAGTGAAGCTATATTGTACTAGAGGAATTCGACGAAGATACTTCCTCTCCTCCCATAAGCAACCAAAATTGTTGGTGCTGCCGTGCAACATCTCTTATGTCCGGAGAAGCTCCACACTGCCATGTGCGACGTCTCTGTCGTAGTTGAGTCACCTGTCCGCAGCTGTTCGAGCAACGTGGAAGATTAGCGGCACCGCCAATCTGTCCTGGATCAGACCTTTCATATTTAGGTAGAGGAACGCTTCTGGAGGAACAAAGCCGTCAAAGCGAACTCTCTCAGGGTAGTAAGCCCCGGAGATCAGGCTGTTCGATGAGGTCATTGCTCTTGCAATATGCCTTCGAGTCAATTTAATGACGAAATTGTCCACTCTTATTAGGTTCGCCCTATTGTATAAGACCTCATTAGGATAGAATTTTATGTACTCAGACTCTGGTGTTCTGTATAAGCGAAGACAAGTCCTAAGACAAGCTCTCTCAAACACCAGAATCTTTTCCAATAAACTTGCTCTCACGTTGAACCACACGGGACATCCAAATACAAGCATAGGCCTGATAAGGGCCATGTAGCAGATAACCTTCACCCTCGCATCGAGTTGGCTGTTATAAAACCGTCTCTTTGTAAGAGCAAAGGCAGCCAGATCCCAAGGTATCTGACTACATTTCGACAAGCAAGTGGCTGCCCGTGCTGCCCCACGATCGAGAACTTTCGCTAATTCTTTCTGGTATCCCTAGAGGCCCCAGACAAAGGCGTCCTAAACAAAATGGTTTCCGACTTCTGAAAATTGATTTTCAACTTCCAGTCAACGCAATATCGTTTAATTTTATCGAAGTCACGTTGCAAGAGTATATTAATAACCTCAATCTTTGGACCTGATCTGTACGCGATTAAGTCGTCTGCGTACGCTATGGCATGGTGAAGCGAACATATCAGATCACTCGTGTAAATGTTGAATAGGATCGGCGAATTTACCGCACCTTGTTGCAGACCGTTCATATTGTTAAATGTTCCAGCAGAAGTCACATCGCCATTCTTCACGATGAACTGTCTACTGGAGAGCATATCAAAAAGAATATACAGCAATGGTTTACCAATGCCCAACCTGTCCAGCTTGAAAAAGAGTCCCTCTAACCATATGGTATCGAAGGCTTTTTCCAAGGCAATCAGGCAGGCACCAGTGCACTGATTCTTGCCTTTGTTCCATTGGATATCAGAAACCAGTTTACAAGCAGCGTGAATAACATCATGCCCCGCCTTGAAACCGAATTGATTATCCGGAGCTATATGTCTGTCCTCAACCCACTTAGTCAGGACTCTATTGATCACCTTCTCGAAAACCTTACTGATGTTTGGAAGGAAACTGATCGACCGGATTTTCGCCGGGTTGGAAGTGTCTTTATCCCTTTTGGGGATGGGGTGTACTACCGCTGTTTTCCAATGCGCTGGATAATGTGCATTATTCATTGCAATATTAAACAGGGTGGTATAAATGTCCACCGCTTCTAGTGGGAGATGTCGAAGCACAATGTTCTGTATTTCATCGGTTCCCACTGATTTCTTACTTCTAAGCGATTCGAAGATCGTTTGGAGCTCTGCCTTCAAAATGAACGGTGGTAGTACCATTTCATTGGTGATGAAATTATTTGCCATATTCTCGTCACTGAACTGCGTGAAACCCGAGCTCTCGAATCGCCAATTCATTATTTCATTTCGAAGGTAGAAATTGTGTACAAGGATTCGATTTTCCAGGTCGTGGTTCGGGGCAATGATGTCATTCGCCTTACATACTTCCTGGAAAGTCGCTCCTATAACCCCTACCTTCTCCTGCAAATCCGCGATCAGAAAGAAGTTGTCATCATCAACAGCCTCATTTGGATCGATGCCTGCTGCGTTAAGTATGTTCTCGTTGTCCGTCGTTCGGGCGATTTTAAGACACGAAAGGTCGTTGTGATCTTTCCTCCGAAATATTTTATTTATTTGCGGGAACATATTCGGGTTGCTGGTATTTACAGCCCGAATTTTGTTGTTCCAATACAAACTTACAGATGCTCTGTAATTTTCTTTTATTAACACTTGGAGGTTTTTGATCGACGACTTAAGCGTCATAATCTCCGGGTTATGTCTGTCAGTAAACTGTCTGTACAAGGTTTTTAGCCTTGACAGCAGTCTACTTTTATGTCGGTGCAGTGCGTCAATGGTTGCGTTGCGGAATAAGTCTTCGATGTCAGTGTATTGATACCGAGATATCGTTTTGTCCATTGTTCGTTTAATTGTCTCGTCCATTAGTTTAAGATACCTGTCAATCTCCTCGTTTGATAGATTTCTATTGGACGGTGGGTAGAGCGAATTCGAGGAGAGTGCTCTCGTCATAGTTCTGGAGAAGTGTGTCCAACGCACCCTACTATAATTGTAGGCATGCCGTTGAACAAACTCGTTCAATTCCGCAGCTTCGTTCGGAACGGTTATTTCGGTACTGAGTCCGCAATGGTCACTGTCATACACAAAAGTGCGTAGACAGTTTATGGTTTGTTGGTCTTTGCATGTCAAGTGTATTCGTGTGTCGAACAGCAGGAGATCCAAATAGGACCCTTGTCTAGGAAACGACGGACTATCCATCGCCTTAAGGCCGAGTCGATACATTATACAGTGCTGACCCCACCAATTGAATAGTAGGTTCCCTCTAGTATTTGAAGTATTATTTCCCCAATCACTATGTTTGGCATTGAAATCTCCGCCGATAATAAAGTAGTTCTCCTCCAATTCCAGTCTTAGGACTCGAAAAAGTGTCTCGTGCTCTGAGATGAATAAAGTGGATTGAGTAGCCTTAGGTGCATAAACAGACACCAAGTATAACCGCTTTCCACTACGGAAAGGGATACACACGGTGCATGCTTCCAGCACCTGGAATCTACGTACTAGACGACTGTATACTCTTTTGAAACGCAGTCCTTTTCTTACAAAGATCGCAACGCCACCTCCCTGAATGGAGTTGGATCGGTTTCTCCGTACTACGAGTATTTTGTATCTTCTGTGCCTCATTTTGTGTCTTTTGGTGAGCTTAGTTTCGGTAACCAAGAGCACATCAGCGGCTTGGTCTTTACGCAACTTAAACAGTGTGGCTCTTCGTTCGAACCTAATCAGTGAATTAACATTCACTGCAAGGACCTTCAGGGTTTGCTCCGCCATGTACGTACCCATTACGACTGGAGGTGCGTTAGACCCGGCAGCAGCGTGTATATTTGATCTGAGCCATCTGCCCCTGAATAGAGAGCAAGATAGCCAGCATGTCAGGAATAGGTTCTGGTGCTCTAGGCGCTGGGGCCTGAGAAGCTGCCTTTGGTTGTTGTACCGTATTTCCCCTACCTGCCGCCATTTGGGCGAAGGTAACGTGGGGAGTAACGGCTGGTGTTTGTGCCTGCACGAGTGGACGTTTAACTTCCACTTTCTGCTGCCGAGCCAGATTTACTCTTTTGATGTATTGGAGTTTGGGACAACCCCGATAATTTGCGGTGTGTCCCGTGTTCCTACATACAAGAGAGTTGGCTTTTTTCTGACACTCCGTCCTTACCTAGAGCGCATTCCTCGGATTTGTGGTTCTTTCCACACTTCACGCATCGAGGCTGCATTTCGCAGTTCGACGCGGCGTGCCCGAACCTTTGGCAGCGAACACATTGTAAAATGTTTGTTTTGCATTGTCCGTTTGTTGTTGTGTTAGTTGCTGGCTTACAACTTCTTGCTGTTGTAGTTGTTCTTGTAGCTGGGCGCTTTGTTGTCGCTTTTTTTCCTTTCTTGCCGTTTGTTTCGCCTTAATGGCGAGCACTTTGTTCATTAGCTGCCTGATGCTACTATTTATAGCCTCGACTTCTTCCTCTTCGTCGTCGGATTCTGACGCAGCTAGAGATGCAAAGATGTTGTTGCCTCCCATGTAATGGCCTTCGCCACCATCGGATATATACGAGGGGCGTTCAACATATTCTCGGTATCGGGGTGAAGCTGTGATTGTATATATAAATTGACATATTTATCAAGTAATACTATTATTTTAGTGCATTCATGTAAAATTTCATATAAATGTGATTATTAATTCGCGTTTTATCTCTAGTTAAACAGAATCATAATGGCAACTGAGACGATGATGGTGAAAATTGAGCATCGCGCTGTAATTAAATTTCTCACTAAGCAAGGAAAAAGTCAAAAAACTATTCATGAAGAGATGGTGGCTGTTTACCAGGGTTCCGCACCTTCATTATCAACTGTGCAAAAGTGGTCAAGTGAGTTCAAGAGAGGCAGAGAGAGTATTGAAGACGACCCCCGCTCCGGCGCCCCGGTTACTGCTTGTACGGGAGAAAGCATCAAAGAAGTCGAAAAACTTGTTCTTGAGGATGCCCGAATAAAGGTGAAAATGATGGCAGAGATCACCAAGCTTTCAATTGGTACCATTCACACCATTCTTCATGGCCATCTTAACCTTTCAAATGCCAGTGCAAGGTGGGTGCCACGAATGCTCACAGCGCCTCAGAAAAAAGTGAGAATCGCATGCTGTAGTGAGCTTTTGGAGATGTGTAGTGAGAACGCGGATGGTGTTATGGATCGAGTTGTTACTGGGGACGAAACATGGGTCCACCACTATGACCTTGAAAGCAAACAAGAGTCCATGCAGTGGCATAAAACAGGAACAGACCCCCGGAAGAAGTTCAAAGTCACTCCGTCTGCCGGGAAGCTCATGGCCACAGTTTTTTTGGACTCAAAGGGAATCTTGCTCATTGAGTACAAAAAAAAAGGTGAAACCATCAACGCCACATCCTACGCTTCCACTTTGCATAATTTGCGGGAGGAAATTAAAAAGAAAAGACGGGGTAAACTCGCAGCGGGTGTGTTGCTTCTTCATGACAACGCTCCTGTTCCCACGGCGCGACTTTCCAAGGCTGCTGCGCGAGATTGTGGTTTCGAAGAAATCCAACACCCACCCTATAGCCCAGACCTTGCCCCTAGTGATTATTTCCTGTTTCCGGATTTGAAAAAATGTCTTCGTGGAAAAGATTTTCGGATGATGAAGAACTCAAGTCGGCAATAAATGGGTATTTTGCAGAGAAAGAGGAAATTTATTTTTTTGAGGGTTTAAAAAAGCTTATCTCAAGATGTAACAAATGCATTAAATTGAATTCGCATTTTCCTTCATATCGATACCGAGAATATATTGAACGCCCCTCGTATGGGTATATCCGTTTCCCTTAATCCACCTGGCAGCTTTTCGGTGGATTTTGATAGAGAGGGGCGCTTCACCAGATTGGGGGTTGGCCTAAGCTTCCTCCTTCGTTTGGCACTTCCTTTGGTTACCATAATTGGTAGGTGGCTTGATGTGGCCTCATCATCGGATGTTTTCGTGCCACTAGCTTTAACCGCTAACTCTCACTAGCTTACTGTTTTATTAAAACAAAAAAAAAACAAAACCAAATATCTTGGGCTGGGATTCGAACCCCGGACCACCAGATTGTGACTCCGATTCTACTACCGCTGGGCTAACCGGGTCCCCACACGGTGTGTGTCTAAATGACGAACTAATAAATTTTCACTTGTCGAGAGAGAAAATACGAAACACATCCGCACTCTACAAAAGTCAGTGAACGACGTCGCTAACCACCGAGCTACCGAGTAAGTTAACGAGGTTCCAAATAATTTCTTATAGAAACTGAATCACTATTTTTATTTTACTTTAGAAAAAGCCGAAACACGTCTTTTCTCTGCCGAAATCTGCGAACGACTGTGGGAACACCGAGCTCTGGCGTTGGTGGAGGGCAGTCATGCAGTCATGGCAGCAGCCAGTGGGCCACCGACCGCAGACATCGGAAAACAACCCATATAGCTTCACGGGCGGGATTCCCCGCAGAGGAAAACGAGGAGGTTCGGTCGGTAAAGTCCTAGGGACAGTAGGGAGACTCACGAAGAACCAGGAACCCCAAGGTGCGACAGGAACACCTTTGTCGGAGCCCATAGATAGACGGACGACTCGCAACGGGCAGCATCAGACAAGACGTCTGAAAATCGCCGACGGGTGGGGACCGACGGTCCTTTTAATCCAGACACCCCAACACGATGATGACGGGTGAGGGAAGACGATACCTGGAACATACACCCCAACAAAAGACAAGCAACAGGAAGCATAAATAACACTCCATCCTGTTACCAAAGTGGGTACGAGCAGAAGAATCGCATCACTACAATGGATGTGGATGCACCGAGACCATGGATCAATGGGTAAAGAGACGACGACCCCTTTTAAGCCAGCACCCCACCGATGGAGCACCGAAGGACCAGCAGAGGCGTGTAGGCGGACGGCCAAGTATTGACACAGCCTCAAACAAGAGAACAATATCGAACAACCAACAAACAAAAACAAACCACAACAACCAACAACAATCAACAACAACTAACAACAACTAACAACGACCAACACCAACCAACAAACAACGACTGTAAAAAAAAAACAAGTACAGAAGGGCCCAATTACAAACAATAAATAAATAATTGTAAGAAGTCACACGCTATTGGTGACGACCAGCGACTAGCTTCCTTTTTGAAAGTTTGGGGAATTGCAAAAAGCAATTCTGTTTTTTTTTGTAGAGTAGATTTTTCTTTGATTGTAAAGTAGAATCGCGAGTCGTGCTTAGAAAAAAAAACAAGACAAAACAAAGGGAAATCAAAAAGGGAAAAAGAAGACAGGGAAGATCAAGGACAGGTACGAGGAATTGAATACCGGGAGTAGAGGGAAACAAGGATTGAGGAACTGTGCCAGAAAGAGGTACCGCACCGCCAAGGAAAAAGGCTAAGTATAGTGTAGTGTAGTGTAGTGTAAGTAAATTAATTAGAAGTTCGTTTCTTGTTCGTTTGGGAAAGTTGTGACTCCGATGGACCGCGCGTGCGAGTTAGAATTCCCGAGAGTAGACGGGACGTAGGCGTTTTGTATTTCGGGACCTTGGTAATAGCGGGTCACTCTATCGACGAGTGTACCACTACGCTACGACGGGGCTATATAACGTTAAGGAAATTTAGTTTTTAATTTTTTTTCTTTCCTTTTCTTTTCCCTCTTTCGTTCGTTTTTTTTTATCGGGGAAGATTTTGCTTTGGGTTTTTGGCAAAGGTTTCGTGATTCCGGCGAAAAATCACGTGGCGCCCTTTTTAATTCTACCCAGGTTTAGCTGCCACCAAAGCGCTGCCTGGGAGGAACCCACCGCGGGGATAGTTAGATCCCAGAGAGAGTTATAGTTATTGTTTGGTTCGGGGCATCGCCGTATCGGTGCCGGAAACTAAACATAACACCACGTATACACTAATATATACGAGTATAAGATAAATGAACTTATTATTATACGTAAAACCGCACGGTAGTTATGAAAACAAGCATACCGCTCTATACATATCAATAAAACAATTATAGAAGCAATTACAGGACAAGAAATACAACTAGGACAACAATACCCATGAAGAACATCAAACAAACCGCTCCAGACAGCAAAAAAATATTAAAGCAATACGGGAAAACCTGCACCCGTAAATCATCAATATAAAAGGATGCACCATTCAAGTTCACAACAGTTCCCAGCTGAATTTAATAAAGCAAACAAATTTCAAGATTTATAAATATTTGTAAATCAATGTTTTAAATTTAAAAACGTTCCTGAATAAAGATAATTGTTAACCTAACAGTTGTACAAAACATAATTCGGAAGGCAAAACAGTTTTTCTTGTGATAATATTGATGTACTATTGTATTAATATGCCAATGAGGATTCATTTTTTCATTCTCGTCAGTGTTGAGTCATTTTTTAATTGCGAAAGAAGGGAATAGTGCTAAATGTAAGCGATGCACAGCCATTCTCAAGACTTTGGTGGATCGACTAAGGGATTACATACGCATTTGTTATCAAAACATAATATTAAGATTCCCGCTGACGTTTATCGGTTACCAGCTTCAACTTTAAAAATGCAAGGTTCTGAAATTCTGAACAGAGCACCGCCGCTAACTAAGCGAAAGTTAGAAGACTATTTTTCTAAATGTGTCGACGATAGCATGGACGACGTTTTGGCAAGAATAATTGCCTTAGATGGATTTCCATTCAGCGTATTCACAACTTCGAATGATTTGAGAAAACTGCTCGTTTGGCGAATGGACATCAACTTCCAATAAAAGGTTCATTGTTAGGACTCGTTCCCATTCATGGAAGTATGACGGCTGAAAATTGTCTTTGGATATTGAAAGATTGTCTAAGTAAATTTTACATTTCCCGGGAAACTGATATAGTAGCTATTGTAACTGATGGACCGAACATTATCACAAAGGTGGGACGGATTGATTGCACTGAACATCAACTGTATCTCGCACATGGTATCAATTGGCCGTCTGTGATATTCTATATAAAAAAAAAAATTATTCAGATGTTACTATATGAGAACCAGCTGTGACTGCTGATTACACGGACTACAGCGATGATGATGATTATTTAGAAGACTTAGACTGTCCTGAATCAGGTTTAATCTTAATGTTACAAAATGATCTTGCGCGAGAACACATACCAGAGTTAACAGAAGGTGAAAACACTAATGAACTGATGCAGAAAATCCGCAAATTTGTAGTGTATTTCAAAAGATCACCATTGAAAACTGACACAGTACTTCAAAAATACAATATATGAAAATTGAACATGGAAAACAGCTGTCACTTCTTTTGGATTGTAAAATCAGGTAGAATAATCTTTTAACCATGCTGGAGCGATTTTCTCTTTTAAAAACCTGTATTCAAAAATCTCCCATAGATCTGAATCGTCCAATTGGTTCAGAAGAAAGTGATTTTGACTTGACAAATAAAATTGTTGATGTGCTGACCCCAATTAAATTGACAGTAGAAGTAATTTGTCGCCGAGATGCTAATTTGTTCACAGCTGAATCCGCTTTGAAATTTCTTATAAAACAATTGTCTAGCAAACACTCAGCACTCGCCAATAAATTGAAAACTTGCTTAGTGGAACATGTAAAGCAAGGACGAAGTGATTTAACTGGGATATTAAATTATTTGCAAAATCCACGAAAAGATGATGAAAGTCAGTTATTATCGGATATAGAATGGCTTGACTTATTTCCAGCTCTTAGAAAAAGTGAGGAAGAAAATAAAGACTATAGTACAAAGACTAAATAATACAGATGACACGAATGAGGAAGAAGGGTCAAGATCACAAACAGATGACGAGCCAAGGCAACAAACCTCCCAACCCCAGTTGACACTAAAGGAAAAGTTACAGCTGGAAATTGACAAGAGCATGCAGTTCCCAGATCCTGAAGTACAAAAAAAAATCGGGATTGGTTAATAGTATTAAACGTGAAATGAGCCTGTTTGAAAATGGAGGAGTTCGTGGATATCAATTAGAATTACCACATAAATATCTACTGTCTATTCCTCCAACCAGTGTAGAACCTGATCGAGTGTTTTCAGCTTATATTGGCAATAAATTACGAAGCAGGCTTGGAAGTCAAACATTGGATGCCTTGATATTTTTACGGTTTTATTTTCGAAATTGTAAATAGTTTTTTTGTTTAGTCTTTTACGTTATTCTTAGTTTAGTAAATTGTTTTATGCAACCAATTAAATAAACAATTTTAGAGTAACAACTTAAGGGTTTGTTTTTAATTTAGACCAATAAAAAACCACATTGTCTAATCCCGGGATTACGCATCTAAAATCCCGTAATGCCGAGATTGAGGAACATGCTCGGGATTGTATTCTCTACAAGCAACGCATGGAAACTCCATTTCGCAGATGCTGCGTCTGGGACTACTGCTTTGCGAACTGTCGTTAGATTTTAGATTTATTGTCAATATTTAAAAAAAAAACAATCAATTAAATAAAAGAAAAATAAATATTTTTTTATGAAAAACTAGTACGAAATGGCTTAATTGGTGTCCAACTTGTGGGGCTTGGTAAAATTGTATATCGTATGTGTAGTGAAAAGGACTCCGCTGGAGCTAGGACCTAAAGAAGCTGCAACAACTGTCACGATAAAAGGACCTCATTTAACTGGGCAACATACATTAAGATAGAAGACTAAATCTTTAGAAAAAGTCTACAGCGAGGGAGTGTGGAGACAATGAAAGAAATAAGCTGCTCCATCAGCTCTGGATATAAAAAATATTTTTATGTAAGTTAGAACTTAAGAAATTACTCAATTTAAAAAGATATTAGACAATTATGTCAATAATTAGTTAGTTAAGATTAATAAGAAGTGAATCAGTTTAGAAAAAAATAATCAGTACTACAATGAGTTAGCTAAAACTAAGTGAATACTTAAGCACTTAAGAAAATTAAAAGATATAAGAGTGAAAATAAATTGTTTAATAAATTTGCAATAGTATTGGTGAAAGTAATTAGTGATTAAGGCAAAAGTAAAATTGTGAAGAGAATTATTTATAAATTTTTCACAACATAATTATAAGTTATATTAAAAGTTATCCCTTTAAAACAAAAAAAAACGATTTGCAAGACGAATACTATTCGAATTCTTTTTTAAAATTATTTCCTTAAAAAAAGGACCGTTTTTGGTGTTCGTCCAGCTGTTCTTAACAGTGAAAGACCGACCTCCATATCAAGAGCTCAAAACCAAATGTATGACGACAAGTACACTTATGATGAAAAAGCATGTGTTAAGTTTTTCATAAAATGGGACAGAACTGGAAGCATTAATTGCAGTAATTTCAAGCCAAGTCTGCATATCGCAATGCCAATAAATAGTTCAGTCAATAATATGAGTAAACCCCAATAAACAGTTTCATAGGGGTATTGACGAAACTATTACTGATGAACATAGACCCAATGTTAATTACCTGGTCAAAGTTCCAGATGTCGTAATACGTTTCAGGAAGTTTTCTGAAACACCAACAGAATTCAATTCTTGGCGTAAAAGCGTATATGTGAATGATTCAAGGGGACTCCAAAATACTTTGGTGTTTTAACTGTATTTTGAAAAATTGTCGGGAATGCTGATGCAATCTCTCCAATTGTACTGGAGGAATCGAAGACCGCCTTCAATTCAACAAATCCCCCCACGGAAGGATGTCAATCCCCAAACGTTTTATCCCCAACTTGCATATTTATCACAACAATTACCGCATATTGCACCGGGTTCTTCATATCGTCCATAAAACACTCAGATCCCCAGAGGCAACAATATCAAGCTTACTATCAATCGAATCAAGGTGCAAGTTCTCAAACCTTTTCCCAATCATATCCTGAACCGTACCCTCGAAATCACCAACAACGGCGGACTTTTTCTTGATTCCATTTTATTGATAGCAATAATACGCCCAACGAAATTAAAAGAAAACTACTCCTACATTAGGAAAATGATAACTTATTGTATATAATAACAACTCATAACAACACCATAAAATGACCACAATTTCTCCTACACGAAGACTTCTTGTTTGGACAGCACGGACAGCCTCTTGCCTGTCGAAATGTAGTCAGATACCTTGGAATCTGGCTAGATCAGTTTCTGTATTTTGGCAAAAATGTAGATGCTGCTCTGGCCAGAGCTAAAGGCGCTTTTGCCCTTACAAAGAGACTGTTTTATAGCAGCCAACTCGATGCGAGGGTAAAGGTAATCTGCTACTGGCCCTTATTAGGCCCATGCTGGTATTTGGTTGTCCCGTGTGGTTCAATGTACGAGCAAGCTTAATGGAAAAGATTCGGGTGTTTGAGAGGGCTTGCCTTAGGGCTTGTCTTCGCTTGTACAGAACACCAGAGTAAGAGTACAAGAAATTTTATCCTAATGAGGTCCTTTACAACAGGGCGAACCTAATACGAGTGGACAACTTCGTAATTAAGCTGACTCGAAGGCACATTGCAAGAGCAATGACCTCGACGAATAACCTGATATCTGGGGCTTACTACCCCAATTACCTTTACCACGAGAGTGTGTGCTCTGACGGTTTCGTTCCACCAGAAGCATTCCTCTACCTAGATCAGATAGGGTTGATCCAGGATAGATCAGCGGTGCCGTTAATCTTCCATGTCGCTCGGACAGCTGGGGACAGGCGACTCAATTACAGCAGAGACGTCGCACACGGCAGTGTGGATCGCCTCCGGTTCAGTAGGGCGGTGGGGAATCGCGATAAGGGGGATGTCGTTCGGCAGCACCAGCATTTCTGGTGGTTGAATGACGAAGAAGATGTTTCGTCGTCGTTTCCGTCAATTACGGAACAGCCTCACTAATGAGGCAGAGCTGACCAATCTATTTGCTCAGTAAATAGCGATGGCCAGCTTACATAGGTTTAGGTTAGCATTTAAGAAACATATACATATATCAGTGTATACAAAGGTGTATACTGATGTATGTATATGATTGTGTATAATGTCTATGTGTGTTTATGTGTGTATTGTGCATTTAGGTTAGGTAGGCTAAGGTTTATTTTAAGTTAGATACTAAGTTTTTATAAAAAATAAATGTCCATATGCTAAGTTTTTGTAAACAAATTTTTTCTTAGCTTTAAGTATAGAAAATAAGTATTTATAAATAAAATGTAACTGCAGTCGAAAGACATAGATATAAGTATTCAGAGTAGCTTAGAGTGCCTGTGTGGGGCCAGTAAGTTAGTATAAGATTGTTAAGTAATTGTAAGCTAGCATTTAAGCATTTTTTGTTAGAATGTAAGAGTTAGTGTTAAGAAAATAAAATGCATTTAAAACTAAAAACTAAACTACGAAGACTTCTTTGTTTTATTTTCTCCTACTCTTTAAATTTCCAGTGGTTTTTAGAATCATTGTTAATTTCAGTATGAGTCTGTATCTTTGTATTTAAATTATTATTTTAAGAACATATGAGGAATAATTTAAAAAATGAATCATTGGCACGACAGTATTTTGCGCACAGTAAATCGCTAGGCACGACTTTTTGCAGACACAAAATGAAAAGAACGAGGAACTTTTCAAGGGAGACGGTTTGGGACTTTTGCAGCTGCCTCGCCGATCCTAAAGTTCAAGTTATCTTAATTTGTTATTTCTGATAAGTAAACAATGTCCTTCATCCATAAATAGAAGTCCATTGTGATCACATTCAGGGGCCTTTGAGTCCACCGAATGGGTTAATCCCGCCCTATCCACGAATTTTCAAACACGCGATCTAATCACTCTCTGCATGGCCATAGTGTGAACGGGCGTCATCCTGCTAGTATAAAATGGTTGTTCTTTGTTGCAGTGGTATAAGTTAACAGCATACTTCCGTAAAATCATAAAAGAACAATTATTCCCACAAAACACACCAAACTCAAAATTCAACAGATAATGTTGACAACGCGTGCAGTCCCGGGGTAACCAGATCCGCTGCTCTCTTTATTTACTTTTGTAAAATGTAGATTTCTGACTTTTTCAACGAAGAAAGATATTTCTACATTCAATTGAATATTGTACATAACTTAACACTCGCAGACGAGGTAACCGCGCCTGCCCGCGCGAACTCATCGAAAAATTTCCACAAACAGCAGCAGAAGCTGCAGTAGGGACATCTTTTTTTTTCAACTAGTGCTTATTTCGTGAATGGTAACACCTAGCTCATGTCTAATTTGACAGGTAATTAGATTTATCCTTCCGGTTAATAATGGAAAATAACTTCATTCAAATGGCTGCCTCGGCTGGCCTTGCAGGTGCCTACACGATCGGTCCAATTTTTAAGCACATTATCGATTGTGTGCAGCTGTATTTCACCAATGGCTTCAACGGTGTCAAATCGCAGCTCCGAGGTGGCCAAACGACATCAGCTCTGCGGCTGATAATGCGATTTTCAAAAAGAGGGCGCAAAAAATCGAGTGTAGCTTCGGCTGTGTGGTACGTAGCGCCGTCCTGTTGAAACCAAATGTTGCCAATATCCTCCTCTTCAATTTTTGTGGACAAAAATTCGTTCAACATGGCCCGATAACGATCGCCATTGACTGTAACGGCCAAAAAAAAAGAAAAATGGCCCAATTATGCCTCTGGACCAAAATCCGCACCAAAGAGTGACTCGTTTTGGTGTGTCGGCTTTTCAATGTATGCGTGCGGGTTTTCTGTGCCCCGAATGCGACTATTTTGCTTGTTTACATACCCGCCAAGATCAAAATGAGCTTCATCTGAAAAGATGATTTTTTTGGCAAAATCGGCATCTTCTCTAAGTCGATCGCAGATCCTCCTCTGCAAGCTGCTTCAGGCATCTGGTTGCTAGGTATGGAGCTGCCTTGGTGCCGTATGTCACTGTGCACAATTTGTAGTAGCGCACTCTGTCGTTTGGTGATGGCCGCCACATTATTAATTGTAAGGGCTGATCTTCTGGTGCTATTTTTATTTGACGGAACATTTGCTTGATGTCACCTATCATAGCATATTTGTATGTCCGGAACCTGAGCAGGATATCCATTAGATCATCCTGGATCTTGGCTCCCTTCAGCATTATATCATTTAGAGAAATGTTTGATGTCGTTTTGCATGATGCATCAAACACTACTCTCAGCTTTGTAGTGCTCTTGTCTGGTCTCAGAACTCCGTGATGAGGCAAAAAATAATGGGTTTCCGGGATTTCGCCTTCCCCTATTTCGCGCATGTGTCCCAACTGTAAGTATTCCTCCAAAAATAGTGTATACTGCTGGCATAGCTCTGTGTCTTTTTGCAGCTTCCGCTCTAAATTCATATACCTTCTCCAGGCTATGTTCCGTGAGTCTCCCAGTGATTCTGACGCTCCTAGGATCGGGAGGTTTACTACGAATCTTCCGTCGGTATCCCTGGCCTGAGTACACATTCTCGCGTGGTATCGTACATCTTCTTCAATGATCTTGCGCAGTCCGGCAAAACTGTGGGTTGATTGAGAAGCCTTTCTAGAATTGAGGATACTAACAGTCTTTTGTTATCGTATCTATCGCTCAATATTTTCCACGCGACGTTATAGTTCTGTGCTGATATAGTCAGATGTTGTATCAGCCTTCCTGCTTCTCCGATGACCGTGCTCTTAAGATACCACATCTTTTCTACATCTTCGATAGGTTGTTTGTCTATCATCTGCAGAAACATATCGTGGTATTGCGTCCATTTCAAGTAGTCCCCGTCAAACTGGGCAATGGTTATAGTGGGTAGCTTTACCGCCGTTCTGGGTGTCGGATTTTCTGATACCTTAGGCAATATTTTCCCCCTGTATTGCGGCATTTAACCTTTGGCTTAAGTCGATAACCACATCCTGAACTTTCATATCAAGTTCATCAATGTCACTTATTTCAAATCCGTACTGAGTGGGATCTTCGGCCTCTGAATGTATTTTCATATTATCTTCTTGAATGTGGGCCAGCATCCACCTTCAATCTGTTTATTTTAGCCTCATAGTACTCTGTAGATTGATTCTGCATTTCCAATCGCTCCATTAGCTTCAGTATTGATGCTTGTTTCATGTGGCATCTCCTCACCACTCGTTGTACTTCAGGGTTCAAGTCGGTTTCGGTTGTAAATTTTTTGCTAGTTTTTGAGGCCCCGCTTATGCATTCGTAGCTGAATTTTAATAATCCGCTCAATGCTTGCAACTTTACTTCAAGCTCACCCTTGAAGTCTTCGTATAATTTCATCATCTGCCCGTGCAGATCTTCGGTGAAATATAGATGGTCGATTCGACTCGGATAATTTTTTCGGATTTGGTCATCCACTGCCTCAAACGTGGCCCATGCTTCTTCAAGGGTTTTTAATTTCTCCTTTACTGCTTCAGCAGTCTTTCGTTCTTCTGCGAGACGTTGGTATGCGAGGTAGCTAGCGCTGACTTTCTTTGATAGGTCCGACTGAGCCTTGGCCAGCTGATCCATGATGAACTGTAATAGTGTTCAATCCTCCGGATAATGTATCACACTGCTGAGATTGATGTTCCTGTATCGATGTATTTCGCTGTCACGTCGATGCTGCGTAGTTCAAGTCGATCACGTCGATGATGCGTCGATTACGTAGATCACGTCGATGCTGCGTTGATCACGTCGATGGCGTAGTTCAAGTCGATCACGTCGATGTTGCGTTGATCACGTCGATGATGCGTCGATTACGTAGATCACGTCGGGGTCACCAAAATGTTCGCGCTGAAATACCTCCAGTTTTAGGAGGCGGGTTCCAAACACGATGACTACTTGGAGTCTGGAAAGATTGCAGGGTGGCTTAGGTAGAATCTCTAAGCCAATACAACTTTACTCAGATTCTTCGCAGTCGATAATCGTGGAACTTGGCCCAACTCTGGATTCCTTGAGCGTTGGTGATCTAGGAACGTCGTCTAGATCACTGATGACTTCCTCCAAATAGTCCGGAGTTCCGGGAGATAACTAGGTAACTCTTCTAGTTATTAAAGTTCCGACGAAGGGATGGTGAGACTAGGAAAATCATCTGGTTCACGATGTTAAATGAAAACACTTACTTCGGTGTTCAAAACTTAACTCAGTTTATTCAAAAATCTGTGGTTCTTTTATACAAATTTTTATCCCTACTTAATTTACAAATACATGGAAATACTAATTCCACTGCGAACTATATACATGCTAATGAGTCAAAAAAGAATACAATGTATTTACAGTGATTGTTCTTATCAATATATACATCGAGAAATTATTTCCTGCGTCATCCTGCTAGTATAAAATGGTTGTTCTTTGTTGCAGTGGTATAAGTTAACAGCATACTTCCGTAAAATCATAAAAGAACAATTATTCCCACAAAACACACCAAACTCAAAATTCAACAGATAATGTTGACAACGCGTGCAGTCCCGGGGTAACCAGATCCGCTGCTCTCTTTATTTACTTTTGTAAAATGTAGATTTCTGACTTTTTCAACGAAGAAAGATATTTCTACATTCAATTGAATATTGTACATAACTTAACACTCGCAGACGAGGTAACCGCGCCTGCCCGCGCGAACTCATCGAAAAATTTCCACAAACAGCAGCAGAAGCTGCAGTAGGGACATCTTTTTTTTTCAACTAGTGCTTATTTCGTGAATGGTAACACCTAGCTCATGTCTAATTTGACAGGTAATTAGATTTATCCTTCCGGTTAATAATGGAAAATAACTTCATTCAAATGGCTGCCTCGGCTGGCCTTGCAGGTGCCTACACGATCGGTCCAATTTTTAAGCACATTATCGATTGTGTGCAGCTGTATTTCACCAATGGCTTCAACGGTGTCAAATCGCAGCTCCGAGGTGGCCAAACGACATCAGCTCTGCGGCTGATAATGCGATTTTCAAAAAGAGGGCGCAAAAAATCGAGTGTAGCTTCGGCTGTGTGGTACGTAGCGCCGTCCTGTTGAAACCAAATGTTGCCAATATCCTCCTCTTCAATTTTTGTGGACAAAAATTCGTTCAACATGGCCCGATAACGATCGCCATTGACTGTAACGGCCAAAAAAAAAGAAAAATGGCCCAATTATGCCTCTGGACCAAAATCCGCACCAAAGAGTGACTCGTTTTGGTGTGTCGGCTTTTCAATGTATGCGTGCGGGTTTTCTGTGCCCCGAATGCGACTATTTTGCTTGTTTACATACCCGCCAAGATCAAAATGAGCTTCATCTGAAAAGATGATTTTTTTGGCAAAATCGGCATCTTCTCTAAGTCGATCGCAGATCCTCCTCTGCAAGCTGCTTCAGGCATCTGGTTGCTAGGTATGGAGCTGCCTTGGTGCCGTATGTCACTGTGCACAATTTGTAGTAGCGCACTCTGTCGTTTGGTGATGGCCGCCACATTATTAATTGTAAGGGCTGATCTTCTGGTGCTATTTTTATTTGACGGAACATTTGCTTGATGTCACCTATCATAGCATATTTGTATGTCCGGAACCTGAGCAGGATATCCATTAGATCATCCTGGATCTTGGCTCCCTTCAGCATTATATCATTTAGAGAAATGTTTGATGTCGTTTTGCATGATGCATCAAACACTACTCTCAGCTTTGTAGTGCTCTTGTCTGGTCTCAGAACTCCGTGATGAGGCAAAAAATAATGGGTTTCCGGGATTTCGCCTTCCCCTATTTCGCGCATGTGTCCCAACTGTAAGTATTCCTCCAAAAATAGTGTATACTGCTGGCATAGCTCTGTGTCTTTTTGCAGCTTCCGCTCTAAATTCATATACCTTCTCCAGGCTATGTTCCGTGAGTCTCCCAGTGATTCTGACGCTCCTAGGATCGGGAGGTTTACTACGAATCTTCCGTCGGTATCCCTGGCCTGAGTACACATTCTCGCGTGGTATCGTACATCTTCTTCAATGATCTTGCGCAGTCCGGCAAAACTGTGGGTTGATTGAGAAGCCTTTCTAGAATTGAGGATACTAACAGTCTTTTGTTATCGTATCTATCGCTCAATATTTTCCACGCGACGTTATAGTTCTGTGCTGATATAGTCAGATGTTGTATCAGCCTTCCTGCTTCTCCGATGACCTTGCTCTTAAGATACCACATCTTTTCTACATCTTCGATAGGTTGTTTGTCTATCATCTGCAGAAACATATCGTGGTATTGCGTCCATTTCAAGTAGTCCCCGTCAAACTGGGCAATGGTTATAGTGGGTAGCTTTACCGCCGTTCTGGGTGTCGGATTTTCTGATACCTTAGGCAATATTTTCCCCCTGTATTGCGGCATTTAACCTTTGGCTTAAGTCGATAACCACATCCTGAACTTTCATATCAAGTTCATCAATGTCACTTATTTCAAATCCGTACTGAGTGGGATCTTCGGCCTCTGAATGTATTTTCATATTATCTTCTTGAATGTGGGCCAGCATCCACCTTCAATCTGTTTATTTTAGCCTCATAGTACTCTGTAGATTGATTCTGCATTTCCAATCGCTCCATTAGCTTCAGTATTGATGCTTGTTTCATGTGGCATCTCCTCACCACTCGTTGTACTTCAGGGTTCAAGTCGGTTTCGGTTGTAAATTTTTTGCTAGTTTTTGAGGCCCCGCTTATGCATTCGTAGCTGAATTTTAATAATCCGCTCAATGCTTGCAACTTTACTTCAAGCTCACCCTTGAAGTCTTCGTATAATTTCATCATCTGCCCGTGCAGATCTTCGGTGAAATATAGATGGTCGATTCGACTCGGATAATTTTTTCGGATTTGGTCATCCACTGCCTCAAACGTGGCCCATGCTTCTTCAAGGGTTTTTAATTTCTCCTTTACTGCTTCAGCAGTCTTTCGTTCTTCTGCGAGACGTTGGTATGCGAGGTAGCTAGCGCTGACTTTCTTTGATAGGTCCGACTGAGCCTTGGCCAGCTGATCCATGATGAACTGTAATAGTGTTCAATCCTCCGGATAATGTATCACACTGCTGAGATTGATGTTCCTGTATCGATGTATTTCGCTGTCACGTCGATGCTGCGTAGTTCAAGTCGATCACGTCGATGATGCGTCGATTACGTAGATCACGTCGATGCTGCGTTGATCACGTCGATGGCGTAGTTCAAGTCGATCACGTCGATGTTGCGTTGATCACGTCGATGATGCGTCGATTACGTAGATCACGTCGGGGTCACCAAAATGTTCGCGCTGAAATACCTCCAGTTTTAGGAGGCGGGTTCCAAACACGATGACTACTTGGAGTCTGGAAAGATTGCAGGGTGGCTTAGGTAGAATCTCTAAGCCAATACAACTTTACTCAGATTCTTCGCAGTCGATAATCGTGGAACTTGGCCCAACTCTGGATTCCTTGAGCGTTGGTGATCTAGGAACGTCGTCTAGATCACTGATGACTTCCTCCAAATAGTCCGGAGTTCCGGGAGATAACTAGGTAACTCTTCTAGTTATTAAAGTTCCGACGAAGGGATGGTGAGACTAGGAAAATCATCTGGTTCACGATGTTAAATGAAAACACTTACTTCGGTGTTCAAAACTTAACTCAGTTTATTCAAAAATCTGTGGTTCTTTTATACAAATTTTTATCCCTACTTAATTTACAAATACATGGAAATACTAATTCCACTGCGAACTATATACATGCTAATGAGTCAAAAAAGAATACAATGTATTTACAGTGATTGTTCTTATCAATATATACATCGAGAAATTATTTCCTGCGTCATCCTGCTAGTATAAAATGGTTGTTCTTTGTTGCAGTGGTATAAGTTAACAGCATACTTCCGTAAAATCATAAAAGAACAATTATTCCCACAAAACACACCAAACTCAAAATTCAACAGATAATGTTGACAACGCGTGCAGTCCCGGGGTAACCAGATCCGCTGCTCTCTTTATTTACTTTTGTAAAATGTAGATTTCTGACTTTTTCAACGAAGAAAGATATTTCTACATTCAATTGAATATTGTACATAACTTAACACTCGCAGACGAGGTAACCGCGCCTGCCCGCGCGAACTCATCGAAAAATTTCCACAAACAGCAGCAGAAGCTGCAGTAGGGACATCTTTTTTTTTCAACTAGTGCTTATTTCGTGAATGGTAACACCTAGCTCATGTCTAATTTGACAGGTAATTAGATTTATCCTTCCGGTTAATAATGGAAAATAACTTCATTCAAATGGCTGCCTCGGCTGGCCTTGCAGGTGCCTACACGATCGGTCCAATTTTTAAGCACATTATCGATTGTGTGCAGCTGTATTTCACCAATGGCTTCAACGGTGTCAAATCGCAGCTCCGAGGTGGCCAAACGACATCAGCTCTGCGGCTGATAATGCGATTTTCAAAAAGAGGGCGCAAAAAATCGAGTGTAGCTTCGGCTGTGTGGTACGTAGCGCCGTCCTGTTGAAACCAAATGTTGCCAATATCCTCCTCTTCAATTTTTGTGGACAAAAATTCGTTCAACATGGCCCGATAACGATCGCCATTGACTGTAACGGCCAAAAAAAAAGAAAAATGGCCCAATTATGCCTCTGGACCAAAATCCGCACCAAAGAGTGACTCGTTTTGGTGTGTCGGCTTTTCAATGTATGCGTGCGGGTTTTCTGTGCCCCGAATGCGACTATTTTGCTTGTTTACATACCCGCCAAGATCAAAATGAGCTTCATCTGAAAAGATGATTTTTTTTGGCAAAATCGGCATCTTCTCTAAGTCGATCGCAGATCCTCCTCTGCAAGCTGCTTCAGGCATCTGGTTGCTAGGTATGGAGCTGCCTTGGTGCCGTATGTCACTGTGCACAATTTGTAGTAGCGCACTCTGTCGTTTGGTGATGGCCGCCACATTATTAATTGTAAGGGCTGATCTTCTGGTGCTATTTTTATTTGACGGAACATTTGCTTGATGTCACCTATCATAGCATATTTGTATGTCCGGAACCTGAGCAGGATATCCATTAGATCATCCTGGATCTTGGCTCCCTTCAGCATTATATCATTTAGAGAAATGTTTGATGTCGTTTTGCATGATGCATCAAACACTACTCTCAGCTTTGTAGTGCTCTTGTCTGGTCTCAGAACTCCGTGATGAGGCAAAAAATAATGGGTTTCCGGGATTTCGCCTTCCCCTATTTCGCGCATGTGTCCCAACTGTAAGTATTCCTCCAAAAATAGTGTATACTGCTGCATAGCTCTGTGTCTTTTTGCAGCTTCCGCTCTAAATTCATATACCTTCTCCAGGCTATGTTCCGTGAGTCTCCCAGTGATTCTGACGCTCCTAGGATCGGGAGGTTTACTACGAATCTTCCGTCGGTATCCCTGGCCTGAGTACACATTCTCGCGTGGTATCGTACATCTTCTTCAATGATCTTGCGCAGTCCGGCAAAACTGTGGGTTGATTGAGAAGCCTTTCTAGAATTGAGGATACTAACAGTCTTTTGTTATCGTATCTATCGCTCAATATTTTCCACGCGACGTTATAGTTCTGTGCTGATATAGTCAGATGTTGTATCAGCCTTCCTGCTTCTCCGATGACCTTGCTCTTAAGATACCACATCTTTTCTACATCTTCGATAGGTTGTTTGTCTATCATCTGCAGAAACATATCGTGGTATTGCGTCCATTTCAAGTAGTCCCCGTCAAACTGGGCAATGGTTATAGTGGGTAGCTTTACCGCCGTTCTGGGTGTCGGATTTTCTGATACCTTAGGCAATATTTTCCCCCTGTATTGCGGCATTTAACCTTTGGCTTAAGTCGATAACCACATCCTGAACTTTCATATCAAGTTCATCAATGTCACTTATTTCAAATCCGTACTGAGTGGGATCTTCGGCCTCTGAATGTATTTTCATATTATCTTCTTGAATGTGGGCCAGCATCCACCTTCAATCTGTTTATTTTAGCCTCATAGTACTCTGTAGATTGATTCTGCATTTCCAATCGCTCCATTAGCTTCAGTATTGATGCTTGTTTCATGTGGCATCTCCTCACCACTCGTTGTACTTCAGGGTTCAAGTCGGTTTCGGTTGTAAATTTTTTGCTAGTTTTTGAGGCCCCGCTTATGCATTCGTAGCTGAATTTTAATAATCCGCTCAATGCTTGCAACTTTACTTCAAGCTCACCCTTGAAGTCTTCGTATAATTTCATCATCTGCCCGTGCAGATCTTCGGTGAAATATAGATGGTCGATTCGACTCGGATAATTTTTTCGGATTTGGTCATCCACTGCCTCAAACGTGGCCCATGCTTCTTCAAGGGTTTTTAATTTCTCCTTTACTGCTTCAGCAGTCTTTCGTTCTTCTGCGAGACGTTGGTATGCGAGGTAGCTAGCGCTGACTTTCTTTGATAGGTCCGACTGAGCCTTGGCCAGCTGATCCATGATGAACTGTAATAGTGTTCAATCCTCCGGATAATGTATCACACTGCTGAGATTGATGTTCCTGTATCGATGTATTTCGCTGTCACGTCGATGCTGCGTAGTTCAAGTCGATCACGTCGATGATGCGTCGATTACGTAGATCACGTCGATGCTGCGTTGATCACGTCGATGGCGTAGTTCAAGTCGATCACGTCGATGTTGCGTTGATCACGTCGATGATGCGTCGATTACGTAGATCACGTCGGGGTCACCAAAATGTTCGCGCTGAAATACCTCCAGTTTTAGGAGGCGGGTTCCAAACACGATGACTACTTGGAGTCTGGAAAGATTGCAGGGTGGCTTAGGTAGAATCTCTAAGCCAATACAACTTTACTCAGATTCTTCGCAGTCGATAATCGTGGAACTTGGCCCAACTCTGGATTCCTTGAGCGTTGGTGATCTAGGAACGTCGTCTAGATCACTGATGACTTCCTCCAAATAGTCCGGAGTTCCGGGAGATAACTAGGTAACTCTTCTAGTTATTAAAGTTCCGACGAAGGGATGGTGAGACTAGGAAAATCATCTGGTTCACGATGTTAAATGAAAACACTTACTTCGGTGTTCAAAACTTAACTCAGTTTATTCAAAAATCTGTGGTTCTTTTATACAAATTTTTATCCCTACTTAATTTACAAATACATGGAAATACTAATTCCACTGCGAACTATATACATGCTAATGAGTCAAAAAAGAATACAATGTATTTACAGTGATTGTTCTTATCAATATATACATCGAGAAACAAACAAAAACATACCAACGTGGTGATTCAAAAAATGTAAACATGGTTATCTCCTTATAATGATTAATCTCTTAAGGAGACCATAAAATGTGAGTTTGCATTGTTTACCCAGACTAGATATGCTGTCAGTCAGCATATCTAACGACGATAACCGGATGTTTTGATTACAACAATGCTTTATCAGGCCTCTACCGACAGGGGAACATGTTTTGCGATATGTTCGGCCTGAACAAAGTTCCAAGTCAAGCCTTGAATAGTATACGTTCTCTGAGTTACATATGAAATGGAGGAAAGGAGTTTTTCGAAATCTCGTTGCAAAACCACATTCGCTTTAGTTAAGTTGGTTCCATTATCCGAGAACACTTCTGTGGGAAGTCCTCTTCTGGCAACAAATCTTTTAAATGCTGCCAGGAAAACTTCGGACGATAAATCACTCGCAGCCTCTAGATGTATGGCTTTGGTAGCAAAGCAAATAAACAGGCAGGCGTGACCCTTGGTCAACCGGCAGCCCCGGCCCCTAAAACTCTTGAGAACGAACGCACCGGCAAAATCGATTCCGGTGTATGTGAATGGAGCTGAAAACGTACATTTTTCAGCTGGAAGAGCGGCCATTATTTGGGTTCGTAACTGTTTTCTATGAATGACACATACTTTACATCTTCGTACGCAGGATTTTATAAAATTTTGAAGTTTTGGAACCCAAAAGGCTTGTCTAATCACCCGAAGCATGAGGGCATTACCGCCATGAAGAGAGAGCTCATGAACAAACTGAACGAGCAACTTAGTGAAATGAGAGGCGTATGGCAATATAATGGGATTTCGTTCATTAAAGGGCAGACTTGCGTTAGAAAGCCTCCCATTCAATCGTAAAATGGAGTTCGCATCCAGCGATGGATTGAGGGATAAAATTGAACCTTTCGTAGAAATGGCCCGAGACTCGGACAGAGCTAAATATTCGTTAGCGAAATGGAGTTTCTGAGAGAGCACAATCAGACGCGTCTTCACAAAATCTATCTCTCGTTGAGAAATGTGGAGTGAGTCATGAGGAAACACCTCCGAATCTTTTTTGGATGCCCGATAGACAAACCGAAACACATACGTCAGGACACGCAAGGCGTGCGGTAGTGAGGAAAATCGTTCCAAAACGTCTTCGGTCGGTATGAGCTGAACCGCAAAGGAAACAGCTTTGACTTCGAGCTCCCCAGTTGGTGGTAATTTTGGAATGCTCGCTGGCCATTCTGTTTGGGGCTTCTTCAACCATGCTGGGCCGTGCCAACATAGCATACTATCCCGCAATTCTCTGGGTAAGGTTCCTCTGCTCGCTATATCGGCTGGGTTATCCCCTGACTTGACGTGTCTCCATGGTACATTCCCTACATTATCATGTATTTCACTCGTCCTGTTTGCTACGAAAGTCCTCCAAGTGCTTGGGTGCTTATTCAACCACGAGACAACTATAGCTGAATCCGTCCACAGAAACGTTTTATAGGATTCAACCGGAAGATGTGGAAGGTACGCTACGATTAATGCCTGGCAATGCGTTAACAAAGGATTTCCATTTCGCCAGGCTATTACACTGGAGGCTCTCGTCCCACTCAGTCTTTTCGATCCAAATAGATTGCATCAACAACTTAGCAATGACGACTATCGGAGACAGCCATCCCGCTGGATCAACCGCTCCTTATCTCACGCATGTGGTCCAATGTGATGTACTCATTCATGCCATTGAATACTGTGTACGGAAAACGGGGTCTTGTGTCAACTTCTTTTCGTTTCGTAAAAACTGCTGTAAAGCAATGTTCCTCGATAAGCCCAAATCTTGTGGGGAGTTTGTAGGTTTAAATGGCAACCTAACAATATATCTTCCATCAACACGTCTATAGGTTGTTTCATCATATAGGTCCTCACAAAACTTATCTTCAGCAGACACAATTTGCTTCCGCTCTGCGACTTCTTCCAGTTCACAAAATTGTCTGATCTGCTTACCTAAATCGGAGATGTCTTGCACCGACACGAATGTGCTAAAGGAGTTGGCGACGATCGGTATAGGTCCCGATAACACCCAACCAAAGACTGTCCTCTGTGCCAAAAGGGTGTCGGAAACTCTTTGCAATCCATCTCGAACAATTGTTGGATAAAGGTCTGCGCCGATAAGTAGATCAACCTGAGAAGATTTATGAAAGGTTGAATCAGCTAAATTGAGACCATCGAGCTGTAAGGGGTTTACTAGCGAGAAGGAAGCGCTCGGTAGATCATTTGCCAATCTTCGTAATACGATGGCTTGAACAGAAATTGGTTTAGCTAGGTTCTCCTCATCGACAAGTGAGAAAGCGCAAAGCTTTTTTGAGGTTGCTGTCTGAGTTTTATTAATGCTAGAAATTGATATATTGATTGGAAAAGTGGGAAGATTTAAACGCGTCTGTACTGATTCTGAAATAAACGAAACTTCAGACCCTGCGTCGATAAGCGCTCGTACCAAATGATTGGAATCATTGCCGATTATTTTTCACTATAGCTGTGGCAAGCAAAACCATTTTGTGTGAAGGAGCGAAGTAAGCGTGGCTGGATGTCTGCGGAACGAATTCAGGAGAAGTGGACTGTAGTTGTGGAGTAATACAGTTGTCGGCCTTAGTACCAGGTGATGTCGGTGACATATTGCAACTCGATATGTTCTTGTTGAAATGTAGCAATGAATGGTGACGCTTCTTACACGTGTTACAAGTGAACTGGCTAGAGCACAAACTGAGTGGGTGGCTGACTGAGAGACAATTTTCACAGATGTTATTTTTTCGGAAGAACTCGATTCTGGAAGGCAGCGAAATTGTCATGAATTGGGAGCATTTACGGAGTGCATGTTTTCCCTTGCAAAGGTAGTATTCGAACTCATGACCTCTAAAATACATACTATTCACGCGATTCGTTCTTGAGAAGGGTTTCTTCATGGAGGTATTGGGTTTATCAAAAGTCATAATTGATGCCGATTTTATATCAGCGATTGTTTCTAAAACCTGGAAGCGGGTGCTAAGAAAGTTATCCAACTGTTTCCAAGTGGGCACTTCAGTTGGTATTGATAAGGATTGTTCCCATAGTGCTAAGGTGGCTGATGGTAAACGATTCGAACATGCGTAAACCAGGATAGGATCCCAGCTATCTACGCACATAACGTGGACCCTAAGTGCCGCAATGCAATCATTTATATGCCGTTGCAAGTTTATAATCCCTTTGGCCGATTCTTCGGAACAAGTTGGAAGATTCAATAAACTCTTGACCTGGCTGTTAACCACTAGGCGCTTATTCTCATAGGTAGAGCGGAGTGATTCCCATGCTAGTTCGAAACTCACGTTTGTTAAGGGAAACTTACTGATAATGTTAAACGCTTCCCCTCTAGTCTTTGAACGGAGATGAAAAAGTTTCTCTACTGCTCCTAGCTTGGGATGTCGAATGTAAATGGTCTCAAACATGTCTCTAAATGACGGCCACGAAAGATGATCGCCATGAAATATTTCGGTATCACAGGGTGGCAACTTAATGCAATGGGAGGTGGATTCTACCTTCGGATTAGTGATTGGGTTTGTCGTTTCGACTGAGTCTTGACTTGTGTCACTCTTTAATGTGATCTCACACTCAAGAAGAAGTCCCAGACATGAAATGTAGGTCTCATTGGATAACTTGTATTTTGATTCAAAACTCTCAGTGTCAAAGGTTGCTGCATCATCGGTTCCCAGACGAGCACAATCCACGTATTTAGATTTTACTTCTACCCATAAGTCCTTTAGTTCTACTTTTCTAGCCATTAACGTGGTTGAAGTATGCTGTGTCTCTGGCATTTCGCGAACGTCAGCAGCATATTTGACCAATTGGTCAGCTGCATGAATGAAATCTACCAACGTGCTCATGGTCAAATCACTAATGCGAAACGAGAACCGTAAATTGATGATCAAACCAATGAAAGTCCAAACAAAAAGTGTTCACAATGTGTACAGGTGACTGAAATCACACTTTTAAAGATAACCGTACTTCGACCGGTAAATGGAAAAAAACCGGTCGTCTCAACGACACGCTAGAACGGTTTGGAGAAAAAAAACGTTCTAAAACGATTGCAAATGGTAAAAAAAACGAATGGAAAAGTCACCACACTAATGTTTCACGAATACTGAAAAGTTCGACGGCAACACCGACTTCAACCCAAACAGACGTATGTATGTATATAAAGATAACTATAAAAAAAACACAATCCACCCTTCCCACAAAATATCTAAATGAACACACGCCTATGAATGAATGATGAATAGAGTAACTATATATTTATATTGTTTTGTTTTTTCCGAGCTTGTCAGAACAAATAGATATTTTTTTTTTTTGTACGAGCTTAATAGAATAAATATATATTTATTCTATATATATATATATATATATATATATATATATATATATATATATATCTTTAATTATTTTTTTTTAAGTTATTTATCTTAAGCACTGAACTAAGGGTACTAACCTGGTATTATTGACATTGGCGATATTTGCTTGACCTCGATGGTGGATGATGGATTGATGCTGATGATGATGGTTTGTGGCTCGATCCTGGGCTACGGTACTTTTGTACTGAGTGCCGAGATTGTTGTTTTCAGCGTTGTGTCTGTTCCAATATTATGGCGGCGATGAAGAACAATATTTATTTCCGTTGGTCTGTACGGAGTACAGGTCTTGCTTGTGGCGACGGTAACAACGTGCCTCTGTACGAAGTACAGGTCTTGGTTGTGGAGATGGTAACAACGTGCTTCTGTACGGAGTACAGGTCTTGGTTGTTGCGATGGTAACAACGTGCTTCTGTACGGAATACAGGTCTTGGTTGTGACGATGGTAACAACGTGCTTCTGTACGGAGTACAGGTCTTGGTTGTGACGATGTGATGTTGTTCTGGTTAGGATGTACGGTGCGGATGTATCCGGCTCCGATGGACCAAATGTTTACGTCTTTCAGTAGTTTTTATTGGTTTATTTATTTATTTATTTTTTTTAAGAATATTTATTTTGGTAGATTAATGTAAAAGTAGAGTTAACATAAATCAAGTACATTGTTTTTCTGTTTTTGTTAACGGATATGTATGAAAAAAAATGTGTTCAAAAAAATGCTTCAAACGATTTCAATAAAAACAATAATTAGAACCAAACAAGCTTTTTATATATATATCTACGAATGTTTTGTAGACGCCATGAAATAAATAGATTGACACAAGCAACTTTTGCAACCAAAACTGAAGGTGTTGTCGCCGTAACGATCAAAAAGGAAGTGAACGAGTGGCCAGAAGTTACTCTTTTACAAAAAAAAAGATGGAGATAGCTGAAGTTGGTTGGGGTTTGTTAATATGCGATCTATGGATTTGTAGTAGTTCATGTTGCATTCTACTCGTCCATAGATGGCATTAACAAATAGTTTTTGAATAATTCGCATTCAAACTTAAATTTTTGGCAAAAACTGAAATTTTTTTTTTAAATCAATATTATTCAAAATTGTGAGATGATGTGCCCAATTGGTTTTCTGTATTAATGCGCATATCAATTCTGAATCGAACACAAAAAACCGCGTGTCTTTATATCTTCAAGTTTTTGAGAAAATTGAAAATTACTAAAACTATTTTTTATAAGACGTTTTTTTTTTGGTATTTATGGTGATCTCACTTTGAGGATTAATATTGATGATACGGTCATCTTTGTAAGTAAAGTACAGCAAATCATTTAGCGTGACCCAGAATGCACTACAAGGAGGTAGATTTCCATTGCATTCCGCGTCCCAGTCTGTCAGTTTGTGAGTAAGTTAGGTGTTAGTTAAGAATAGTCAATTAAATGTTCAATGTACAAGTACATATGAAAAAGGTATGTAAGTTTCGTCAATGAAGTCATCGTCCGTACTGGTGTCAATGTCGAGTTCGTTGAGTTCGTCGATGATGGTGAAGAGCCGAGGTTGTTTTGGTGGTAAAATACCTTCTAAGTGCTCATTGTGAACGGTCGGAGGGTCGAAGTCCTTCAGTTGCAAACCCACACTTTCTTTACCTTTGACAAAACCTGGGAACACTTTTTTTACATCAATTAAAAGTTCCGTGATTTGCTAACCCATGTCGTCCTTATAATTTTTTTCAAGGCAGTATTTCCGGTAAAAGAAAAGTGCCATATATTGGTGAAGGTGCTGCGTTGTATTGCGACATAAAATTGATTTTTTCAGAAGCTTGTTCTGATTCTCAAGATCATTTATAGTATTGGTTGCATCGGTCTTGTCAACATATTCGCCTTTGCTGTGGTTTGTAATTTCATGAGTCGTAGAAGTAGGGAACATTTTCTCAATACCTGTGTATTGGCGTGCGCTGTCGGTACAAATACGACTGCTGTTGGGGTTAACGTATCTGTGTATATAAGGTTACAAGTCTTCTTTACTTTTGGAGTTCACTTTAAAGAAGCGTCCGACCTTATCTTCTTTACAAAATAACCCCAATACTACGATTTTCATTTGTTTGGTTACACGGCCTTTGTCGTATTTCCTTTTTGTAAGAAAGGTCTCATCGATTTGTACAGTTTTTCCTTCGCCGCCAATGTTAACATCGACGTGAGATGCTATTATTTCGGCTATTTCACGACAATAGTTATAATAATCTATTATAGTAGATTTACTAAGCTCACTTTTATTGTCGTGATGGCGCCAAGCGATTATATGCTAATTTTAAAATAATAACATACATGTAATAATATTTTTAAAAAATCCTTAGGTTGTAGCTTAAGGTTTAATTAATTTACCTGAAAAACCATGTTCACAAAAGCAAGCACCTCGCGAATCTCTAGCCGACATTGAGGTCCATGGAAAAATGTACCGATAGATGGGTTGATTGTATTTCTACAATTTTTGTCACCTTTTTTAGAGCTTTTCCTTGAGCATCGCCACATCCAACCGAACTTTACATTTCTACACTTTTCTTCCTTCATAGGTAAGTTGCAACACAGTGGGGGAATGAATGTTTTAGTGGGAATTAAACCAGATTCTTCTACAAATTCAATGCTTCTTTCGTTGGTCGACACCAAATCTCCGAACGACCAAAACACTGAGAAGTTATTTAGTTTAGGATGGATTATAGGATGCTTAACCGTCATTGCTTATTCACAAAAAATATCACTTGATTCGCACTACGGTTGAACACAGAGTGATCTTTGTGAATATCAATAACTACACGCCTTATCACAAAAAGAAATAACGGTATAAAAGCCAAACGTTTGTTCGGTTATATTTTTACATCATTATCAAGTGCATTACATATTACATACGTACAAACATAGATATTTGGCAAAGTAAATAATTTACTTCAACATTGGAACATGTAAATTTTCTATAATGCGAATTAGTGAAACTTTTTTATTAATGGGAACTTTGTACTTTTGTGATGAGTACTGTGGATGAAGAGTATTGATGACATAGGCGCCTGCCTGACGAAAAGCACATACCCCGAGCGGAGCAACGAAGTTGCGTGAGCGGGACCTGCCGCCTGCGGAAAGAGAGTTGAAATCCCTTAATCCCACGAAGCGGGTCACCCGTGTGCTCTTAATTAAGAAAACTATAGATATAGGCGTCTGCGAGATGTTTAAATAATACTCATTAACTTATTTAAGGGAAGAAAGTAGTAATTTCAATTTCAATTTGCTCAAAAACTAGAGGACATAAAGCCATGCGGTTTTTTGTGTTCGATTCAGAATTAATACGCGCATTGAATACAAAAAACCAATTTGGCACATTATTTCACAATTTTGAGTAATATTGTTAACTTTTTTTTTAATTTTTTACCAAGAATTTGAGTTTGAATGTGAATTATTCAAAAACTATTCACACGAATAATTTGATCTAAATTTTATTTTAAAGAACAAGTCTCGGGCTTTTATATTCTGCATAGTACTGTATTGTAAGTGTTACCGTTGTTTTTTAACAATTTTTTTCCCATATTAAGTCATTTGTTTTTAAATTGCCCATAACTCCTAAACGGGACGAGATGGACCCCCCCCCTCCCATAATAAAAAATGCTAGTTTTTAACTCCTCTACAAAATACCGTTATCAATTCTTGGCGCCAAAGTTATTGTACTCGTGCCAATATAAGCATTTCAATACCAAATTGTTAAGTTAGTTCTAAAGTACAGAAAACCAATAAAGGTCCAGGTATTCTGCTTTGTCTTTTTTTTATAATTAAAGTGGAGTATTTTAATTAACTGGGGGGGCAGCATTCTGTGCACTGTTAAACCAAAGTTCGAGTGGACAACCAAGCCATCAAACAGTGAAGTGAATAAAAGAGTGGACAAACAAGCCATCAAATAATAAAGTGAATAAAAGAGTGGATAGTCAAGCCATCAACCAAACAGTTAAGTGAATAAAAGAGTGGAAAATCAAGCCACCAACCAAACAGTGTGGTGATAGGGAAAAACAACGACCCTCGAGTAGTTCTCTAATCAAAGGAACAAAAAGGAGTCAGGAAATTCTGAAAGCTGCCCTAACAGCCCAGAACCACCCCAATAATAAAAAAAAAACAAAGTTAAGAAGAAACTTTACAAGAAGTAACCAGCTAACCAGTATAGTACTCTAAGTCAATAATAATCAGAGAAAACTAAACCTATCTATCCATTGGAATAAAAACTTACACTATAGTAAATATTGTAAAAATAGTGAACAGTGAATTTGTGTTCTAACTTATAAATTTAAATAAATCTGTTTTACTTATAATTACCTGAACAAGTAATATTATTGATTCTCTCACTGAATAAAACGAATATCTTTTTTTTTAAAATACGAGTAGTAAACCCAAATAATTTAGAACGTTGCAGCTCCCCAATCTCCTGCCCCCGTTCTTCCTCCTATTTTTAATGCAATTAGTGGCGATATGATGCAAATAATCTCTCACCTAGTGACTAAAACCCTTCAAATACAGGGACGTCAACTTTTCAGTCCCGCATCCAACATTAACAACCAATAAATGATAGGAATTTCTCCGACATGGACAAAATACCCGATGTGGTGAAAAGCCTTAGAAAATTCCGTGGGCAACCAAACGAATTTAACTCATGGAAAAGAAGTGTCGACAATATACTTAAAATCTATGAACATTTAAAAGATAACAACAAATAATATGGGATTTTATCCGCTAAATTGGGAAAAAAATTCAAAATGTCTTACTCTGCACTATGCAGATAAGAGGGATTTATGAACCCTCGAGTATCAAATGACGACTTTTGTATAGGACAGTAGTAAGACAGTAGATCTCTGAATTCTATCAGGTCAGCTACCACCATTTGTCGCTTATGTGGGTGGCCGTGGCTCAAGTGGTAGTAGACTGGCTTCCAAATCGGTGTTCGAATCCCTTTTTTAAAACGGTGTTCGAATCCCAACCTCGCCCCAAAGACATTCATTTTTTCGGTTAACCAAAATCAACTAAGATGAGTAGTTGATTAGAAATCAACAAACAAGCCAACTTCCACTAAGAATTTAGTCTCCCATTAAATGTTGGATGCCACTCATGAGCCCAAACATCTTTCTTTCTGTCTTTATCTCATTTTCCAAAAAATTTAACACATGCTGGGGCATTATATCCACTTGAGTGTTAAGTTGCTTAAAAAAATCTAAAACTAATTAGGATCAATGGATATGAGTCAAGTGTCCATGAACAACATGACCCAATATTACCAGAACAAGGCACTTGAAACTTTCGCCAGGGGGTTGAAAGGCGACTTGCCTAGGTTACTCAGTATCCGTGAGCACGCTGACCTACCGCAAGCCCTGCACTTATGCTTGAAATTGCAAAATGTCGATTTACAAACAATTCACAATCTAGTTCCCGGAAAACATTCCAAGAATTACAGCCTCCAGTTGCCCTCACATACAGCACCAACACCAATTGCCGCACTCAGTTGTGAATTTCATCCCAAATTACAAAACAACCCTCGAAGTGCTCAACCACCTCAATTTTATGGGGAACCACGATACCAGCCGAAATACTACTATCCACAGCAACAACCACCGCCTAATCAGCGCCCGCCTACTCCGAAGCCAATGGAGGTTAATCTTTCCATCAAATCCCAAATTCCATCAAAATGTGAATTCACATTCACAGCAAGGACCTTCAGGATTTGCACGTACCTACCCATTACGGCAAAAGGTGCGTTAGGCCAGGCAGCAGCGCGTATACTTGATCCGCCCGCGCGGTCTTTTCAGTTAAATGATATTGTAGCTGAGCCATCTGCCCCTGGATAGAGAGCAAGATAGCTAGCATGTCAGGTACTGTTTCCGGTGCTCTAGGCGCTGGGGCCTGAGCAGCAACCTTCGCTTGCTGTGCCGTATTTCCCCTACCTGCCGCCATTTAGGAGTAGGTAACATGAGGAGTAATGGCTGGAGTTTGCAAATGCACGGGTGGACGTTTCACTTCCACTTTCTGCTGTCGGACAAGTTTTATTCTTTTGATGTACTGGAATTTGGGATAATCTCGATAATTTGCGGTGTGCCCCTTGTTCCTACATAAACCACAAGAGAGTTGGCTTTTTTCAGCTCTCCGTCCTTACACAGAGTGCATTCCTCGGACTTGTAGTTCTTTCCGCACTTCACGCATCGAGGATGCATTTCACATTTTGACGCGGCGTGCGCGAACCTATGGCAGCGAACACATTGTAAACACATTGTAATATGTTTTCGCTCCTCTTTAATTTTTCCCAGTGTGCAACCTGGTAGTCCAGGACTTTAATACTCCTTAGACCATCCAGATTGCTGGTGAGACTTAGCTGGATAAAGAAAATCGGCAGTTGCCGCTTCTCCCTTTTGGCTCTGGCTGTGGTGAAAGGCTCGACCCCCACGAATTGGAGCCCTTCGCACTTCTTCTCTTTCAGCAGTGCAAGGATTGAAGCATTTTTTTCGGATTGCGATACGCCAACAGATACTTTCTTCGTTTTCATTGATTCCATATTAGAGAGCATCGTGTATCAAAGCAACTTCTTCGCTACTACCAAAAATAAAATAATGAATTTGAAGAAAGAAGAGTTGATTGCCTTCATAGGTATAAACTTTTATATGGGCTACAATTTGACATAGAATTATATATAATCGTTGGTGCGTCTGTTAGTTATAATCTAAATTCTGGTTGAAGTCATATTCCCACAACATATTTGTTTTGTCGGGACGATGGTTCATAGCTGTGCTAGAATCTGATAGGTGGCGCTGCAGTCAGCTTTATTCATATTTACACATTATGACACTCAACAATCATTTAGAACAATAAAAACATATCATTTTCAGATGACTAAAGTATCCATTTGTGAAATTTGAAATATTTTTCAAAATTTGTGAAGTCTAAAACGGTTTGCCGAATATTGAAATACGTTTAAATTTAGTCAATATATAAATTGAAGACACAAAGAGTAAATAATGCTTTCTTATACTAATTGTATTAATAATTTAAATATGCCAAAAGAAAGAGCACTATTAAATATTGATCGACGCATACTGCACATTTGATGTATGTACGTTGGTACGTAAAAGCAGAACGGCAGAACAATGCTCTCGAAAATTAAATGCACCCAGAATTGAAATAAAACGAGATTAGTTAATAGAAAAATTATGGGAAATATTATACCACGATGAACCGAAACTTCAAAAGAGAGAATATTTTACTGCCATGAGTTCCAACATGAACAACATATATTGCGCGTTCACGTGTTGGAAAATCATCAAATTCTTTTTCTGATGGACTAACAAAAAATATTGTTCAAGATTTAGCGTTGAAATAAACTCAAAATAAATAATATATCATTAATTATACGTTTATTACATTATAATATGTTTAAAGTTTCATACTTATAAAAAAAATGTTTATAATATAAAATACATGTATTTATTGTTAAAATGTTTTACATGAAATCATTATAGTGAGAGTAGAACCATTTTAAACTTTCGTTTCAAATATTTTATTATCAAAATGTTAATGTGAGATTTTCATTTATAAAGATTTCCTATTTTCAATCAACAGTTTTTGAAGTTACTTTTAAAAATGTCAACATTGCCATCTCATATTTAAATGATATTTTATTTTCAAAATTCAATGTACGAACTTTAAGTTTGAATTGTCATTACCAATATTCAATTTTAAACATCAAGCCGTTTATCTTTCTTCATTCAAACAAACAGCAATGTTCGCCCTACTACGCGCTTGATTATTGGCGCGGCAATTTTTCGGCTGCCTTGCCTATCGTTTATCTTCTTTCCAGACTTTCTTACACAAGAACTTAAACCAAATCAAACTCATTGCATTAGGGTAGAACAAAGTCTGCCGGGCCAGCGAATTGTACATATGATTGACTATGTTTTACATAATTTTTATTGAATAATTTGTTTAAAAAAGACGGCTGTGCAGCGTTTCTCAAACGACCTCTTTTTTTTGAAAGAGTCTACGGCTTTACCAACAGCTGCTGTAAATTTTGAATTATTGAACATATATTGAACATAACAACAGGTAGAGAAGTACGTAGAATTTTTTTTACTCGTATATATTGATTTTTGGCCGAAAGGCGCACTTCCAAAGTCAAATTAGCAAAATTCGCAGAAAAATAGCCAAGAAATTGTTAACAACAAATGAGCTGTGCCATATAAAAAGAAAATTGCACGTACTTATTTAGACAATATAGTTTTAGAGATCTAGTTAAAATTTGAAATGAATTGGTTGAAAATGGACAAGTTATGTGTGCGGCCACCTTGAAAAATGCAGTTTTAAGATAAACGCGCTTAGAATTTAAGAGAGTCTCGCTACTTACCTGGCGGCCTTGAACAAGTACTTCGAGATATTTCCCGGCCATAATCTTTTGGGGTATCATTTCTGAGGTCTTAAGGAGACATTGAAAGCAAAAAAAAATAAATTTTTCTTAAATTTTTAAATCCTAGAGTGGCCTAACCCCTTAAAACCCTTTGAGCAATAAGAACATTACAGCAAATGAAAAGATATAAGGTCATCTTAGAAGAATATAACTGTGAGCTCCAGTATAAGCCAGGTAAAGCAAAGCAATTCTCTTTCAAGGTCTCCTCAAGTAACCGAAATTCACTCAATGACCGCAACCGAACATAGTGCCGATAGCCCCTCCGAAAATTGAATACCTATAGTAGAGACACCAATAAACGTATTCCGTAACCAACTAATAGTATTTTAGTATTTATTATTTATTTAGATCTACGATAGAGGTACATTAACAGACCAAGAAAGAAAGAAAATATATGTAGGATTAAGTCTGCGGGGTTTGACGACCACTTTCCACTCTTTAAAATAAACACCTTCTTATTTTTAATTCAATTCACTTTTATTACTTTGTACAAACGATTCTGATCGAGCCAATTGCTCGGCTTGACTATCGACTGCTGGCGTTTAACTAGTGTACATAAAATGAAAAGGAATATCAGAACAAGAATGAACAAGGAGAAAAATTGCGCTCTCGTGTGTTCGTATTATGAGGTGATCGTTTGTCTCGTTATGTACTGTGTATATAAATGCGTGTTTATATATATATACATATATAGTAAGGCGCCGTATGCTGTTACCGTTTGTTCTTATCTAAATAAATATATGTGCGCTCGTAATGTAGTTAATTGTACGTCATTCGTAGGGTATCGTATGTCGGTTCGGCATAATCCCACATTCGGCTATCCTGACATTCCATTGGAACCGAATGGAACCCTTAATCGTTCCACCTCTTCATGTACTCGGCCACTGTTGTACTCCTGTTTCGTGACCAACTACATCACAACCAGCCGCGTACTCATTGCCCTCAACTACAACAACGTCTATATCGCTTTAAACGCCACCTTTGTCACCTCCCGTCCTAACTTCAGTAGGCTTCTTCCGGAACTCTGCACCTTCTAACGAAATTGTAACATCAACATGGCTGAGCAAGTCGTTCCCAATCATCGCTGCGTATTGCATGTCTCGTTCTCGTAATATATGAGACCTTACCTTTAATTCAACACCACCAACTACCAATGTTTCAGCAAAACTTCCCAAAGTCGTCACCTTGTTGGGCCCTATACCATATAAATTTGTCCTTGTATCATCCAACTCTACTCGGTCGAGCATAACTAAACTATCATGCCGCAGCAGGCATAAGTCGCTACCGGTATCCAACAGCGCCGACATGGTTCGACCTCTCAAGAGCATGTCCTTAAAAATACGGTTGGATCCTAGCGCAAAGCAAACTCCAGTTTCAGGAACATTTGTTTAAACTTAATTTGTTGCGGTCTGATTTGTTATCCATCTCTGCATTCCTGCGCACGGTGGCCTTGTCTACCACACTTAACACATTTAAAGTTTCTCGACAAACACTCTCTCGCTAAATGAGACGCATCACCAAATTTAAAGCATCTTTTCTCCTCCATCAGGGTGGGTGGTTAACTTCGATTGGACATCTGTGGGTTACCTCTTGAGTATGACGACTAAACAAGAGGTCACCGCACCTTCTCGTAGACTCGGATGTGTGATTTGAACTCTGCCTGGTACAACACGGCCTTGTTTTCCCTGGTATCTGCTATCCACTCCGTGAAGTACTCGATGAGGCTTGCATCGTGTAAGTCCACGGCCTTACCTATTTTCATCAGGCAGTAAAGATACTCTTGCAGTGACTCCGTTGGCTACTTACGGCGACTTCTCAACATGCAGTGAATATCAGCTGATGACAACTTCGTTCCAAATTCTTCGCTTAGTGCTCTCTTCAACAACTTCCCACTCTTAAGTCCTGACTTACTTCTCACGAACGGTAAAGCTACACATTTAATCAATTACTCCCGCACAATGATTAAACAATCTTTTTGTAATTCCGGGCGACGATTTAATGATCTTCTTTCGATCCCGGTTGAGCCCCAATTTGTAGGATTAAGTCTGCGGGATTTGACGAACACTTTACACTGTTTAAAATAAACACCTTTTATTTTTAATTCAATCACTTTTATTACTTTGTACAAACAAAGTTTGTATGATCATTTGTCTCGTTATGTACTCTGTATATAAACGCGTGTTTTTCAGTCTGTTGTCCTGTACTCTTTTGCTATCACTGTTCGTTTTTTGTTTTAGTAAGGCGTCGTAGGATGTTACCATTTGTTCTTATCTAAATGAAAATATGTGCGTTCTTTATGTAGTTAATTGTAAGTCATGCGTAGGGTATCGTATATCGGTTCTGCATAATCCCACATACTCGTATATATGTATATACGATATATATATATGTATATACGAGAATATATAAAGTACAATAATAATAAATTATCTTAATGCTAACAATGCGAGTTCCTTAAATCTAGTTCTGGATAATGCAATATCGAGTTGATCATATACAAAATTAAATAATCTACACCAGAACGCAATATGCTCATTGGCTGTACGCCGTATAAAGTGCAGTGATGAACTGCAAATAACAATAGTCTGGCACTCAGAACCCTTAGGGGGCATAAGTACAAATTAATGAATACAAGTTCTCACAGTCAATGGAAAAACATAGTAAATCTCTAACGAACATGCATCTTAATACTAAACGTAGGCAAAGAAAACAGTTACCAAATTAGAAAACCATTCCAAAATTACACAAGACATATTTTTACCAAATCAAAGTACACATCAATATAATAAATAATAAAGGTACTCAAGTGATCTCAGAATCCTAGCACTATAAATGGAACTTTGACAAACGAAGAAACTATGTGAGGGGTACAATAAATATATCTGCTCTACTTCAAGGATTATTTATTTTAGTATAAAGTATAAAAAGCAGATTGTACAAATAAGAGCTAAGCTCTTTTAACAGTACATATGACAAAAAAGTATAAAAGAGGATAGTTAAAAATAAATTAAAAATAAATTAATTACATCAGCTTAAAAAAAAAAAAATAATAATAATAATAATAATAAATTTAGAGCAACTATGTAGAGTCGTACAAGTACTATTCTACTAAAAAAGTTTTAAATTATGGTAGAGAAAAAAAAAATAATAATAATAATAATAATAAATAAAAGTGTAGGCTGTATTATATGTTCATATTTACAAAATTATTGATATATGCCTGTCTCCTATATGCCTCAATGATCTCTAAAAAAACCAAATAAAAAATCATTAAAATTTTTTGTTCCAAGCGAGCGCCGGATTTCAGATGGAAGCGAGTTCCACAGTCTTACGGAGTGAACAAAAAACAGACGGCTACATTCTACATAGAAACATTTAATACGGATTACCGTATTAAATTTACCCAAAATTATTAGAACACGCACCCAGCAACCCCGACGCCCTCACCACAAGGCCGAAGAAAACCGTATTCAGTTGTTAGAGAACTTCTACTTCTCCATAAAATGTCTTCAAAAATTAAAGCCATAATAAACCGCTGTGCAACTTATAAGGAAAACAAATACTACAGACATCCTAACAAGGCACACCTGAATCCTTCACCCATCGACAATTATCTGGGACACACTGTTCATATCGACATCTTTTCTACTGAAAAACAACTTGTATTAACAACCGTCGATAAATCACACTCAATTGAAGATATCAGGCGACCATAACGAAACATCCTATTTTTCTTCTGCATACCTGAAGTTGTCGTAACAGATAATGAAAAAGCGCTGATTTAAGACTCAATAAATTCAATGATGGAAGACGATCTTCAAATCAAAATTTTCAAAACCAAGTTAAACGTTTTCCCCCCACGTTGTCTGAAATTATGAGATGTCGGACGGACCTACACGGTCCTGTGAAGAGCTCCTGGAACGAGCCGTCAATGAATACAACTTCACTATTCACTCGACCACAGGTAGGAAGCCAATAGAACTGTTTTATGGACGAATACCAAGACTAAACCCAGAACAATTTGAAAAGACTCGGATGACTAATATTGAAAGTCTTAACATTAAACAGAAAGATACGAAATACCATAAAAAGAAAAGGAAACCGAATAAAGACTATGAAATAGGACAAGGTATTTATGTAAAGAAAAGTAAATGAATATGCTCGAAACTTACAGGTAGATACCAACAAGAAATAGTTAAGGAAAATAAGGAATTCTACAATAATAAGCGAATCCGGCAAAGTAGTGCACAAAAGTAATATTAGAAATTAAACTTTATCTTTCCAGATGTGTTTCTTCCACTAGTCAATTAATAGTTCAAATATTGAACCTTTCAAATTCACAGATAGTAACTTTTCACGTTGGACAGACGAAGATACACGACGGAAACTTTAAACTAATACACGTAATTAACTCCAGTCCTTAACCTTGAATCAATCCAAAACCATACCATATTTCCAGCATCACTAAGGGGACAATTAGCTGCTTCATTGTTCATAAGTTTTCCGATATATTTAGAGCATTTGACGTCTTCTTGATGGTAGGGATATGTGCAGTAGTAGATTCCTTCTATCATGGGGCAAGGCATATTGAAGTATCGTATGTTGTTATCGTTCATGTTTATATATGGCTTTATTATTAAAAGTTTTGTGTTGTTTAGTGGGATGTGATAATGAAAATATTTTTGGGGTGATAGGTTAGGTATGCGGACATTAAATATTATATTTGAAGCATTATAATATGCTTGTAATCCCAATAGTTCATAAATTTGTTCTATTGATTCTATTTTAATATTTTGCATATTTTGATTATTTTCTATGCTTTGGAACTCAGTTGTATTAAGTAAAAATTTTGGTATAATGTTCAATTTACTCAGAATAACTGCCTCTGCTATGTTCAAAATATGGTTGGTTAGTAAATCAACATTAAAATTTATCTGGTTAAGGTACTGTGTTTCTATTACTCGTAGTATGTGGTGTTTTCTTTTGATATAGTTATTTGTTTTTTCTAAAAATTCTTCTCTTTTTGTCTGTTCTTTATTGATATGAGATGTGATATTTTTAAATGTTTCTATTGTTTGAAAATTTATAGAGTGTTGGGTTCGTATTGTGTTAGTGGAGTTATTTAGTTTCGAATTCATGTTATCTATTTGGATATTAATGTCATGTGTGTCTTGTGCATCCATATTTCCGGTGATTTATGGCCATTAAAAGTCCATTAAAAAGTCCTCGTTTTCCTCTTTTATTGGGATCGAGTGTTAGAAGCTTCTTCTCGAGCTCATTGAGCTTAAGTTTGGTTTTTTGGACAAAGTCGTAATCGTTGCTTGTTTTTCAAAGAGATCGAGAGTGTTACTTATGCCGTGTATGTTGTTATTGTAATCCTCTAGATCTGGGGTCGGCAAGTAATTTTAAGTGGGGTCCAAATACGGTTGAACATTTTTTTTCGCGGTCCCGAAAAAAAACTCATAATGTTTTGTATTTTTATTTTTATTTTGCTTCATTTAAGTAACTGTAGAAAACACAATAGCTAAAATTAATGAGAGAAATTAAAACGACGGTCTTGAGAAAGTTTATTAAAATTTGATTCACGCGGGGAACAGCAAATGCGAAGAGTGTCGTCAAGGTGGGCATCTGATAATCTCGAACGATATTTGCTCTTCAAAAAATTCACTTATGAGAAAGACGATTCGCACATACAGGGTGTTCCAAAAATGAACGTTAAGCCGGAAACGGGTGATAGCTCAAGTGGTGTCGGTTATCACAAAATTATAAAAAAAATCTAAGTCATGCGCTGTTAAAATTATTGGCACTCAAAAAAAAATGTAGAAATCTGACACCCTGTGGCGATCGTTCAAGTGCTGTGACCGCAAATCTTTACTTTTTTTCGATTTTTTTTTGCCACGTAACCCTGAGTAACTCTTCTGTAAACTACGGTCCAAAATTTAAACATAACTATATCGGTTTTAGCTAAAATATTCCTGTTTTGTACATCCATTATCTGAAAATCATTAATTCCTCAACTTGAACTAACTGTACTGTCAAAAAAATGTACTATGCCATTTTGGCAAGTAACTTTAAAAGATGGCGTATATAGTCTGGATCCCAAAATGACAAATTGAAAATGACACTTGCTAGACCAACTCTTAATTGAGGAAAAAAAAATTTTTGTTAAAGAAACCCGATTCATAGTTAATTCTTTTTAAAAAGTTACAATGAGTACCAATGAGTGAGCGAGACAGACAGTGACGCCGTGATTGAGACGGATTAACACGCCGTTTCGAATAGTGTGAGTGAAATGGATAGAGATGCCACCCTTGTCAAACAGTGACACATAGGCACATCGTGCAATACTGCCGTACTTTACGCTCCTTCGCTTATAGCGCATTATTCTGTATTCGTGTTGTCCAGCGCATTATTCACCTGATTTAAATCCACTCGATTTTTTTTACTGGGAAGCAGTAAAAGAAAAAAATTTATTCTAAGCCGATAGAAAATTTAAACGAGCTGCACCAAAAAGTTGCAGAAGTCGTTGAAAACATCAACTCCAGTAGATATGCCCGTCTTATTACCAGATCATTTATAAGAAGATATAGAGCTTGCATTGCCGCTGAAGGCAAACAGTTTGAACATTTGTTGTAAGATACAATATCGGTAGATAGCGTTTAGACGCGGAACAAACAACAGTTGTGTAAAGCGATCCTGAGAGTATACACCAAGAGAACGTAGTGTTCTGTGTTCTCTGTGATGGGAAAAAGCCAAGTGAAATGACAATGGTGGCATCTCTATATGTTTCACTCACACTAGTCGAAACGGGGTGTTTATCCGTCTTAATCACGGCGTCACATTGCGCTCTTTTGTTATGAACTCCAAGTGCCTCCTTGCCTCCGATGTATCAAAGCTTTGCAAGAAGAAGATAACTTGTTCTTTAATCAGCCACAAGCATCCAATAACTTTACTTAGCCAGTGAATATTATTGCTGTGTTGCAGTAAGTCCGAATATGTCGATTCACATTCAGAAAGAAACTTTTTGAACGATCGGTACTGAAGGGCAGAACGAGATCTCACAAAATTAATCAACTTGAGCAAACTGTCAATTGGTTCTTTCAATGTTGCACTTAGTTTTGCACTAAGTATATAATAATAATAATAATAATAATAATATTAATAATAATAATAATAATAATAATAATAATAATAATAATAATAATAATAATAATAATAATAATAATAATAATAATAATAATAATAATAATAATAATAATAATAATAATAATAATAATAATAATAATAATAATAATAATAATAATAATAATAATAATAATAATAATAATAATAATAATAATAATAATAATAATAATAATAATAATAATAATAATAATAATAATAATAATAATAATAATAATACTAATAATAATAATAATAATAATCTTTCACGACGATTGTCTCTCGCCTCTCTGGTTTTGTATTGCACTTAATCCACTCAGCAATTTATTAAAAAACAGCAAATATGGATTTAAAATAAAAGGAAGCTCTATTCAAGAGGTACTGAGCCATCTTCTATACATGGATGACCTTAAAATGTATAGCTCAACAAAACAAAGCATGGAGCAGCTAATAAAAATAGTAGCCATGTTTAGCGATGACATCAATATGAAGTTTGGCTTGGACAAATGTAGAATGATACGCATCAATAAAGGAAAAATAACAAAATCTGAAAGTCTAGGTACCCTAAATATAAAAGAAATGGATGAAAATGATCTCTATAAATACCTTGGCATGGTACAAAATAACCGTATAGATACCAAAATCGTAAAAACGAACCTAACGAGAGAATTCAAGGCACGAATCCACAAAATTGCAAAAGCAAACCTCAATGGCAAAAATTTAATCAAAGCAGTGAACACCTATGCAGTCCCAATACTGTCCTACAGTTTTGGAATTATAAAATGGACCCCGACTGAAATTCAATCGCTACAGCGAAAAATCAGGACGATGCTTACCGATTATAGATTTCATCACCCCAAATCATTTGTTGAAAGGATGATAACACCACGCAAAGTAGGCGGAAGAGGTTTGGTTGATTTGCAGACTTTACACGACAAACAAATACAATCACTTCGTGATTACTTCCACCATAAGTCCGAGAGATCGAGACTCATTAAAACAATAACAGACGCAGATAAAAGCTTAACCCCTTTAAACTTAAACGGAGACTTCGAACGGCAATCTGAAGACAACATTGTTAGGGACCACAACTGGGCAATCAAACCTATACACGGACGGTACTACAGAGCAATCCAAGCCGAAAATGTTGACAAACTAATGTCACACAAATGGCTTTTGAATGGCAACCTGTATGCTGAAACTGAGGCATTTATGATTGCAATACAAGATCAAGTGATCCCAACCAAAAATTACAGAAAAGCTGTTATAAAGGACCCTACTGTAACCGATGATAAATGTCGAAGGTGTAGGAATCACATTGAGACAATAGACCATATTATATCAGGATGCACAAGCTTAGCTCAAAATGAGTACACGAGAAGACACAATAACGTCGCAAAAATTCTTCACAAAGAAATCCTCGAAAAACATAAAATTCAACATGATAGATCACCATACTATAAGTATGACCCACAATCGGTAGTAGAAAACGAAAACGTAAAAATCTACTACGATCGGACTATCTATACGGATCAAACAAGGCTCCATAACCGCCCGGATATCACCGTTCTTGACAAGAAACAGCACAAGGCAATATTAATCGATATTGCAATCCCAGCAACAAGAAATGTTAGCCGCACATATGTCGAGAAATGCAATAGATACGCTGAAATAGCTGTGGAAACCAAACGGAACTGCAACCTTCAAGAAGTAAAAGTAATACCTATTGTCTTAAGCGCAGAGGGAGTGATTGATAAAAATCTCCAGGAAAATATTAAAACACTTGGAATGAGCCCAACCATCATAGATGCTATGCAGAAGTCTGCTATAATTGATACCTGTCATATAACCCGTAAATTCCTAAATATTAACTACTAACTAACAGAAATAATTTTAATATATATTTTGTAATGGGATAAGGCCCCCAAGATGTATTGTAATCACCCATTAAGGAGAAAAAAATTAAATAATAATAATAATAATAATAATAATAATAATAATAATAATAATAATAATAATAATAATAATAATAATAATAATAATAATAATAATAATAATAATAATAATAATAATAACCCTCAGGGGGTGATGCATCCCTGAAGGGCGCGTCCCCAAGTTGGCGGATAGGGGAACGCTCGATAGATATATCGGGTAGGTGGGAAATAAAATACCACCCGCGGACCAAACAACAGCATGAAAATCTTTCATCCTGAACTGGTAACCAGTGAGCATGGAAGTGGGTGTCTGTACTCCATGTTAGGAGCGACCCTTAAATAAAACCTGGCAGAAGGTAAAAAATGCAACCCAATCAAAATGGAGAGACAACTGAGAAACCGAACAATTATACTGCCGCCATCCGGGGGCGCCCGGGCTATCTCTGGAGCTACCGCTGGAGTTAGCAGTTTGCGAGCCGGTAGTGGTGTTGCAGAATCGCAGGACATGCACACCGGGATAACCCGAACAAACAGATACCTGCGGTCAAGTGGCAGACAAATACCATCTTCAGAATCTGCGCCAGTTCAGACTGTTTCGAGGGTTATAATACCCGAGACCACACGAGCTGGAACCCGTAGACAACGCATAGCGTGGTCATCAGATATGAATAAAGACATTATGCGTTGTCACCACAGAGCAACAAAATGCGGAAGCAACACACCTGGATATAGAGAAAGACAGTACGAACAGTTTATAGCCATGTACCCACAACTTGCGGGAAGACTTAGCGAACAGAATGTAGCGGATAGAGTTAGAGCAATTAGAGCCCGACAGCTTTTGCCGAACATAGAGCTAGCAGCAATCGAGCAGGAAATAATGGAAGAGATAAGACCACGACGCAGACTAAGCCTGTCCAATGGAATGTCAGGGAACCAACAGCAAACACCAGATAATGTTCAACATGTCGAGGAAGAGCTAAATACGTATCGCTCTTCATTAGGGACTGGAGACATCCTGTTCCAGATGGCATTTGATAGATTTGAGGAAGCCATAATCGAATTTGATGGAATTGACCCAACATGTAGACCGAGGCCACCCAAAGTCAAGTTGCATAAGAAGATGGCCATTATAATCGAACATCTTAATAACATAATTTCATGCCACCTACAAGATCATCACGACTTAAGTTATGTAAATAACATTATCTACTGTTCCGCTCTATCCGCCACCAGAACAATCGGGCTCACTGTCAGAGCGCATACAGACATTCCACGCAACGATACAAAACCGAGGTGGCAACGACGAATTGGGACCAACATCGTAGTTTTACGAGCGCAGATTGGTCGCCTTATTCAATTCAAGCGCGGTGTGAGATCGCGTCGATTATTCCTAAAAGTTCGTAAGATTGTGCATCCACGACAACCGGATGAACTAACACACCTCGAGATGGACGTTCTGATCGACAGACTCACACAGAGATTACAGGTTTTGAGCTCAAGACTGAAGCGATACTTGATCAGTCACAAAAGGAAAATGGATAACAAACATTTTCAAACTAACCAAAGAAAATTTTATGCTGATCTGTTCAAGACCGGGGAGAACTACTCCCAACAAGTATACGATGTGCGTCTTTTTGAAACATTCTGGAGGAACGTATGGGGCAACCCCAAAACCCACAATCTTCAATCGACTTGGTTAAGCTCTATGCCCAAATATCCTCAAATGAACACCAACCCGATAAATATTAATGAACTTAGCAATTCGTTGGCTCACTGCAAAAACTGGACAGCACCTGGACCGGATGAAGTACAGAACTTTTGGTTGAAGAAGTTCACAGCTGCACATAAACATATTGTCAGGAATTTCAATAAAATTATTGACAAGCAGCAAGAGCTACCGGCATTTTTCACGAAGGGCAATACTTTCTTAATTCCGAAGGATGGAGATGTGGATAACCCAGCAAACTACAGACCTATAACTTGTTTGTCAACCATGTACAAGACCCTGACATCCATAATTAGCGATCGAATTTGGCAGCACTGTGAGTCTAACCATATTATTCCAACTGAACAAAAAGGATGTGCAAAGAAATCGCGAAGTTGTAAGGAGTTGCTCACCATAGATGCTATAATTACCAACAATGCAACTCATAACCAACGCAACCTTAGTGTAGCATACATAGATTAC